>JANVCC010000020.1:10140533-10226996 GCA_025345505.1 Todiramphus chloris collaris | reverse complement strand
CCGCGGCAGCCCCGCGCCCAGGCGCCCCGAAGCAGGCCGCGGGCCGGCGGAGGGCGGCGGGGGCCGCGGCGGAGCCGGGCGGCCATGATGCAGTGAGCGCTCCCTCCCCGCGCGGCCGGGCGGGGGCCCGCGTTAGCGCCGCTGCCGCCCGCCTCCTTACATAACCCCTCGGCGGCGGAGCGGGGCTGCGGCGGCACCACCAGCGCCATGGCGAATGACAGCGGCGGCGGGGCCGGCCAGGGCGGTGGCGAGAGCAGCGGCAGCAACAGCAGCAGCAGCAGTAGCAGCAGCAGCAGCGAGCGGGACCGGCAGTACTGCGAGCTGTGCGGGAAGATGGAGAACCTGCTGCGATGTGGGCGCTGCCGCAGCTCCTTCTACTGCAGCAAGGAGCACCAGCGCCAGGACTGGAAGAAGCACAAGCTCATCTGCCGCGGCGGAGGCACAGCGGCGGCGGCAGCCGCAGCAGGGGGCGCTGCCGAGCCCCGCGGCGGGCACCCCCTGCCGACCCGCGCCCACAGCACCGGGGCCGCGGCGGGAGGTGGCAGCCGGGCGGCGAGGGGCGCCGGGGCCGCGGCGGGGAAGGACACGGTGCCGGAGGCTCCGGCCGAGGCCGCCCCGCTGACCAACAACCACGTCGCCGCCGCGGCCGCCGGCGGCGAGGCGGAGGCCGCGGCCCAGTCCCCGTCGCCCTCCGGGGAGGCGGTGCTGCTGTACCGGGACAAGTCGAACCTGTACCCGGGCGGCGTGCAGGCGGGGCCCGGCGGGGCCGCGCTGCGCCCCAACGGGCAGACGAAGTCGCTGGTGCCGCAGCGGCTGGCGCTGGAGTACATCGTGCCCTGCATGAACAAGCACGGCATCTGCGTGGTGGACGACTTCCTCGGCAAGGAGCTGGGCGGGCTGGTGGCCCAGGAGGTGCGGGCCCTCCACCACACCGGCCGCTTCACCGACGGTCAGCTCGTCAGCCAGAAGAGCGACTCCTCCAAGGACATCCGCGGCGACAAGATCACCTGGGTAGAGGGCAAGGAGCCGGGCTGCCAGACCATCCGGCTCCTCATGAACAGCATGGACGATCTCATCCGACACTGCAACGGCAAGCTGGGCAACTACAAAATCAACGGCAGGACGAAAGTGAGTGTGGGAGCCGGGACTCCCGGTGCCGCCCTCCCTGCAAGCGGGTTGGGAAGGGGTGGTGGTGGTGGTGGTTGCGGTGGGAGCGGGGCGGTGAAGCCGGTTCTTCCCTGGGCAGGGGCATGTGTACGCGCACGTGTGCGCCCGTCTGCCGGTGTGCGTGCGTGTGCGCACGTCCGTCTGTCTGTGTGTGCGTGTGTCTGTCTGTGCGTGTGTCTGTCCGTCTGTCTGTGCGTGTGTCTGTCCGTCTGTCTGTGCGTGTGTCTGTCCGTCTGTCTGTGCGTGTGCGCTCCCCGCAGCCGCCTCCCGCCCGGCCCCGGGCCGTGTTGGCCGCACCCGCGGTCAGCACCCGGGGATTTTTCTCCACCCGAGAAGGCGTGAAAGGGTTTGTTTGCCTCTTCGGTTTTCCAGAACAGGGGAGGAAAAAAAAAAAAAATCAACAATATTAATTAAAAAGAATAAAAGTGCGATCTCATTTATATCCCTGCGTTTTGTTAAAAACTTGACCTGGGAGCTTACCCGTTAGGTGACGAATGTTAAAATGAATTTTTTCCTGTGGTCTGCCTACAAATCTGAAATCAGTATACACACTAGCTCCTGAAAAAGAGGGGTTGTCGTGTGCTGGGCACCGGCTGCCGTGCGTTCTCGGCGGGGACAGCAGCGCTCGCCTTACCCTGACCAGCGCAAACCGAATAGTATGAAAAGTTCTGTGCGTAATGTTTACGGGTTCGCATGAATGGGTCGGATTTTGGCAAGTCCCGGGCTCAGAACGCGGCCTGCCAAGTGCTGGGCTTAAAAATACGGATAAGAGACCCGCGTCGGTGAGCAAGTGCCCAGTGGCACTGTCAACTAGTGAGTTACGCTGCGACCCTCTGGCAGCGGAGTCACTGCTGTGAGGAGCGGAGTGACTTTGGGGAGAGAGATTTTTTTTTTTTAAACTATTATTTTTATTTTTACTGCCATCAAGTCTCTTTTCTGCAAAACCCTTACTCTTTAGCTGTATTTTGAGAGCAGAGAACTTGAGTTAAAATCTCCCATTGTATTAGACTAATTTGCAATTCCCTTCCAGTCCTTTAAATAAAATTCACGGCCTTGGTAGAGGACTAGGAATGAATATTCATCAGTCTCTTTTCCGTTTGGAAAAAAAAAAAAAAAGAAAAAGAAAAAAAGAGGTGGGGGAAGCCCCTTCACAATTTGCTACCTCTATTAAAACATAAGGAAGCTAGTGAATTGGTAGGAACCATCCTGCCGTGGTGGTTGCACTGTCACAGACAGCCTGTTGTTGCTGCAGCTGCAGGATCTCAGCTGCTAGGAAGCTGCGGGAGGGAGGAGGGGAGAAACTGGAAGGCAAAAAACAGCCTTGAATTTGTTTGGGGCACGGGAAATTCCCATGATAAAGAAAAGTGGATGGGAATTTTTCTTCTGGCTTTTTTTTTTTTTAATGCCTTTAGTTGAACAAGTACTGTGCTAAAACTTCTTAACGGGAACGTGGTCCAGATTCATCCTAGATCCCTGTTAGCCTGGACTTTTCTAAACAGATTTGTCTTACAGTCCTTGCTTCAAACTTGCACTCTAGAAATACTGTTGGCTTTCCTGGGTTTCAATTTTATGCAGCAAAAAGGAATACCACTTCTGGCTTTGTGTGCTATGCTTCTGTAAATATTATATTCCAGGGCTTTAGAAAAGGACTTTTGGAATTGTAATTCTAAATCAAGGGTGTGATTCCTGGATTACTGTATCTTATGTTTCTAAGTTGGAACTGATAATTTTGCTAATTGTGAAAGATAGAGAAAAATGTCTTCATGCTGCACTCCTTTGTGGAGCAGCAGCAAAGCAATGAAGATTGTTTAGCCCCACTTGGTTTTCAGTCACTACTGAAATTCCTCTGTATTTGGGGGATCAGAACAGGTACAGGGATCAGATCAGTAAAGGTGCAGTGCTTTACTCCTGGGTGGTACAGAAATTCATTACTTCCTGTCTTTTCACCTTCCTTAGCTTATCTCCTTACAGAAGTCATCCAGAAGAGCGCTTGTAGCGCTGCAGGAAGTTTCAGCAAGAGCAGAACAAAAACTGTCATTCAGTCTCACAGGTTGATTCCTGAGTTGAATAGACAGAAGCAGTTGGCGAGAAGAGGTGGACAAGTCACTGGAAGAGTTTGATCTGTTGAAACATGGTGTTTGTCAGTGTTTGGAAATGCTTATTTGTAAAGTCGGCAGGTGTAGGAGTGATGTGACTTTCACCTTCTCTCTTCCAGCTTTCCCTTGCCTTTAATGCCACAGCAAGTTGGGTTGAAGGGCTCTGGTGGAGGAGCAGTCTGGCAGTGAAAACTTCTGTACATCCCTTCAGGGCTCCTCTCTGTTTAGAGGGGGAAAGGGAAGATGTAAAATAAACACAAAGACACCTCTTGGTTATCGGAAGTAATTTTTTCTTCACTTCTTGCCCCTGCTTTTTCTGAATTGAGGTTTGATTGCATTGCTGACTGAGTCCAGGTATACTTTTTATTGTTGTCAGTGTAGATGAGTGTGCAGTGGTGATACTGTAATAGCTGCAACAAGTTACTCTGGAGCTTTTCTGTTAGTGCACTTTGCACAGTGACAGCTGCTTAGTTCATTTAGTCAAATACAGTCTGCTTTCAAATCTGGATGGGTCTGTTGGGTTTGCTTTCACAGCAAAGACATTTTAAAAGGAATGATCCGTGTGTAAGATTTATTCTTCCTGGTTTTGTTTCAAGGAACAGGACCAAAATGCTTGGAAATGTAGAACACATTGACTAACTGAGCTCTTGGAGAATAATTTCACTCCTGTGTGTGTATGTTGCAATACTGTGGTTTGCATAGTTGGTGTGTGGAGAACTTAGTGTACCATTTTACTGAAGGTGCTAAATAAACCAGTTTGCAGCTTTATGGTGAGATTTGTAATTCCCCAGCATCTGAACTAGCAAAAAGAATTCCAGCCCTCGAGGATCTCCCTGCCCTCTCTGTAATGCTACCTGTGCTAGCTGCACAAGGTGGTGGGTTGGCATGGTGTTAAGTGATTGCAGATTGGTACAGGTGACCTGCTAGGATTGAGCTGTACTCATAAATGTCAGGGATGTATCTGTGCTGAGGAGATTGGGGGTGATGAAGTCTAGGAGCTTGTGTTTCCTCAAAAAGTTACTAACTGAGAAATGAGATGTGCAGTGTTGTAGCTTTGAGGAGGAGGTTATTATGTATGAACTGTTCTAAAGTTGAGTGGTTTGTGTTTTTCTTTTTTTAAGCCTAACTTTTTTTTTTTTCTTACACCTTTAAATGAAAAACAAGCAAAAAACGCCAAACCACTTGCAGCCAGTTACGTTGTTGTTGGGGTTCACTGCAGCGTCTTAAACTGGCTTTGTTTTTGGATGTTGTATAAGGTTTGGCATTTTGTCACAGGAGTCACAGGAGCTTTTACTGAATCTTTAACCTTTACCAGATCTAGTTCAAGCTCTGTAAACAAGCATATCCTATTAGAGGGAATGAATCATAAATAAATCCACTCCACAGCGTGCTGAAACTCCTACCCTCTTTCAATTACTGAGTCTTCAAAGCTTTGTTAACTTAATATGCCTATAAAATCTTTGAGTTTTATTCTTTCTACTTTAACTAGTAGCTGGGTACTTTTACAGAATTTAATGGATTATTCATCAAAGGTTTTAATGACACTGTTAATCAAGGCTAATTGCTTTTGGTATTGGGGGAAAAAACAGGTGTAGATAAAGTGGAAGAGATGATAGCTAGATTATCACTTCAGATTCATTTGAGGCATAACTTGTATACCTCTCGGTGTTGTTGACATTGAACGTGCCATCACTTCTACAAACTGTCTAGAAGCAGCACAGGAAAATGAAAAAAAAAAGTGGGTCTTGAGATATATACCCTGCATCTCTTAGCCTGTAAAACTATCAGAGAAAAAGCTACATTGTTTTAGTGGAATCTATTTTAAACCAATTTACATTCACTGGAGCCAGTCTCTTAGTGTTTTAACTTGTTACATATATTTCCTTTTTCTTAAGTGTGAGAAACCTGAGAGTTTACACTTGAAAGTCGCTGTTAGGAGTTTTCTCTAGACTAATCTGGCTTACCTATAACTGATCTACTTAAACGGATGTGGTTCTGCTTAGAACTGACCATTAGCTGTTCAGGCTCCAGCTTGAAAGGTTGCAGCAGTAGGTACAAACTAGCCAACTACCTCTGAGGTGTGTGGACAGTACAGCAGCAGTTATAGGAGAATGGCTAACTATTTACTCATCTCAGAAGTCCTGACTTACTGCATTCCTTGCTTTTGTTCTCTCAGTCCTTCTTTTCAAACTCTGCTTCCTTCTTTTCTCTAGCAGATGGTGGCACATGCTTGCATACGTGAGCTGTAGTGGTTTTCTCCTACTTCCTGTTTGTTTTTTTTTCTTTTGGTTTTTTTTTTCTGTTCTTCCAACCCTTCCCAAAATATTCTTTCTTTTCCTTTCTCTTATCAGTTACCACACTAGTACATGCATGCATTTCTGTTTCCTGCCTGTCCTGTCTTAACCAGTGGAAGTATAAACCTGCTCATCAAAGTCAGGGAATAAAATCTTTCTGAATATAATTTGTCTGGGAACGTTTTTCCTCCTTTTCCACACAGAAGCTGAGAAAGGGTTAAGGAAGGGGGGAGTTTTATGATTATTTGCTAGTTTTCTCTTTCCCCTATTGCGGACTCTGTTAATAATCTAGGACTTCATATAAATCGGAAGTTTGCTTTCTTTGCTGGTATTGCAGGAATACTGAGACATCCCAGTGGTGGACTGGGTTCCTAATAATCTCTGTGTAAATGGACATCTGACTTATCGGTTGTCCGTGCTTCTGCTTCCATCATACCCAGTGCCACCCATCACCTGACTTTACCTCATTCCTTTTATTGGTGAATAAATAGAATGCATGGACAGTTTGACAGTCCCTGTTACATCCCTTTAGATTTTGCTTTGTTCCCACTCCTTGTAACCTGTCAGAAGATGGTTCACATTGCTGCATTTTAATGGTCTCCTGTCTCTACCAGTAGACCAGTGGCACCCACTGTTCCTCCGCCACTGGTAGCTTAAAAATTTGCTTTATTAGCTACATGATGTGCAAGCCTGTTTTTCTGCTTTTATTTTTCTTTTCCTTGAAATTGTTGAATTACGTAATTGCCCATCTCTTACTCTCTTTTCCCACCTCTAATCTCAAGATAAACTGACCTGATTGTAAGTACTGTAACTGCTGCTTATAATGCCCTGGATACTCATCAGTTTTCAATATGATCCTGTGCATTAGAGCATCCTGCAATTTCCTGAAGACCCAGAGGGCTCTGGATTCAGACTAGTCCAACTGTGCCCTATTAAATGAGCTTCTTTCCAAGTTAGTAATGTGCCTTTAGAACATATTCCTCTGAGAGTGAGTGGAGTTCTCATACCTTGCTATTGGCTTTTCTGTAAACTGCAAAGAAGAGGCTCTCTGCTCTGGCCACTTACTTATGTTGCAACTTTCCTATAACATGTTGGATTAATGTTCCCAAGGAAAGAGAAATATAACTAAGGAGCAGTAATCAGCTGATAGAGTTGAAGCTGTCCAGCAGCTGTAGCACTGACTGGGGGCAGAGGGAACATGGGAGGAAGATAGGTTAAGTCTGAGTTCTGCAGATGCTGATTAAAATAGCATACAGGAGACTTGAGCAAGATTTCTGGTTGTTCGTTCTGCTCTAACTTATTCTGCAAAATATAACAGTGATCATATGTGGCAATAAAGATGACAGATGAAAAGTAAGAGGTAGAGAATAAGGACTCAGCAGCCCAGCAGGTACTGGAAAATGGTGATGGTGGCAAAACACCAGTAGAAGGAAAGAGAGTGCAGAGGCAGGTGTACTCTCTTTCCTCTCTGCTGCAGCTCAGGTTGAGTCCCACTGTGATCAGAGGACCCAAGAATTGTGGCTGGGGATCTGGGCTGAGAATGCCTGTAAAGTTGGAGGGCTTCCCCTCAATTTGCTTGTGGCTTACCTGGTTACAAAGGTCCTTCTGTGCCATTCTGGGAATTAATTTCACTGTCATGCCATGAATTTATTTCTTGGTAGAAAACTTACTATCTAATTGGTTTTTTATGGGTGACCGTATGGGTTTGCATTTGTCACTGAGTTGTGGAAAAGTGCGGCTAGGTCTCTCTGTCTCCCAATACATGCTTGAGTTACGTTACTTTGATATAGAATAGAATATGACTGGTGTTCATTCTTATCAGTTCTTTTCCTGATAGTGATATTTCTGTTGGTGATGGTGTTTTCTTCTAGATGAGTATGTTGTTCAGTGAAGGATTGTAGGGTGAGTTGCAGATACTCATCAGTCCTAAGTTCTTATATCCCTGTTGGGATGGAGCCTTGATGTGCAATATGTACAGTTTTGTTTGTTCCCCATGTTCAAGTATTTTGGGTCCCAAACACAACAAATCATCAAAAGGCTGTTGTCTCTAATGCAAATGATCTTTTGATCAAGAAGTGCAGCATCCAGAAAAGACATTTGTGAAGTGAAAATGAAACCATGAACATTGCTGAGATTCTTGCAGGTTCTTCCACTAGGGAAAAATAGAAAGATATTTAAGTTTCTGAGGGGCAACTGTGGTGACAGTATCTTTGAAGTGTGCTATGAATGTAGAGTGTCTGAGGGTGGGGAGCATCACCTGTGACTGCTAGGAACTTCTCCATACCCCTGTGTCTTAGGCTGTAATTCAATGAACATTTTTGGCTGGTGCTGCTGGAGAAGTAGTTGCTCTTCTTTGCCAGCACAAGTATTTACATGGCCATCCTGTGAACTGGTTTGGGGAACTGATCCATCTGAAAAATAAACTGGCAAAAGAAGTGCTCCTGGTTCAGTGTTCGGATGTTTGTGCTGGCACAGGGGACTGGCAGATGGTTAGACTTTCTTTCAGCAGCAATGCAAATTTATGCCAGCTTAAAGTGTTTGCCAAACTACAGCCTTAGTTTAACACTTAAGGACTGATTATCCCAAAATTTGCCTGTGAAAATTCAAAACCAGTTTTAAGTCTTTCCTAGCTATGTTTTTTTTTTTTTTCTTTCTTAATATTTATTTCCTTTGTTCTTGCATGTTCAGTGTGAGACTCAATTCTTGCCATCAGGAATCCATTCTTCTGTCCTCCAAGGATCTTCCTTGGGACAGTTTTATATAGCAGCTTTGCTGGTCTACCTCCCTTGTGATCCCAAGAAACATGCACAGGGAAAGTGAGCATTTTCTCCAAATGAAAAGTGATATTATTTTCCCCCTCCCATCTCTGCACCACCCCCTCCTAGCTTCAAAGCCAATCTCCTGCCTATATTTCTTATGCTTGTGGGCTGTCCCTTTGCGTTCTTCAAGAGTTTTATTAGTACCAGAGACATTCTTGTTTCTGTGTTTAAAGGGAGAGCTGACTGGAATCCTCTGTGGTGAACACTTTGCTGCAGCTTACTACTGTTCACTGCTTGCTGCTGCTGGTAAGGAAGGTCCCTGCTCAGCCACATCCCCTTTTGTGAGCTCCAGCACTCATTCTGCTTCAGGAGGCCTGTCTGAAATGGGTAATTTCAGTACTATCTCACTTTTCTTGCCCTGTTTCCTCTCTGTTCTCTGGTGCATTAGGATAGCTCTATGAAATTCTGGGTTGGTTTGCTGCTTGCTTTTTCCCAATGATTTTTAACTGTGCAGCTACAGTTAGTTTTTGAGTTGTTGATGTTCTGGAGATTAGGAACCAGTAGCCTTGTGGTTTGTGCACATCGGTGATTTCAGTACGCTGTGGGTAATTAATTTCATTTTTTCCTATCAGTGGTATCAATGATTTTCTGACTACATTGCTGCTTTGATATGCTATGCTGTGTCCTGCGCAGAATGGGCTTGATTCAATACCACCCAAAAATCAAGCAGGATGCTTCCCAACATAGCTGTACAGCTTGAGAGGAAGAGTTATCTTCCCTTGCCAGTGGCCTCTTGGACTGAAATTCCTTGGAAGTGGTGTCCTGCCAAGTCATAGGACTGTCTGAACAGCAGTTCTCCTCAAATCCCTCGGTTAGTTGTATCAGTAATCTTGACTGGTTTGAAAACATCAGTAACTGATGTTTTCCCTTTCTCTAGATGATGCTTAATTTCTGAATAGGTTGCCAGTTATTTCCTGCAAGTAGATCACAGAATCATGGAATTGTTTTGAGTTGTAAGGGACCTTAAAGATCATGTAGTTCCAACCCCCCTGCCATGGTTAGGGACAGGTCCCACTAGACCAGGTTGCTTAAAGCCCCTTCCAACACAGCCTTGAACACTTCCAGGGCTGGGGCATCCACAACTTCTCTGGGCAACCAGTTCAATATCTCATAGTCCTCACAGTAAATAGTTTATTTATAATATTTAATCTAAATCTGGCATGTTCCGTTTGAAACTGTTAATCCTCATCACTCCGCTTCTTGATTAAAAAGTCCCTTCCCATCTTCCCTGTAGGCCTTCTCTCTTCTAAGTACTGCAGGAGCACAATAAGGTCTCCCCAGAGCCTTCTCTTCTCTTCTTCTTCAGGCTGAACAACTCCAACTCTCTCAGCCTGTCTTCATAGCAGAGGTGTCCTTGATCATCTTTGCAGCCCTCCTCTGGACCTGCTCCAACAGGTCCATGTTGTTCTTATATTGAGAGCCCCAGAGATGAACACAGTACTCCAAGTTATTCTTTTGTGGTACTTACCTGCGTTCATGATGTTCCTAATTCAGTTTTGGTGTTTAGACATCAAAAGTATTAACCAACCTCATTAATAGCTGACAGGTTGTGGCTTGAACAAGTTAGATTGCTATTGAAATTTTGCAAAGTGCTCTCTTTCTAGTTGCTACTGTGTTGTCCTGTATTGGGTGCTAGTACCTATGTATGTACCTGTAGGTATGCACATAGCATAGTTGCAGTGAGTGGACTGGTTAGGTAATTCTTCAGTGGGATACTTGTGGGGTTTCCTGTCTCTTGTGCTGCTGTATTCTGTTACTTTACATTAGGAGAGTGACTGTAGACAATCCAAGGATGGTGCAAGTGTTTTTTGGAAATGATCTTACTTGAAATGTATCAACACAAGATTTGTAATCATTGGTGTGTTTTTTACAGTACACTAAGGGAATAATATTTTGAATGTGGTATTTTCAGTGAACAGAACAGTCAGGTTATTTGACTTTGCAGCTACTACTGAATGGAGTAATCGTTATTTATGATACCCTTTTTATCTTCCACATTTGTGACTTACTGCTTAGACCCAAGCAAAGGAGGACTAATGGTGGCCTTTTGAAAAAGTCATTTGCTGCTCGTTAAGTGCTTGTAAACTCCTTCCAGTTCTGAAGATTGTTGGTTAATGATAGCTGATCAAGCATGTTTTCAGTGCAGGCTTGTGCCAGAATTAGCTGGTAAGTGGCAGTCCTAAGCTTCAGGTCGAAAGAGAATTCACTCGCTATTCAAGGGCAGCGTCTGTCAAAAATAGAGCAGCGCTTTTATGCATGTAACAGCTGCATACCCTTGAAGAATTTCTTGTTCTTTGGTATTTAACTTAATTGACAGTATTTTTTGCTAGCATATAATGTTATAAATAGGAATCGGGTAGAAATGTGTGTACCTGCACATCTATATGGACATAATGTGTGAAGGTAGGGCGGTTATCTACATGTTGTGTGGATAGTGCTTTAACAGTCAGATGAAAGCTGTACCTGTAGGGTAGCTAGTGTGGCCTAACAAAAAAGACTATTTTATAACCAAGGAGGATTAATTTTACACATCAGTTTAGGGCCAGACCAGCTCAGGGCACACAGCTGGACCACAAAGGCATTCTGGACTGTACAAATGAGGTACAACTTTGAGGTGATGCTCCTGTGTAGTCTGTGCATGCTGCTGTGGGAGCAGAGCCTGAGACTGCCTTGCTTTGATTCAGCAAGGACAAGTATTAGGGTGAAAACGATACAAAGGTGAACACAGTGAGGAAGTTCAGGAAGCTATTCTCCCTTCTGGCCCTAACGGTGGAGGAATTGTGATAGTGGCTGTCAGATGACTGTAGGACATGTTAAAATGAAATAAACTGGGTGAAGACTTGAGAAGTTTATATATCTATATTTGCTTGGGTTTTTTCATTTTTTCGTTTGGTTTGGTTTTTTTGGTCTTTTGGGTTTTTTTTTTGTTTAGGTTTTTGTTGTTATAAATAAATATATTGTCAACAGAACAAAGTGATGTGAATTTACAGCTTGAAATTCTTGGTGATGTGGCAGAGGTTGTGGGTTTTGCTGCTGGCCATACTCTTGCTACGGCTTGCTGACCTTCTGCTGTGCCAGGGTGTGTTATCTTCCTGCTTGCAGAGCTCAGAAGGCTGAGGCTATATAGTTAGAACACTCCTGAAGTTACTAGTCACACTAAACTGCGAAGTTACAGCAGCAGACTAAACTGACTGTTGTGATAACGGGGAATTTAAATTGCTAGAGACCAAAGGCTTGGTCCGTATTGATTCTGAGACAGAAATCTTCATGTGTTTAAATTCTCTGCCCTGTGGAAAAAAGTCCAGGGAGGAAACACATGAAAGGTTTCCAAAGCAGTTTTTAGTTGGTTAATAACGTGTGTGTCTTGTTGCTGCTGTCTGCCCGGGTCAAGCAGCTAACCCTTGCTGTGGACGCCAGGCTCCCTCAGCAGCTTCCGCCGCATTTGAACAGCGTGCGGTCTGTGCTCAGCTGAGGGCATCGGGCACTTCCAGTTCCAGCGGTTGCCACGTTGCTGTTCAGGCAGCTGGCATGCAGCCTTGCTGCTGTGAGAAAGGAAACTGCAACCAGCTGATAAGGGCATCTTAAACTGATTCGGTTTCAGCTGGCATTTTATATGATGGCCAGTGAAATAGATGTTGGCTCATTGAACCTCTGTTTGGCTTAACCTCTCCTTTAGGCCTCCTGTATGACAGAGCATCAGCCAGTCAGTAGCGCTTCATAATAGTGGATTCACTTTTTCAGGTCATACAGGGAGAGGCTGAGGGATCTGGGGCTGTTTGTGCTGGAGGAGAGAAGGTGCAGGGGGACCGTACAAGTGTCTACAGATACCTGATGGGGAGAGTGAAGAAGAGAGGGCCAGGCTCTTCCCAGTGGTGCCCAGTGATGAGGCAGTGGGCACGCTGAAATGCAAGAAAATCCCTTTAAACATAAGAAATGCTTTTTCTGCAGTGAGGGTGATCAGATGGAGAAGAAGGTTGCTAGAGAGGTTGTGGAGTCTCCATTCTTGGAGATATTTGAAACCTGACTGCTGGTCACCCAACCTGCTTGTGGATGACCTGGCTGTGAGCAGGGGGCTGAACCAGGTCATCTCCAGAGGTGCCTGCCCAACCTCAGCCCTTTCGTGGTAAAAAATAACACTACGGTTTGGAGTGGAGGAGATACAAAACAACCCCATGTTTTTCAATCTGCTGGAAAAAAACCCTCTTTTAACAATGCACAGTCAGTAGTAAGTCCTGCTTATTGCATCTCATTTGCTTCTTAAAGGAACATCGTGGCTGGATATGTAAGTAGTGTAACAATTTGAAATGGTGATAATCTAGATGGACTCTTGTACTACAGTCAGTGCTGCTGCCTCTTCACTCTCTTCTCCGTGTTGCCTGTTTTACAGTTCAGGTGTGCATATGCCCATTCCACAGCCCTGTGCTAGGACATCTTGCTGATTTAAAGCATGCGTACCCTTCACAGGAGTGATCCAAGTAAAATTTTAAGAAATTTAAACCAGTTTTTTATTTATAGGGGGATTCATGCTTTCTTTCCAAAATAATTTTGAAGTTATATATGGTTTTGGGTCCCCTTCTATAGTGAGAGGGCATAGTGCACCAGGGATGCCTGTCCTTTCTTTGCTAGACAGAAAAGTGAAATATGCTGTTTCAAAGCCACAAACTACCAAAAAGTGCTTTACTTTAATTTTCCCATATTTTTAACTTTATTTTACATAGCAAACTTGTAACAAACATCTAGACAAGATTATTTTCAGTATGTTTTAGTTTACTTAGGAAAAATGCCACCACCTAACATTAAAAAAAGCTTCAGAGCAGCGTGAGGAAGGAATCTTTGAACAGGTAAGAGTGAGACTCATATATTTTGTCAAGCTATTGTATAATATAAATAAAAACCTTGCAGCTCTCAAGTTACAATCTTCACCCCTCGTTTAACTTCTAGACATTTTTCCTTCATCTGTACTCCCTACATGTATTTGCTGCTTCTACCTGTGCTCTTCTGGAGACCTTGGTCTGCAGTGGTGGGTTCTGGGAGAGGCAGACTGCCCACAACAGGGCTGCAGAGGACTAGGCTTGCCTTAGCTGCTGCTCTCTGCCAGGTATTCAGCAGTTGCAGGCACCCTGTCAATGGGCTACCCTCTGCAAGGACTGTGTTACAAAGATAAGGGCCATGTGCCTCTTGTTCGATGCCAGTTTGATCACCAGTACCCTGTATCTAGTTGTAAAGTGAAGGCAGATGGAGTTGTGCTCATCTGAAGTGACCTTCTGGATGAACTAGATGCTAGACCACCCCTGAATTGTAGGTTAAAGCTATGTGTTTTTAGAAGAGTATCCAGTCTTACTGTAAAAAGAAAAAAAAAATATATATATATATAAAAAAATGAAATGAAAGCACGGTGAAACAAAGTAGAAACCACCTATTGTTACTGGTCAGTGCCAATGACCCACTCTGCTCAAAACTTACCCCGTTCTTGCACTCTGGCTAATTAGTTTCAGATTCTAGCAAGTTGCCTTCTCCTGTTGGCTAGATAAGAGTTTTTCCTTATCGGATGTCTCTGTTTCACACAAGTATTCGTCATCTACCTTCATACTGTTATGTATTTGTAAATAATCGGTAGTTGGTGTGCGTATGAAGCTTCAAAGTATATATAAACTGATACTCTTATATACCATCCGTCTTCTGGCAATTCAGGAATTCTGAGCCAGAGATTGCATCTGGACCAGGGCTCATAATAAGCACAGATGGATGGACATTCTTGCCATTAATTTATGTAATCTTGTTTTAAAAGCCATTTGTACTTTTGGCCTCTGCAACATCCTGTAACAACGAGTCCCACAGTTTGATTAGGTGGAAAAGGAACTTCCTTTTGTTTAAAACCTACTGCCTGGTGATTTCAGTGTCTCTTCGACTCTGTATTGTGAAAACTCTTTTCCCAGTAGTTTTACTTTTTCATTATTTAAAAAATCTGGCGTTTTCTTCTGTACATTTTTCAGCTGACAGACTTTCCCTCCTCACCTGAAGAACTGCAGTCTTTTTCAGATGGGTACCATCCGCACATTTCTGGTCATTCCTGCTGCCCTTCTGTGCAGCTTTTCTGCTTCTTCTAATCTCCCCATCTAAACCAGAAATACAGCAGTTAATGTAGAAGTACATTATGAATTTCTGTGCTGGCAGACTCATGTATTCTGTGTTACATTTCCCTGCCTAGTGTTTCATGACACTTTAGTTGCCTCTGCTGCTGTGCTGAGATGATGTTCTTAGGAGAACAGCCTGTATTTACTATGGTTTTTTGTGCAGTTATGCTGTCCAGTTTAGAAGACATCACTGTGTATAAGGAGGCTTTTTTCTTTTCCTTTTTTTTTTCTTTTTCTTCTCCCCTCCCCCTCACCCCGAGTGTATTCCTTTGCACACTTACTCTTTCCTGAATTTCACCTACCAGTTTGTTCTCCAGGCACTTGGTATCGTTTTACCCTTCCGTGCACCTTTCTGCTGTCAGGCTTCTAGTTTACTCTAGTGAAATTCCTATTGCAATTTATTATTTATTATTGCCTGATGCTTAAAATGCTTTGTACTTAAAATTTTGTAATTTTTGCATTAAAACTAATGACTTGAGTACATTTTTATTAAATCTCCATTATAGCTTGGAGAAAATGACATGTAGTGACTCCCCAAGGCCTCCTAACATCTGGCACAGACTCAAGAACAACACAGGAGTTCCTCGACTGGAGTCCTGACTTTGTCATTTTCCTTAGTTAAAATAGAAAATGGGAGTGGTGTCTTTCATGAGTCAAAGGCTATGCCAAAATTATATTGTAAGCTGTATAGGTAATAAGATAAGCTTAGATTGGTTTTACCTACTTAGGCGTATAACTTTATAAAGAGCCTTGTAAACGTGGAAAACAATGTTTCTCTGCAGGACAAGAAATGTAGATGAAGATACTGCTGACTAGCTTTACTTGCAGTTTAGGTCTTCTCATATAGCAACATAAATATGGCAGGGGTGTTTTTGACTTTTTATTGGGTCTCTTTCTACACTCGCATCCTGCTACTTCAAACGTACACACCCATTAAAAGACAAAACTAGTAATAAATGATTGATTCTCACCATTGAGTTTTCAGCTTCTACAATTCAACTAGTAAGAGCTCCATAGTACAACCCCAGAGAAAAATTGAATGAGTGAAAATTCCAAAACAGTTTTGTGGGTTTTTTCCCCTTTCTCCCTGCCCCTCGCCTCTTCTCCCCCTGCGTTTTGGGTACAGCTTTCTAGGGGGAGTGATGGAATTCTTCAGGGGCTCAGTGGGTAACAGAATTAGCCAGTGATGGGAAAATGGAGTCCCTTTGATATTTCTTCCTTTGAAAAATCTCTTCTACTTCTTTTTAGGTTTTTTTTTGGTTTTTGTTTTTTTTTTTTGATCATCTGTCCTTAATTTGCAAGGAAGGGTTATCTTGGCTTGGGAACCCTTAATTATGGTTGCCTTTGCAGAGGACGTAAACTCTTTTCTGAAGTAACTTTTAGTCATCGTGTTGGAAGCTACACAGTATTGCTTGTGTTGATCCTGGGAATAAAATATATTGCAGTCTTTTTACTGGCACTTTAGGATTTGTGTGTTGCCAAGCGGGGGGACCAGTTGATAATGCTTGAGGACACTGTCTACAGGTCCTTATCCACTCCTCCTCTCCCCTCCCTCTTTCCTTCAGCTTTTCTTTGGCTTCATATTGGTTTTCCTTTTTATTTAGTTGCACAACTCAGATCAGTTGGAGACTTGGAGAGGATTTCGAACTTGCTGTGTGAGCATATGCAGAGAGAGGTCCTGGTTCTTTGCTCTTCTGAATACTGTGAAAGAGGAAGAAGAATATCTCAGGAACAAGTTTTTTCAGAGGCTTTCTTCTTGTTCCTGTCAGGTTTTGTACACTGGCTTTTCTGCTTACATCTTCATTTTGTGTGGAGTTTGGATTCTGCCATCTGATTTTTAGAGTGGGAAATTCGGAGTTTGAGGTTAGCATCCTACTTCTAACCATGATACTTGATGAGTTACAGACAGTCATAGCAATGTTAATTGAGAGGAGCCTTGACAGAGAGCATCAACAGGATTTTTAGCTGTTGTTCACAGTAAAGGACTGATCTGTGGGGAAGCCTACCTGCCTTTTAGGAAGAGTGAATAATTTGATGAATATATAGAATACTGTTTTTGTTATTGAAATAGTGACAAAGAGGAAAGAAGGTGGTAACTTTTTTGCCTGAGTTGGTTGTTTGCATAGCACTTTCTTAATGCCAGATATAAATGGACTTGGAACAAACCAGACGGGTTCCTTTTTAATCAATTGGTAGTTGGAAATGCAGCAGATTTTATTTTTCCCAAGATATGAGATTGATGTGTTTTTTCCATCATCGGCGTCTCTTGGGGCATAAGTGGTCGTGACCTGTGGGGAGAGTGGGAAAAAGCTTGTTGGAGCAGCACCAGGAAGCTCCTCTTTGCGCAGGAGTTCCTAACCTAAAGATGACATTGCTGCCGTGAGCATAACTTCGCTACAGAGGCACCTGAATTGGTGTTTAAGAAGACAGTGGGGCTTTTGTATAGGCAAGACGAGGATGGGTGGTTTCCTCAGGTGCTTCTCGCTGCCTGGAGTCTGTTGGGTACATTCAGATCTTGTGCTCATGTGGCCACACACTCCTACAGCAAATACATTGCGTTCCTGAGCCAACCCTCCTCCAGGATTTTCCCCGCTACGCAGCAGAATGCCTCCTTAACCTGAAATAACGTGGTTGGCTCTTCTGGGACATACATGGAAGGGGGGGGATGGCTTTTGGAGTCACTTCCTGACTTGCATGCCAACGTCAGCAGTCTGGCTCCTGATGCTTACGGTCAGCTTTTAGCTCTGTGGCCACAGCTGTTCCTCAGGGTTCTCCCCAAGCACTGCACAGCTGGAACACCAGTAGATTTATATAATTCCTGTTTAAACTGGATACATGGGTTAAAACTAAACAAAAAACCAAACCCCAGTTGTTGTTTAAGAGAGGTCTTATTACAGAGTGACGGTGGGATCGTAAAGAAGGGCTTAGATGGAGACAGTTAATGCGTGAAAGCCCGTAAAAAGCAGTATGGGCAGTGTCAGCATTTCTGGGATTTAAATTGTAGGTGACTTCAAAGTGGGTTATAGGGTGCTTGTTGCTATTTGGTTTTAAATTTTAGTCAGACTTTTGTGCGGTGCTATTATAAATTAAAGCAGCACTTTTTTAACATTTCAGTGCATAGTGTATGGTTTTCTTGTAAATAATTTAAAAGAATTGTCTGGACTCTAAAAGAAGTGAATGCTGTAGTGTATGGTGTCAAGGTTGGAATGCTTTGGGCATGCTGAGTCATGTAGGTCACCTTGCAAATATAATTACAAATCATTTTAAAAGTCACGCTCCTCAATGTACTGTTTATGGCAGTAAGTCTTTCTGTGGTTAAAATCTAGAGGTGGTAGCTGAGACCTTGACTTGGATACTTCTGTTAATGTTTATGTAGACGCAGTACACTTAATATACTTACACTACACAGGTGCCTTCAAGTATTTGGCTAATTCTGTTACCATGGAGTTACACAGCATTCAAAGTTAAATAAAGATACCTTTCCTGCAAGCTAGATTTCAGTTATATAGTTATTTTGTTCTTTAAAGCAGAAAACAAACCAAAGCAGTTTTAAGTAAGAAATGAAATTAAAATCGATCCTTTATAGATCTAGTTTTTAGCAAAGCTATAATGTACAGTTTCTTATCTTCTATAGGCTCCTCAGTATGTATAGTTTGGGGGGGGAGCATGGTGAGTGGTATTTAAATGGCAAGTCTCAGACATTCACTTTTACAGTTATTAGTGTGAGGTTTTGTTTAAAAATAAACCTAAAAAGCATGCACCCCTTGCTCACCTTTAATCCTTAGGATTTCTTCCTCTCCAACCTCTCCTGGTATTAAGAGGTATAAAAAGTCTCCAGCTTTGGAGTTTGGGCTTGTGCGTGCGCTTTATTTTTAAGGTAATGTAAGTTCAGTTTATCTAGTAGATCCAACACAACAATTCACTGATCATATGTCAGAGTCTTAAAATAGGTAACCACACTTCATGTGTCATCCATCAGTGTTCCTGCTGATGTCATGTGGTTGGCTCTGGAAATCTGGTGTGCACAAACTACTGCCAGAATATGTTTTAGGTGATGTAGCTGAACAAGACTTCTTACTATTTTAGCGCGCTGTTGTAATGTGGTTTAGTCTCCTGTTAATTGTAGTTCTTAAAGATGTTGCTGCTCTGCACTCTTTCTGAACGGTTAGTGCTGAAACCAGTAACTTGACTAGGTTCATGCCAGAGCAGAATGTTCTGCCCCATTTGGAGGGGGGGGAAGTTTAGAAGTACTTAGTTTCTAAATGGTGTTACTCATTTCAAAGCATTTCTGGCAATAAATTAAAAACAAACTTATAAAATTTGTGCTGATGGACTTACTTCTCTGTCACATTTTAGTACGGTGCCAAGACACTGAGTCACCAGTCTGATTCTCTTGGAGGGAATGGGGAGTTATGGAGGCCAGCCAATTCTGCAAACACATTTCACATTGTTCAATAGTTGTTTGAATCTGAAGTGTATTGGTCAAGTTATTTAATCATAATGTGGACGGATTTAGGCTGACAAATCAAAGTATGCTTTAAACCCGTGTCAGTTGCAGAGTAGGGCGTTGTGTTTGCTTCTGGGCTTTTGAGGTGACTTTCTGCCCCTGTTGTTTGGGGTTGTGTTTTGGGGTTGGGGTTTTTTTTTTGTTTTTTTTGTTAAGGAAATACAGGTGGTTTAGGCTTGAAGACATTATCTAATGCATCTCTGAATATAAACAAACTTAGTTTTTTTTTAAATATCCTCTTCAAGTCAGCGCACAACTCCCTGTGTACTTTTTTACGTTTGAAGCAAGTTTTATTTTCCAAATGTATTTTACTAATGATCAGATTAAGTTAATGGAAGCTAGATCTTCGTAAGATTGAAGGACTGCAAGGGTATCTGCACTAGTGTCACTGACTTGGTTCTAAACCATCACTTTTTTGTTAAACTGGCACAATTTTGAGAATAGGCACATCCTACCTAACTTGGCTAGCAGCCTGGAAAATGCCAGCATGTTAACTATTAAGGAAGATACAATCTTTATTTTTTTCCCCTGAAGCTTGTAAGCTGATTCAGCGATCTCTTTTTGCCCTTGGAGATTTGAGAGTTGCAACTTTACAAGCTCAGGTACAGGAAAGCAGAGAGAACCTCATTAAAGCATAAATGCTGTTATCTCAGTTTAGTAGCGGTGGGGGGCTGCAGGACTTCAGTTTGGAGTTAGGAAGTGTATTTTAGGTCTTCCTGTTATGTCTGACTGTAACACTGGTTTCAGTTGTTCATCGGCTCACCTTTTGAGATGAGTTTGATAGCTGTACGTTCCTCAGAGCTGAGGCAAAGCCTCTGTGAAGGGGACGTGCCTTCTGTCCCCACAGTGAGAATCTCTACTGTCTCCCTCGGGTTAATGGCTCTTGCTTGATAACTTCATGGGAGCTTGTCTGTCCTATGTGAGTTGTTTGTTTGGGGTTTTTTTATTTATTAGATATACTTATCAAAGTGTAAGCACATCCCACATTCGCAGTCATTTCCCGAATATCTGACTTAAGCAACTGCAGTTCTGGGCTTTTTCCTGTGCCATTTGGAAGAACTCATGAATTATCCAAACTTGTATGCATGTTTCTTAAGCAATTCAAGAGCCCATGAACATTTCTTGGAGCCTATGCATATGCTTTAATGAAAGGAATGATATTCTGAAGTCAATTTTATGCGATCTTGCTGTTGACCACAACTACAATTGAATGGTAGAGTACCAAATTCTATGAAAAAAGTACCTAAGTTTGTTTGCTGGGTGGCACCCTGGTTACATTCAAAATGTCTGGATCCAAACTCCATGTGTAT
This sequence comes from Todiramphus chloris collaris, assembly GCA_025345505.1. Taxonomy (NCBI): domain Eukaryota; kingdom Metazoa; phylum Chordata; class Aves; order Coraciiformes; family Alcedinidae; genus Todiramphus; species Todiramphus chloris. The sequence goes on along the minus strand of JANVCC010000020.1, from coordinate 10,206,669 downwards.
GTTCTGGCGCTGGAGTGCTGGGCTGAACGTGGCCACTGAACCAGCATGAAAGTTTCTGCCTTCTGATTTCTGTCACTTTATTAGGATATGTGAAGTTAATGTTGTAAGCAGGTAAACATCATGTAAAACTGTAGACAAGAGTAAAGCAGTAACTTAACTTGCAGAGAAGTTAAGAGCGTACGGTTGAATCGCTAGGTTTGCAGAGCTTTCTCTAAACTTCAGTCTGGAAAATCAACATATGGTTGTCAAGTTAGAAATAAGAAACACAGTAAAAGTATTAATCTGTTTTGTTGGACTTCAATGGTTATGTTCTGTTCCTTGATTTTGTACACTTATGAAATGCAGCTTTATCAAAGCAAGTAGAAATCTTGTATTGGCCATTGCATTGAAAAGCCTGTGAAGGAGTGAGGTAGGTCAGGTTACCATTAGTTTCTGAACTCCCTAGAAGCTTATGGGAAGACATAATCCATGTACATAGCTGTGTGCTGATTTCTGTTTGTAATATAAGCATCTACATCGAGTCTCAGTTTTTCCTCTCTCCCTTCCTCTCAGAGTTAATTTTTTCATCTCTGTTCTCAGTTTAGTTTGCTTTTCCTTTTGCCAGGTCAAAAGCTGGCAGCTCTTACCAAGGTGATATTCCTGGTAAAACTTCCGCTGCTACCTTCAGCAGCCACAAGAGAGGGGTGACCCATGCTTGTCATCCTTGCTTTCAGCTGTTTTTTGATGGAAGAGCAGCTTACCCTGTGCTTGTCAGAGGATGCTCCAAATAGCTGGTATTTGGAGTCGTTGGGGTTTGTTGAGTTGTATGGGGTTTTTTTGTTTGTGGGGTTTTTTTTGCTTGGTTTGTTTTTTTGGTTGTTGTTTTTGTTTAGTTTTTTTAGTCTGCAGCTGGGTATTTTACCGTATCTGCTGAGAAAAATGCAACAGAAAATAATAGCTTGTACCCCTTTGATAATAGACAAATTGAATGGTTGTAGTGGTAACAGTATTAGGAGAGAGGACTTAAATGATTCAGAGCTTTTGCGATGTGTTAGTCTCTTCTTTCTGTTAGCTTCTGACTCCTGTTCACAGCTTCCCATTCTCTCTTGGGGATGTGTGAACTACTGTGCTGTTTAATTTTTAAGTCCGTAAGTAGTAGCTTGGTTTCGTTTTGCAGGTTCTCCGGTTGACGATGGTTGCAAGGCATGGATTTTTAATGAGAGAATCTTTGCACAGAATGGTAGGGGTTGAAAAGGACCTCTGGGGATCATTTAGTCCCACCTCCCTATTAAAGCAGGGTCAGCTAGAATGGGTTTCACAGAGACATGTCCAGGTGGGTTTTGAAAGCCTCCAGAGAAGGAGACTCCACAACCTGTCTGGGCTGCCTGTTCCAGTGCGCTCTCATCCTCACAGTAAAGAAGTTTTCACTCATGTTGAGGTGGAACTTCCTGTGGTCTAGTTTGTGCCTGTTGCCTTTTGTCCTGTCACTGGGCACCACTGAAAAGAGACTGGCCCTATTCTCTTGGCAAGATCCCCTCTCAGTCTTCTCTTCTCCAGGCTAAACAGACCCAAGACTCTGAGCCTTTCATAGTAAGAAAGATGTTCCAGTCCCCTATGCAGGGACTGGTATTATTTCTCTCCAGCTTTCCAGTTTCACAGTGTTGACTTGTGTGAAAACTTGGTTCTCTAAGCCTTGCTTACTAGATCACAGAGGAGATCAGCATAAAGTTTTACTCTGATGAAAGTTATATGGAAATACTTGGAATAGCTGTGTCCCACAGAGTTTATTTTACCCCTTCCAGCTTCCTCTGTTTTAGGTAAGGCCGACAGGAGTTTCTCCTCATTGATGTTTTCTTTCTGTTGCAAATTTCTGTCTCTGCTTGTGAACAATTTGTTGGAGAAGAGTTATGAATCCAAGCCAAGTTGTACCACATTAGTATGTTTCAGTAAGTAATCTTGAGGTTGCTCACAAGGTAATACCAATACAGGCATCTTTACTTCAATTTGATTTTTATTTTGTATACCTTGTGAAAAATCTTAGACTGACATGGGTTTAAGCTGAAATGTCAGCAATGAACAAATTCTTGAACTAGAAGTACATCACAGATGGGCCAAACAAGGACAGGTCAGACATGGTTGGTTGTGTCGTTTTTTGGGGTTTTTTTTTCATTTGGTTGAGGTTTTTTGTTGAGTTTTGGTGGTATGTTTTGTTTGGGTGTTGTGTTGGTTTGTTTTGGTGTGTGGTTTTTTTTGGGGGGGGGCAGGGATGTTTTTGTTTGTTTGGTTTTGTTGGTTTCTTTTTGTGTGTGTGTGTTTTCTAGTGGGTTTTTGTTTTGTTTTTTTCTTTCTTTCTTTGAATAATCTGTTGGATGACCCACGCCAAGGATTTCCAGTGAAGTCTTTGTGAGAGCATCTGATAAATTTTTGTAGGAAGTCATCGGTCTTGCATTTAGACGTATTGTTTTGCTCACTGAGATTTGCAGTTCCTTCAGCAAACAGCAAAAGTGACATTTTGAATGATGCAGCTTTCTTTAATTTGAGCTAAACAGTAAGGATATTTTACATTAATAAATTAATATGACAGAACACACGTCCTCTCCAGTTTGTGACTTGGTTTTTTTTTTTTTCACCTTTAAGAATTTTTGCTTTGTCACGTAACTGGTATTTTTCCCTCTTCCTTAAGAGTTTGCTAGTTTTGCTTCCTTGTTTTTTAAAGAACAATACCTAAACTTGTGGGTATCCAGCTGTGAGAGGAATGGAGAGGACAGAGGAAGAAGCTTCAGTCTGTTTACCTGCAAGTCTTCCTTCTTTATATGTTTTTCTGTGAAAGGAGGTTGAGGCTACTGCCAAATGAAATCACATTTTCAGCTGCACTGATGTTCTGTACCCCCTAGGGTTGAGTGTCTTAGCTGATGATGCTTTACACAGTGAAGAAAACTATGGCTTATTCCCTCTGATGTTACCTTTGTGTATTTAATTGTTAATTAGAGTAATGGCTGACACACTACAGATGCCTATGCTTAGCAAAAAACTCTGTGGTTTCAATTAGTTCTGTTAACAACTTAATGTTGCTCCTTTGGGCTGGTGGCCTAATGTCAATTTTCCAGAGTTAAACATTTGCAAATATAACATCTGTATGTGAATGAGTGCTCAGCAGCTTCTTAAGTGTGTGAGTACTTCAGTTTAATAGACACAAGTTGGGCAGATTGCAGAGTGGCCGAGGGCACGTTCGTGTTTTCTTGATTAGTCATGAATTCCAGAGGGTATCTTAGGACAGCGCTCATGTGCTAGGCGTGAGTGCTCAGACTAGAAGCAAACGCTCTTGGTTAAAGATGGTTAATATTAAAAGCGTTTGCAAAGGAATCCAGTGGGTGATCAAATCCGGTGTGTGACTTAAATGTATTCTTTGGAGGAATTAAGATCGTTCAGATCTTAAAAATTGTAATCCCCAGGGTTTACAAAAGGGGAGACCTCCTTTTCTGTTAAGAAAACGCACATAATGCCTTTAATAGAATTCATCAGTTACTTTTACAGGAGAGCTGACTGAGACAGGTAGCTCTTCTTTTTGGAAAGCTAACAACTTCATTGTTCATAGTCTAAAATGTTAAGGAATCTTGGACATTCTGGTCTCAAATGTCTGGCTCTCTTTGCTGACAATAATAGTGTTTTAAAAAAAAGTTGCAAACTCAAAATTTTTCACTCTGGCATATATGCTTTTGCTTTCTTATTTATACTGTAAGATGTTAAAACAACAAAAGTGTGTGACTTCATTGTTTACCTGGGTTGCTGTATTATCCTTGCCACGTGGGTACATGCAGTACATGACAGTGTGACACGAACGCACTTCATTTTATTTCACAAGGCAATTTATTTTCTATGTCCTGTAAATTGTTTTGTGACTTTCCTTATCATAGCTCAACTGGGGAGAAGGAATTGTCACAGTAACTGGCAAAAGCAATGTATATTATGCTACACTGGCTGATTTGCAAATTTGTTTGCTTTCCAATTTGCCTCTAAAGGCTGAGTCATTCTTACTGTTATAACAAATATACATTAGATAAGTTATCGCGGCGAAACTGGCTTTCGTCTCTTGCCGCTGACGATAGTGGAAGTTTCAGACTCTAAAGTCAAAAACAAGGACTTTTTTAAACATCAAAAGTATTTTAGACTCAAATAGTTGTATGAAATGCTTCTGCTGCTCTTAATGTGAAGTTGGTGACAACTGGTGTTTCCCCAGACTTTCAAAGTGCTGCTGGTCCTTTTTTCTTCAGCAATGTTGGTGTTAAAGATACCTTTCTTGATTTCCCTTCAGCAAAGAGGACAAGTACCCATTTCAGTACCTTATAAAGGAAACTGTAGCAATAGGATGCAAATTTATGCTTCTCTAACTGCAAAATTATCTTTTTGAGGAACAGATAGAAAACAAACATGCCGTTGGAAAAAAAACTCTGTATTAGCCAGAAGTACCTGGGAACTGTCCTAAACTTTTAACAGTAGGGTTTTTAGCTCAGAGACTCAGGTCATTTACGTGCCTGAAGACCTTTTCATATTTGAGTCTTACTCCTCATGATTTCAGAGAGAATGACATTGCTATAGCGACTCCATCTCAATGTTTCCTTCCTTCTGAATGAGTTTTAGTAGCCTTTGCATGCAAATGTTGAGCAACAGTTCATGTCCTAGGTTTAATTTGCATGATACTTCTCAGCAAAACTCCTTAAACAAAAGCTTTCCTGTAATTGGGAATGCTGTTACAGGATTGGACCTGGTTCTGCTTTCAGCACTGTTCTTGCTCTGAGAGCTTCAAGGGGTTTACATGGCACATCGAACTTTTCTCAAGAGGGGTGGCCTTCAGTGGAAACCAAATATCTTCCTGTTCCAGACCAGCTTTGCTTTTGTTTTGTTCCTTTTTTCTCTGTAAGAAAGGAAATTACAGAACCCTTATTACATTATTTGGTATCTTTAACTCGCTGTTCTGATTTTTGTGGGTTTATCTTCCTGCAGCAAAACTGATAAGTAATGACTTTGCCAAATATTAGGTCACATTACTTGATACATGTAATATGTTTACATAACATGAGACCTATAATGATGACTACACTATGATAACAGTAAAGGTAATGGTGAGATTAGACACTGGAGTTTCCCAGTACAAATATATTTGAATTTTGTAGTTCTGGGCTCTTTTCATGGAATTTAGTTACTTCCATCTCACATAAATGAAGTTTGGATTCATTTTTTAGTTTGTTTAAAAATCACAGTGCTGCTATTTGGCAAATACTTCATTCTGACTTCTGCCTAGAATGAGCTACCAAAAAACTGCTTCTTCCCTTAGTAGAGTATCTATTGAAATAAAAATTTTTAAATGTTTGCTGCTATAGCAGATTTCATTCTGCTTACATGTGATATAGAAATATTCTACTGATTGAACTGCAAGTACTTTAAACTATTTCTCAGCCTGCTCTAAGCACAGTTTCTTCCAAGTAATGCAAACTATGGAAAGCTTTATTTGCTATTTATTTATTATTTGTTCTGAGTTAGTACTTTGACATAAAGCAAAAAATGCACTGAAACAGGTGATTTAAAATACTTTTAATCTGATTCTTTACCTTATCAAAGTTAACACTTTATTGGAAAAACTACTTTTTTATATTTTACATGAGATAGGTGTAAGAGGCCAGCAGACCCTCCTTGACAGTGAGATTGAAGGAAAGCTGCATGTTTTTCATCTTTAATTCTTAATTATACATTTAAGTATGTGCTCATATCCAAGTTTCATAAAAATCTTGCCATCCAGTGATACCTGGACAGTCTGGAGACTCGGGCAGGGAGAAATTTAATGAACTATAACAAGGGCAAGTGTAGAGTCTTGCACCTGGGAAAGAACAACCCCAGGTACCGGTACAGGTTGGGGACTGACCTGTTGGAAAGCAGTGTAGGGGAAAGGGACCTGGGGGTCCTGGTGGACAGAAGGAGGACCATGAGCCAGCAATGTGCCCTTGTGGCCAGGAAGGCCAGTGGCATCCTGGGGTGTATTAGAAGGGGTGTGGTTAGTAGGTCGAGAGAGGTTCTCCTGCCCCTCTACTCTGCCCTGGTGAGGCTGCATTTGGAATATTGTGTCCAGTTCTGGGCCCCTCAGTTCAAGAAGGACAGGGAACTGCTTGGAAGAGTCCAGCGCAGAGCCACAAAGATGATTAAGGGAGTGGAACAGCTCCCTTGTGATGAAGGGCTGAGGGAGCTGGGGCTCTTTAGCTTGGAGAAGACTGCGGGGTGACCTCATTAATGTCTGTAAATACGTAATGGGCAAGTGTCAGGAGGATGGAGCCAGGCTTTTCTCAGTGACATCCAATGATAGGACAAGGGGCAGTGGGTGCAAGCTGAAACATAGGAGGTTCCATGTAAACGTAAGGAGAAACTTTTTCACAGTGAGGGTGACAGAGCTCTGGAACAGGCTGCCCAGGGAGGTTGTGGAGTCTCCTTCTCTGGAGACATTCAAAACCCACCTGGACACATTCCTATGTGACCTGCTCTAGGTGATCCTGCTCTGGCAGGGGGGTAGGACTAGGTGATCTTTTGAGGTCCCTTCCAACCCTAAACATTCTGTGATTCTGTGATCTAATTATACAACTTTGATATTTTATGTAAGATAGGTGGAAGAGCTTGCAATCCAGAAGCCGGACTTTAAATTCTAACTGAAGCAGTCTAAATCTGGACAGGAATGGTTGTGTTTAAAAGTTTTTGTTTGTTTTTTAAGCCACCAGACGTTGAGGTTAGTAGCGTATTGGATTGTTGATAAACTCACTTTTTTGTTTTACTTTTAAATTCATGTTACGACTTTTTGCAGATAGGATAATGTCACTGCAGACATCAGTGTACTGCAGTGGATGACTTCACCTGGAGAACTTTATTCTGATCTCTAAAAAACCTGAAATGATTACTGTTTCCAGTGAATGCATAAAGATACAGGGATGTGCCTGTATCAATGATCCAGCCGTGTGAACTGATAGCTAATCAAGCTAATCAGGCCATCCTCTGCCAAGGTGGCCAGTTTGTTTCACAGGCACATCCACATGTCTGAAGGCTCAGAAACCAAGCCACCTTCTAGGGGTCTTTCAAGTCAGCTGAGCTAAGTGCAGCAAGGGAAGTTAACTGTACTACTGTACTGGGAATCGTTTGATGTCAGAAAGTTATTGCAGGTTACTCTTCGGTGTCTGTTTTCAATTTCTCACTTTTTGACTAAAAAGGATGTTTTTGTTGTACATGTAGGCTTGTTTCAACAAAGGTTCAAAGACCTCCTATGTACAGGACAAAACACAAGTCCAAGAATGCACTTGGAGTGATCGAGTAAGATGGGCTAATGGTCTTGTCTAAAAACTCTCCTAATAATAGTTTGATGCTACTTTTTGAGGAGGATTTTTTTGCATTGGAAACACAAAGAAGAAAAATAAAAAGACTGTCTGTAAACTTGAGTTTAGAAAATGACTATTTTTATCACAGGGAGAAGCACATGCTACTTAGTTCTATAGAAGACATTTTTTCCTCTCTTGGATTTTATTCAAAGGAGGGAAATCTGAAGGATTAGCTGCAACATGGGAGGAGCCCCACCTTCCACACCTTAATCAACAGTGTTCCTCTCAATGTGTTTCATGCCGTTCTTGTAGACACCTGTTTGGTTTCAAAACCAGTTTTTAACTAGAAAGAAAATATATGTATATATATATAAAAAAAATATTTTCTTACTCATGCTAAACTATTTTTTCTGTTGTTTATGTACAAATTACTTAGGAAGTAATATAGATAAAATGTAGACCTTTTCCTAAAACACAGATAAAATTAATTCCTGTTTGATTCTCTGACTGTAGGCTATGGTGGCTTGCTATCCAGGCAACGGAACAGGATATGTGCGCCATGTTGATAATCCAAATGGGGACGGAAGATGTGTTACATGTATATATTATCTTAATAAAGACTGGGATGCCAAGGTATGCACAAATCTTTTCTATAACTTTTTTCTTTTTGATATGTATTTGCTAATCTACTTTTGCTACAGGTCTTTGTTCATGTCCTTATTTCCATGCCTTAGTTGTGTTCTTACGTTACCTTAACCGTGGGTTTCCTTTGCCTCCCTGATTCTACTGTTAATGAGAGCAGATAGAGATGAGGAATTTATTTTTCTGGCCTCCTTCACAGTGAGACTGAAGGAAAATTGCATGTTTTTCATGTATGATTCTTAATTATACATAGAAGTATCTGCTGGTATCTACGTACAGTAAGTTGTGTAATTAGATCTAATTTATGAAACGTTATTTGTCTGGTAAACACCCCCATGCAGACATGCACAAAGAGTAGATAAAGGATGTTTGAAAGATAGTGGTGGTTAGTTTATTTTTACTTTCATTCCTGGTGAATCTTGAGTTTACTGTTTGTGCCACTAGATGACAAGTATGCTTATAAAAAGAGAGGCACTGTACCTTGGGAGGAGTTTCAAATAAGCCAAGTGTCATAGTTACTGCTGTATCAATATAGTTCAAGACAGCAGAAGTCTTTGTATTGTAAATGAAGAGTATAGAATAGATAAGGATTTATAAAACAGTTCACATGGTCTAAGAATTTACTACTGGTGACTGAAAATTCTCCATAGATGTAGTGACCTTGATAAAGGAACTTTTTAGTAGGGCTTTTCATAGTGATACAGTGGGATTAGGTAGATTTGAAGAATGGACATAACTAACTATCTGTATTGAAAGCATGAGAGAGTAATGCAAAGACATCTTTGTTTATTCCTTGATTGCTGTGCATTTAGCTATAGAGAAGTTTATTGTCCCTGTGTATGAAAGAAGATGATAAACTACTGGTACTTCTATCATATGTAGGAAGTAACATGTGGACGTGCACGTAAGCAGCTGTTTTCTGTGAACTGGGTGCGCCAGATATGGATAACACCAGTTGCAGCTGAGAATTTTCCTTCTTTCTTTTTTTTCTTTTTCTCTTGAGTGCTGTCCATTTCTTCTAAGAGCTGTATGAGACTATATACATAAAACTACATAAAACTGGTAGTTTGGAAAGCTGAGTCAGAAATGAAAGGCTTGAAGCTTTCTGCTTCTGACTTCCTCTTTGAAATGTCAGATTTAATCTTTAAATTAGAAAATAAATTACTAGACTTTTTTGCCATGATAGCATCTTCACATATAAGTGTGCTGGTTGGACTAAGCATCTTAAAATGCAGCTTTGGGGCATTTTTAGTTGATTTATGGTTTCTCTCCGGGGGGAAAAAAAAATTAATACATAGTAGAGTGTAGAAGTCAAGCAAATTGCATTTTTATAGTAATGGAAAAAGTTACTAGCTGGATATTTAATTTATGAATGGAGATACCTCATTTCCTGCAAAATGTATTTTAAATTACAAATTAATATATTACCAAGTATATTGGTTAGCAAAGAAAGGAGCTTAGACTTTCTTTATGAGAACAAATTGATCTAAATAGTCACTCGTTTGCCGATTTAGATCTCTATTAGAAAACAGCCATTTGTATCAATTTATGTTGTTGGTACTCACACTGTTATGACTTTCCCATGAAGGCCTGTGGTGGCTATCTATAATTACCTTTAGCAACATCAATACCATCAGCATGAAGAAGTTAATGTGGCTTAAAAATAATTGACCCCACCTACTTGTGCTGTTTTCTAGGCATTAATAGGTAGGTCCAGGTATTTCAAAGGCCCAAAGAGATGTAAATAGAACAGGAGTAATAGAGATTCAAGCTTTAGTTTGAAGTTTCCTAGTTTTTACTCATCTTAATTATAGAGGCATGACATAAACTTGTGCTGCTGTTAAGTGAGACAATCTTTTAAACGGGAAAGGGTGAAACTTGGTTGTGAAGTACATTTCTCTCATATGTGTTGACATATTTTTAGCCACCTATGTAATATCAGTCAGTCTCGTCGCTTTTTGCGAGTAGGTAATGCAGCTAAAAAAAAAATCTAAACCCACAGCTTAAATATGAATAGAGGTTTAATATTTGCAAGCATTCTGAAATTACGCCGTGAAAAATGTGTAAAACATTTTGTTAAATGGAACATTTCAATGGAGAAATGTAGATTCATCATTTCTGTAGCCTCTGATCAAGGCTTATCAATTCCAAGTGTCTGAAATAGTTTCCAATATGGCATTCATTACTTTTAAATACAATGAGACATTGTTTTCAAGCACTGGTTTTAAATATTTAATTTGTAGGTAAGTGGAGGCATCCTTCGGATATTTCCAGAAGGTAAAGCCCAATTTGCTGATATTGAACCCAAATTTGATAGACTGCTATTCTTCTGGTCTGATCGCCGCAACCCTCATGAAGTACAGCCAGCATTTGCTACAAGGTAGGACTGATGGACTCTCTATACATTGCATGATGCTTCTTTAATCAAGAAATGAATGAATCCTAATGAGAAATGAGTGACACAGAATTATGGCCTAATCCCAGGTCTTTACATATACAGTTCTAGATGCAGTGTGGTGAGAAGGGTTTTTTTTTCTACTGATTGACTAGGTTTCTGCTGTGCTGCTGACTTACATATCAATGTCTCATCTCTTAATTTTGGAGAAAACATCCTCTTGGGTGGGTAAGAGGGAGGACTGGAAGCACTAGAAGTTTGAGCATGTACTTGGCAGAACTGTGTAGAGTACACAGAGCCACAAGCAGTCCTCACCTTAGCCAAGGGGTATTGTCTTCGTTATTTCTCTGTAATAGCTTTACACTCTCCTCCCTTCCCTTTGTCCTTAGCGCCATACTGTGTTACTGAAAGATTGGATAGGTACTTAGTTTTATGTCCCCTCTTGTTGGGAGGGAGTTGTCAAACATAAGACACGACATTCTAGTTTGGGAACTGGGAGAGGGCTGTGGAGCAGAAACATTTGTTGATAAACAAATCTTTTACTTCTCTGGAGTATTAGAGGAGTTGCTCCCAGTCTGAGTCACACAGGGAATTTGATATCTCTTTTGTCCCTCAGTATAGGACAGTGGATGATGCTAAAGGTAACATTCACTGCCCACACATCTTGAGTGGCATTTCCAGATAGCAGCCAATCATTGGAGTCCTTGTTCCAGGCATCCTGTTGCCCATGTCACAACACGTTTGGATGGGCAGAGCACTAAACATTGACTGGAGCTATGAGGTAACACCTTTGCAGGAGGTAACACCTTTGCAAGAAGTAACTTGAAATTGCCATCAGCAATGTCCTCTTGCAGCCTTTTGGGAAGCTGTACTGCTCTCCCCTCCTGCTTTGTGCTCTGAGCAGAGTCGGAGGGTGAAATGCCATTTAGTAAAGCTCCTTAAAATCTTTTCTCAGTATCTGGCTTTTCAGATTTAAATACTCTGTGTGCAATGGAAAACCAGAGGAGCTGTGTAAGAAGGGTTAATTTTCCCTTATGGTGAATGCTCATAAAAAGAGGTACTTGCACTGTGACTTGGTGGTGGTCTTGACAGAGTAAAGTAAAAGGTGAGGTAGCAGGGCAAGGTGATACAGAGACTGTATTACTAGTTCTAGGCAAGAACTGTAATAACACATCAGGAAAAAGCAGCGTAAACTTACAGCATCAGTGTCACCCTTTCAATGACTGTTCAGACATTACCTCCTAATAGGGGAAAAAAAACCCACCACACCTGCTTGCATTGTGCTTTATGAAATCTTCTGTCAGACTGTGGAAGGTATCACCTCATTTAGGTTGTGTTTTATGTCACATGCTTCACTGTTTGTTGTTGTTTTCTGCATAGTTCAGGAGTTCTTTTTTCCATCCATTTCCCTAGGTACGCAATAACAGTGTGGTATTTTGATGCAGATGAAAGAGCACGAGCTAAAGTTAAATATCTAACAGGTAATCTCTTGTTAATGTCTTCTGTGTTATTTTTTGGGGGGGGGGCTGGGGTTGGGCGCGGGAAGAATGAATAAGTAGCCCAGCCTCATCTCCTTGACCCCCCCTGTGCACAAAAAGGAGAAGAAAACCAGTGTAACTCAGAGTCAGGTTTTGCTGGGAAGGTGACCCAGTGGTTGAGCTTTTGGGCAGGGACTTGAGAAATAGAGGTCAGTGCCCTGTCCTGCTCACACTTCCTCTCGGACTGTGAGGCACTGCAGAACTGAGCGCCCTGGAAGTAGCTTTGATCAAATATAATGATTCAACAAGCTCATACAACTTGACTAGAATCTCTATATTGAAAAAACAAAAGCCTAAAATTAAAATCTGGAATCAAAGAATGGAGTTACTTCCTCCATTTCCAATTCCACATATCTAGCATCTGTTTTCCTTTTCTGGCTTCTCCTTCAAGAGGAAGTTGATCTAATTTTCCTGTTGAAATTAGCATTATGAGGAAAAACGGCCTAGGATTGCTGTCACGCTTGTAATCGCCATCGCAGTTTTGTTTGTTACCGTACTTTTAAAAAGAAACCAAAACCCAGGTGTACTGCAAGCGCACACACGCACAGGGCCGGTTTCTCCATGCTTTTGTCAAGACCTCTGAAACTGCTGACGTTGAAGCCATGTGCCAGCCATTTCCAAAGGAGGTTTCCATTCCCTGCTGTTAGGCAGCTGAAGCTCCTAAGCAGCCCCGGAGCTGTCGGCTGAGAAAGCTGCAGTTTAGTTTGGCTCCCCTTGGTGCAGCGGGTGGCTTTGCGAGTGGCGAGAGCAACGCAGCTCCTGCCTGGCACTTGGCTCCTGCTCGGTGCCGCCGCGTACCTGGCAAGGCACAGTGGCTTCCCAGGCGGTCAGGAATGCCGGATAACGCCCGCCTGGTCTCCGCAGGAAGCCTGTCTGTCGCTAAACCACTCTTGGGGTCACACACGTGCAACCGCACAGCTCCTGCAGCCAGCCCTGCCGGGTCAGAGCTGCTTCAGTTGTCTCCGTGCAGCTTCAGCCGCTGCCCTTTCGGAGCGGGACAGTGGTTCGGGTGGGCTTGTGTCTGCAGGGAAGGTGCTGCCCTTCGGTCCCCCTAAACTGCAGGCTCTTAAAGAAGGAAGGCTGGGCTGGAGGGGTTGCTTAAATTTCAGTATCAGCTTGTTGTGTAATTGATTTATACTATCACATCGTTGTGGTTTCAGTTTTCATTTGCAGTTAAAATCGTGCTCTTTTCTCTGTATCAGCAGCAAGAATTGCGCGAGGTGCTTTTTATTTTTCCACTAACAATAAAATATATTAATATTATGCAATAAGATGTCATGAATTAGAAAACTATTGATTTTTGGCTTAGTGACAGTCTAACTAAAGCCATACAGAATGTGTGATTTTTTTTCTTGAATATGGGATACTGTGTATGTTAATGGTTTGATAGCCAAACTTTTATTCGGGGTACCTGAAGTTCTCGAGGTCAGTTTTTAGGAAACAAATGGACAGAAAGGGTGCGGTGTGGTTTGGTTTGGTTGGTGGGGTTGTTTGCTGATTTTTTTTTTTTTTTTTTTTAGCAGCAAGGCAAAATGGAATGTTGCAATTTTAAAATCTCTCAAAGTTTCTTTACAAAGGTAGTTACCCAGAAACTCCGGGTATTCTGATACAGAGTACTGGACAATATCCTCAGATTCTCAGGTGGCCAGTCTTAAACCTTTCTAAAGGCTGAGCTGATGAGCTTCAGAACTGCATGTGTGATGTGAAGTATCTGGTTTTCTACTTGGGCAGCCAAATCATGCCTAGTTTCAGAGATTATGAGTAACCACACCTCATTAACTTTACAAAGCACGGGATACAGAGCATGTACACAAAAATATCTGTCATGCTCAATCGTATGTAGTAGGCAATCTTTGAAGTAATCTTTTAAAGCTACTCTGGAAAATAATGTAGCAGTTCTCTGGACTACTTAAATGCATGCTGAAAAATAATACTGATTTCTTTTTCATATTTCTGCAGGTGAAAAAGGTGTGAGGGTTGAACTTAATAAACCTTCTGACTCAGTTGGGAAAGACGTTTTATAAGCCTTTGATTTAGCAACTCCCTTTGCTATCTCCCTGATAAATCTTGATGCTATCTATTAACTTCTGAATGTGAATAACAAGATAAAGGAAAATCAACAACAAACCAACATTTTAATAAAGAAGCAAGCAGTGTTTCAATATTGCATCAAATAGAAGGTTCTTTGACCGCTGAAGCATTGTACTATGTGATTGTGACTCCAGGCCTGTGACTGCCTATGTGAAGAAGATAAGCAATCAGTAAGAAACAGCATATGCATCTGGACATAAATAAGTGCCCTACATAGAATTTGTCCATCCTTATATTTTGCCAGACTTGTCATCCATCTGAATCCAATTCATCTCTCCCTTTTTTTATATGGTAAAAGTTTGAATTTTGGGTAATTTTTGTATGACCAGGTACAGTTTATCAAAATTGAGTCTTAAAAAAAGAAGAAAAAAAAAAGAAAAGAAAAAAAAAAGACTAAAAAAAAAATTACAGTATTCTCCAAAATAACATGGATCTATTTTTGTAAAACTGTTCATACTGTTCTCCTCTGCCATGAAAGACCTAATTTAATGTAAGGGTTGCCAGTAACTGATAATCACTTTAATTTTCTTTACACCTTAAGTCAGAAAAGGAGCACTTTAATTACCAGCTAAAAACCTGATTGTTTTATATCATATCTCACACTAATCTTAACTTTTAAAGATTGCTGCTGTATTTTTTTTTTTTGACTGTCTTCTTGAACCTTATTAACAAAAGCAAATCAGTATCTCGCTATTAGTAACATTCAGTTCGTGGTTTTGTATGTTGAATCCACAGAGGGGAAGTGTCTGTCTCTTCTTTGATTTTTGGTTTGTTTGTTGGTTTTGTTTGGGGTTTTTTTTTGGGTTTTTTTTTGGTTTTTTTTTGTTTGTTTATTTAGTTTTGGGGTTTTTAAGTGACTGGCACTAAGTGAACTTGACACTATCGGTTGCTGTCATTGGCTTTGGGGACCTAGTAAATACCATCAAGTTACAAGAATATGCAAGGGCTTTCCTAGGTTATTAGAGGTACCCAGAACCTCCTTACGTACTTGACAGAAAATTTTGAGCTTTCTCCCTTTTCTAAAGAATACTTGCCACTCCATTTTCCTTTGTATATAAGTTAATAGAATATCTAAAATTCACTTTTTTTATTTCCTTTTCAAATGTTGGTGTCCCATGCAGTCTGTACGTTGACACCTTGATCTATTATATAGAATCAAGGAGATGGTCAGCACACTGAAGCTGAAGTGCATCACTGTAGGCTCCTTGTGCAATACATCTTGAGGTTTTCACTGTGCTGAAGGATTTCCCCAAATAGGCACTGCCCTTTGAACAGTACTGAGGTATATATATAGTGAGAAAACATTTACTTTCTTGTATATTGTTTTCATTTTATCAAAGAGAGGGGACCTCACAGAATAAAAGTGAGATGTGCAGAAACTTTGATATTCTTATTTTTTAAGAAATGGATGTTTTGGACACAGGATTTTATTTTTTTTTCCTTTCTTTCTTCTTTTTTTTTTTTTTTCCTGAGCTTTAAAAGCTTAAGAAAACAAAAGCAAACCTATAAAAGACAGCATTCGTATTTACAGGATTTTTGGGGTTGATCAACTTACCCACTGCAGTTTTCTATCTGTTCCTTATTTCCTTACTTAGCCAAAACAATGTGAGTGTACAGAAATATTTCTGTATATATTACAACTTGTGACAATTTTAACATCTGTATAGTTTGTATTCAATTAGAGACCTTTTCTATGGAAAGCTCAGTAATTTTTTATTAAAAAGATTACTATTGTTCATGTAAAACATGAAAAAGCTAATTGTTTAGTAACAAACTGACAGAAGGGGGAAAAAAATCAGTATTGGTATATCACTTAAGAGAACCAACAGAAATCCTAGTTTTGTTTTGATTTCACTTTTCCTTTTTTTTTTTATTCTTTTTCCTAAGTTCTTGCCCTTTACAGTTCTCTTCCTCTGTCCTCTTTTTTTCCCAGAAAAACAGACAGGATACCTTTACTGTAAGTGCCTCTGCCAACCTGGCCAAGGAGTGCAAATCTTCATTACTGTCTGGTCTGCAGTGCATTTAGGCTACAAAAGAAACAAGCAAAAAAGCCACCTCTTCTACTTCATCTTCTTTAGTACTACTTTTAACAGAGGTTTGGTTGGTTTTGTTTTAGAAGCGTAAGCATAAGCCTTTAAACTCATTTCAGTCCCAC
Organism: Todiramphus chloris collaris; assembly: GCA_025345505.1. Taxonomy (NCBI): domain Eukaryota; kingdom Metazoa; phylum Chordata; class Aves; order Coraciiformes; family Alcedinidae; genus Todiramphus; species Todiramphus chloris. The sequence continues at coordinate 10,190,523 of JANVCC010000020.1, read as the reverse complement.
TGTAATTCAGACTTCTGCAGTTATAGGGCGTATCAAATTCTAATCACACTGTAGGTTTGTGCTTGCCAGACAGGTTTAAAAAGTGCTTAATTTTTCACTCCATGTAAGTCATTACAATAGGGTCAACAAATCAGGTCAGCCATTTCTTCCATGTCCTTTAGAAACTGTTCATTTCATGTCGGTTGAATATTCAGTCTTGAGCATCACCAAGCAGGTCCTTGTTTTAAAACTATTTTTTAAACTGTCTTATGATCTGTATGTGTCTAGTCCTGGTTAAAGATAAAGCTTCATAATGCTATTTTTATTCATGATGTTAGCTGGCTGTGAAATATGAGACCTTTATCTATAGCAGGCGAAGAAATTCAGGATTCATTTACAGGTTGCCTATAAAGTTGTGTAATTTGAAAAGCAGTGTTCATTATGAAAGAGCTCTCAAGTTGCTTGTAAAGCTAATCTAATTAAAAAAAGATGATGTATAAAGGTTCTTGAAACTATGTGGTTATTTGTAATGTTTGTAACTTCTAAAACTACTCTGCAACAGCTAATTTATAAATACCTCATGATAAAGGGAGGCATGTGGGTTATGGGGGGAATGGGTGGTGTTATGTTGTGGGTTTTTAGCTTGGGGTTTTGTTTGGGGTTTGCTTTGGTTTGTTTGTTGGGTTGTTTTATTGTTGTTTTGTTGGTTTTTTTAAAATCAGAACTATTTGTGCTCTGGAGAAAAAGCTGTTTTTTCTTTAGACTGCCTACAGTCTTAAAAAAAACCAAAACAAAACTGCACAAACACATGCAGAAAAAACAAACCAAACCCCCCAAAAACCAAAAACACACACCCAAAAAACCCCCCATGAGTCTACCTGGGTGCATTTTCCTCATGATTTTCTCACTCTAAACCAGGATTAAGTTTAGGCTGACTGGTGAGTGATGATCGACTTAGAGGAAGCTCTGTTTATATCAACACTTTGACAGGTATGTGAGGTGCAAAAATCAAAGTCCTCTTCAAACTGGATTTGTAAAATGAGAGCTCTTCAGTTTGTGACTTCCAATGAATTATGAGCCCTTTGAACATGGTGGACGAATGGTAGAGTCTATGGATGCCAACCTCTATGAGATACATAATTTCACTAAGCATTTTTTAATGAGGTTTGTAATGGCTCTATGGTAATCCAGGAAACATCTGTCTGAGCTTCTGCAGTTGCTCTAACTCTTGTGAACCCCCACTGCATGTGCTTGTCTGTCCCTTTGTTCAGGAACGGTTACCTGGATCTCCAGATGAGTGTGCCAGCCTTAGGGCACCTTTCATAGCCCTTAGGGTTACCTATTGCGCTCTGTTCTGCACTAAGGTGACAGTTCTTGCCGGTACGTTAGGCTGAAACTGAAGTGCAGCGACACTGAGCTGATCCCAAAGAACTTTGAGGCTTTTTCCATGCTTCAGTGCTGTGTAACTTCTTAACGTGTTCTCTCTCTTCTCCATCTTTGTTTTACATTGAAAAGGAAGAAGCCTTTCTAGCACTTGAAACCATCCTGTGTAGACCTCATTTTTTAAAATGATCACATTGTTGAGCACGATATGCCCGGGGATCACTTTGCATAGTGAAGTCAAACACTGCAGCAGGGAAAAATGAAGTCTCTCTTGGGTGTTTCTCAAAAGACAGATGGTCACACATCTGAGAGGAAGCTAGCTGACAGCCTGTGTCTTATGTAAAATGTTTGGCTCTGCTGACCACTTTAAGGTCAGAAGTGGAAAGACCACATCTCTAAGTCATACTGGTAAGTATAACCAGACTGTGAAGTACCATTTTTGTGCTTGTTGGATGCTTTGGAGAGTGCTAACTGACAGTCTCAAATTCTTCTAAGTCTAGCACATGTACCTTTTCTGCAAGCATGTAGATAGGCAGAGAGCTGCACGTACTTCAATTACCTAGTGGGAATTTGAGTACTGAGCAGCAAAGATTGGAAGAAATTCATGGGACTTAAATGGACTTGGATCTCATCTGCTTTTGGGGAGGAGGAGGGTGGAGCAGGATGGATATGGATCTGCAGAAACTTGGGTCTCCCATCGTCATCTTTCATATAAAGTACTTTGCTTTTTTTTTTTTTTTTTTAGATGTAAAGGTTGAATGGAAGTAATTACTGCAAATGCATTGAAGTCTACTTGTGCTATAACATTGCTGCAGGAGCTGTGTTCACACTGGACTGTCTGCTGAATCTGCCTGATCCAGTCTGATGCAGGTGGATGGCAGCTGATGGAAGCAGGTGCAAGGTCCTCTATCCTACCAGACAAATCCAATTTCAGAGAATGCACTGTTGACTTTTGCTACCACTTAGGCAGTTCCATCAAGCTTTTCCCCATAGCTTTCAAGTTGACTGAATATGCAGTACATTTATCCCCTTCTTGGGGGAAAAAAAAAAAAAAAAAGGAAAAAAAAAAAAAAAGACCATAGTTCCCAAATGGCTGAGCCAGGTTCTAAGAGTTGGCTCCAAAAACGAAAGGGGCAGATGGGATGCAAATCAACAACAAACCTATTGGAGGTAGACTCAAGTCCTTAGCAGGCTAGGAAGGGAGGAATTAGTTGCACAGAAATAGTAAAATAGTATGGGAAGAGGCTGATACATGAGACCAAGCTGGAACGCGTGTGGGGTGGGTTTGAGGAATATGGGACATACTAAGTAAAAATATGCTACAGTCATCTGCTTTGGGGATGAACATGAAGTGTGAGAAGAAAAAATACACAATTTAAACAAAATACTCATGAAATACAGCTGTTGATACATCCCATCCATCCTTTTTCTTCATGGATGTGTATTGCAAAATAATGTATTTTTATTGCTGAAGATGAGAGGTATGTAACTTTTTTTCTTGAACTAGGAATTGAATTCCTTGCCTGTCTTCCAGTTGTAAATTGTTGGACTTGGAGGATTATTCACCCCACCCTTTATTAAATGTGCAACTCAGGATTAAACTATTGGTAATGGTTTATGGGTTTTGGGGAGAATTTGCTGTAAGTACCTTGTATATAACATGGTGATAAATGCTGGAAAAGGTGACCAGCTTATTTAGCCTGTAAGCCCAGTACCAGCATCTTCACATGCTTAAAAGTTTTCATGGCATGCCTTGCATCTGAGTAGGGAAGAGTGTAGAACACACAGGCATACGAACAACTTGCCAGTATCACACGCAGTTGACTCACTGCTTCAGGGCAGGGTCTAAACTGGAAACCCATTATTTCTTTCAAAAGTTGTTGGAGATGGGAAGTAAAATTTCATCTCTGAATATTCACCATGTGGATCCAGTGCTCCTTGTGGGCCTGTCTGTGTGTCAGTGTGGTTTGCCAGGGTGGAACCAGTTCCTCTTCTGGGCTTGTTTCAAGGGCTGCTGTGGTTCAATTTTTTTTTTTTTTTTTTTTTGACAAATCCAGAATAACTAAAATGCAGAAATTTTGCTCACAACTCAAAACCAGAAAGCCTAATAGCTGAATATTGTAATGGGCTGTGAGCTGGTATTTCACTACTTTAAAGAAAGCAAGGGTCAAACAAAAATACGAGAAAAAAATGATCATATCTTAAGTAATTTAGGGTATAAATGTATCTTGCTTACATTACCATATTTAGGCAAGCTTTATCAAGCCCTTAATAAATAGTGCATTATAGCAGAGGACATGGTGGCAGCTCTAAGAAACACAAGGAAACTAGAATTTTGGAGCTTAATTAACTGCTGTTGCAATCCTGAGAAGTTTTTTCCAGATAGTCAAGATGGGAATGAATGTGTCAACCAACCACAACAAAACACTAGCCAGCAACAAACTAAATGGCACCACCCCTAATCCTGAAAAGGGCAACCTTGGCTCTGGGTGACTGCAGTACCTTGGGTTACTGGAACAGAAAGGTATTTCAGAAGAACTGTTTTTATATGAGTACTTGGCAACATCTTTGGACATCAAGGAGAAAAGGGAAATGGGATTGTCTACACCACTAACACTGGGCAAAGGGAATCAGGGCCATGAGTAATAACAGAATCTGTTGTCTGAGATTAGTGTGCAGTTAGTGGTGTTCCCAACAGCAAAGAGCAAGGATTGAGCTGTCAGATCGAGTATATTTATTTTCCCTTCACTTCCCCTTCCCCTAGCCACAGCATAACAGTAAATAATGTGGTGCTGGGCATATGTTCTGCATGGTCACAAACAAGCAAAAACTGTAGTAACTTAACTCTCTTCAATCCTAAATTTTTGTTACGTGTAGAACTCTTTAATGGGATATTGGCAGCAATTTCTAAACTTCCTTGAGCAGCTAACAACTGTGTATAATACTTAGGAGTTACTACAACTTCATGACCGTGCAATGTTAGGCAATGACATAACCAGGGAGCTTATGTATTTTACAGTAAAAACTAGGTTTACACAAACCCAGGAAAACAGGCAGCATGCAGGGGGGGTTTGCATTACCTTTGTCGGGTGTGACTCGGGGCCGCTGCCCATGGCCGGGGCTGTGACCGGGAGAACAGGGGTGCAGAAATGCCCCCAGAACTTGCTTCCAAGGACAGCGGGAAGCAAGAGTGAGTGGCTGGGTCCCCCTGGTGTCCTCATGGGGACAAGGCCTCTCCCTAAAACCAGAAAAAGCTCTTCTCAGTGTCCAAAAGACGACGGAGAGATGAGCGGCTCTATTTTAGGCGGAGGATGTTGTGCTGCGCAACCAGAAGTTATTTTAACTTGTAGCAATCAAAGGATGTGTGTTTTGGTTGGCAGCAGGTTTTGTTGTTGATTATGAAGGTACAAGCTCTTGTTTAGGTACTTATGAGGCAGCTTTATCTATGACTAGAACCCCCACCAGTGCAGGTGTGAAGGAGTAGGGGCAGTGGGAGGCAGCTGGTTATACTTCCAGGACTTCCAGTAGGGTTGGAAATTTGCTCTTGTTTTCTTAGATGAGAGGGAATGGGGAGCAACAGCTCTGCTTCCTACCTCCCCAACACATTTCCTTCCCATTTCTGTTCCTTCACAGGAATCAGGAGCTCTCCTGTCTCTTTCTAATCCCATGCCTTGGTCTCCTTCCAGGCTGTGTTAGCTCCCCAAGTGTCCCACATGCTGTCATCTGAGCTGCAGGCTTTTGTGCTACGCCTTTTCTGTGGGTGTTGAATTAAATTATAAACCAACCGTATCCTGGTCTGCATCAAAAAGGGTGTGGCCCAGGAGGTCAGCATCAAGGAAGGTGACTCTTCCCCTCTACTCCATTCTCGTGAGACCACACCTGGAGTACTATGTTCAGTTCTGGGGCCCTCAGTGTAACAAGGACATGGACCTGTTGAAGCAGGTCCAGAGGAGGGCCATGAAGACCACCAGGGGCCTGGAGCACCTCTACTATGAAGACAGGCTGGAGAGTTGGGGTTGTTCAGCCTGAAGAAGAGAAGGCTTCAGGGAGACCATATCATGGCCCTCCAGTACTTAAAGGGGGCTACAGGAAAGATGAGGAGTCATCTAGTGACAGGACAAGGGGTAATGGATTTAAACTGAAAGACAGTTGATGTAGATTAGATATTAGGGATTTCTTTACTGTGAGGGTGGTAAGACACTGGAACAGGTTCTCCAGAGAAGTTTTGGATGCCTCATCTCTTCAAGGTCAGGTTGGATGGAGCTTTGAGCAACCTGGTCTAGCGGAAGGTGTCTCTGCCTATGGCAGTGGGGTTGGAACTAGATGGTCTTTAAGGTCCCCTCCAACCTAAACCATTCTGTGATTCTATGAAAATACTTGGCTGAAGAAAATGTTTGGGTTTTTTCATCTGAGATGAAGACTGGCAGCAACCTCGTGCCTACCTTTCCAGGTACCTTACCTAAGCCCTTGGCTGAAAGTTGCAAAAAAAGCCTAGAGAGCAGCGGCTACCAAGCCATGGCCAGCAGTGTAGCCTCTGGCTGCTTATGCTACCTGCCCTGAGTTGGTGCTGCTTGACAAAAGCTCAGTGTAGCAAGCTGCTGACAGTCTGGGGGAAGCAAACTAACCTTGGATTACTGAGGGTGCTCTTTTGGCAGAGGTGGCAGAATTATGTATAATTCTGCAACAGAGCTGAACTGTTGCAGTTCATGGGACGTACCCTTCAACCGGCACTGAATTCAGTGTATATAACCATGCTAGCATCGCCCAGGAGCATTTTCACATCAAGCTTGGATACTCTTTCTGTTGAAGAAAGGAACAGGAGAGACACAAGGAGAACTGATGCAAGATTCACAAACAGGACATCTGGTTGTCATTCTTTTGAAGACTGTATCACTGACACAAATCCACAGCTGCATGTGATAACACACTTCAGGGCTGGGCTCAGTGTATCATATAACAGCTCAAAGCTGAGCTTGCCCAACATCAGAGACCTCCAATTGCTCTCCTCTTCCTGAAGAAGTTACAGCAGCATTTCCCTCAGTACCAGCTGCAGGATGGGTATGGACTGACTGTGACCCTACGTGTGGTTCAGTGCCTGTGCTGCTAAGGGTGCAAAGGGTTGGTTTAGTGTGGGAGTGCTCGGCTGCAGAAGAGTCTTGGGGGAAGGTGTCATTTCTGGAGCCTGTAAAAGGATTACAAGGAAGGCTGCATTAAGGCAACTTTTCAGCATTTTCCTCCAAACTGAGAGGATTCCTCCATTCCTTCAGATGATGCTTATGCCCATAATGCCTTGCAAGCAGCTCCAAAGTCATGGCATCACTTACCACTTGAGACATGTGTCTGCTTCAAGCAAACTGCATTTCCAGACCCAAATGTCAACCCAACTGTTAGGAGTAAGACCTCTTACATGGTGTCCTCTTAACTCTGACAATTTGCCTGGGAAATGTTGCCTGCTACCTTGAATAGTCTTTTAGGGTTTTGCAGTGCCTGAAATACCTCCTATTTCCTGTCATCAGATGTTTTCCCTTCCTTCTAAATCTAGTATAGATACATTCAGAGTTAATTACATCTGAGCTTTGATTTATGCCATCTGCGGGACTGATTGTCCTCTTCCCTTCAGTGTGGCTTGGTAAGGAAACAGCAATTAAAACCTGCCACTACAGGGTAGGCTGTGAGAAGAGATGACCCACCTACCTACTCCTCTGCTCAGCTTGGTAGGTCAGAACTTCCTCATACCTGTCTTTGTGTCGTGACATCTGCCTGTCTCCTGCCTGAAGTCCCCCAGCCTCTGATGCATGGGATGAGGGACTTACCCCTCATGGATGTGGCCTGGGTGATAGCAATGACAGGAGCTGCCCATGCCAAACCTTGCAGGGAGATGAAGAAAAATGAAGCTGGAAATAAACTGGTAGTTAGAGAGGGTGTGAGGATTCCTGGGCTGTGCCAGCACAAGGGTAAGTAAGCAAGGTGGAACTTAACAGCCTTCAGCTGCCATTTCACTCTGTCCTGAAGTGCTTGTGGGGTTGTTAGGCCAAAACCCAGGGAGGGCTGCGGAGGTTGGAAGGGCCTTCTGGAGATGCTCTCGTTGAGTTCTTCCACCTTTGAGCAGGTTCCCTCAGAGCTGTCTGCCCAGGACCATGTCCAGTTGGGGATTGAGTATCTTCAAGGATGGAGATTCCACAACCTTTCCAGGCAACCTGTTCCCATGTTCACCCACCCTTGCTGTAGTAAAGTTATTTCTTATGCTTCAATTACATTTCCTACATAGGTACTGCTACAGGCAAATCAAAGGAATAACCCAAATAATTCTGAGCAGTGTATCTTGCAGAAGACAGCAGATTTACGACTCAAGTCCTTTACTCACAATTTTCCATACCCATCACGTACAGGTGCTGTCCTCTCTGCAGCCCCTGATGTTTTATCCTGAGGATGACTCTTCCTTCTGGGTGTGTTTCTGTTCACACTCTGCCAGAACAGCCCATAGTTTGTACCATATACTTCCCCTACCACATTATCTGGAGCAGCCTGTGCCAAGTTGCGTGGCCCTGTCATACACCAGGGAGTTTGTCTTGTTGGTTGAAAAACATGCAGTGTAAGATGTGCTGTGCACTCTTAAGTAGCATGTCCCTTAAGAGCCTTCTGAGTAATGCCTGTCAAACAACAAGCGTGTGCTGGGTTGCTCATTGAACAGGCCAGACCCGTGGGACTTTGCTCAAAATGAAGGGGGTGTTTGAATTGGTAAAAAATTAACTACTCCAGTTGAATTATTTCTTCCTTCTGAGAAGTGCTGCCCTTGAGTTGACCAAAATGACCAGTGCTTCCCCAAGCCACGTGTGAGTTCTGTGGGCAGGCTGCGTCCCACCACGTGCTGCCTGCAGGCACGTCCTGAAGGAGCTGTGCCAGCCTCTGCGGGCAGGCACCCCCTGAGCAAGGGATTTGCACAGCTCTTTTTGCTCTGTGCTGCTCTCAAAATACAGCCCGCACCCTCCTGGTGAATCAAAAAATGCTTACAAACGAGGGGCTGCCCACCCACTGAATGGATCCTTCTGGGAAGAGAGCAGATTAAGTACGGGGATGCTTCTGGGAAGAGAGCAGGGTGGTCAGTGGAAAGGCAAAAGACGGGGAGCGAAGCAGCGGGGAGGGAGTAAGTGGAGTAAGAGCAGAGAGTCCCTATGGCTGTTCCATCAGTAAGCTGCTGAATGAAGGTACTAGGAGGATTAAAACCCCCAACTAAACTATATTCCTATAGCTAAGATACCGCACCAGGACTTCACTCAGCTCTAGTCTCTCTCTTACCCAGACTTTCTATGCAACTAGTGACAGATGCCTGAGGAGCAGGTACTCGCAGTGAACCCAGAAATTATGGTCCGGAGGCTTATGTCATTTAAAATAATAATAAAAAAAAAAATACTGTCTCTAAATTAAGCAATGGGGGACCCCAACATTTGGCTTGTTGGTTTCTGGACCTTCAGACATTCTTTTCTATGCAGTTTATGAAATGTTAGGTCTAAGACTTATTAGGACAAAAAACCCCCCAGATGAAATTACGCAAATGATAGGGGATGGATGGGACAGCTACAGGGTGAGCTATTCAGGCCAAGCTGCTGCACCTTCTTAGAAACTTAATCTAGTCTTAAAACAGCCTGGCCTGGCAGAAGCTAAAAGGGAATGGAGGGATTAAGGCCATGGCTGTCTCCCTTTTTTTAGCTTTCACACCTACAGTTTACCACCCTTCCCTCAGCCTGTCACACCCCTCCATCTCCCTGGCTTAGCCGAAGTGCAGGGGTTAATTTCTGTGTTTTCATAAACCCCTGTGACTTCCTAGAACTCCATCCTGCCTCTTGAGGAGCTGGGTTGATGCCAAATGGTGACAGAAAATTAGATTTTTCACTGCAATGGATGCAAGTGGGATGTGCGGTATATGTAGACCAGAAAAGGATGCCTTTTTGGTTATTCTGAATTATTCTGAACCCTGAACTAGAAAAAGGAGCTACTGTCTCATTTTCCAAGTGTCTAAAAGAAACACTCACAGAAAACCCAGTTAGCTGTAAATAATAGTGATCTCTCAGCTAGTTGCAGACCTGCCTCCCCCATCACTGCTCCTTTGTTTGTAGCCTAGCCAGGGTACCTGCTGATCCATCTTCAGCCTGGAGTGCAAACCATAGGGGAAACAGGAGCCTGCTAATTCTGTACTTTCTGTTCTTTCCCTGGACAGGTTGGAGAGGAAGAACGAAGTGTTCCTTAAGTGCAAGGAGTGCCACCTAACGGCCTGTAGAAGAATCCCAAGGCTCTACCCAGCCTGGTATGGTGGAGTGTTTTTCCATATACACAAGCACACGAGAACACACGCAGTGTTATTTGCACACGCATACTGAAATGCAAGTCTCTTTCATGGCCTATCTACCCCTAAACTACACTTTAAGGGAAATTTAATGCAGTCTTTATGTTCATCTGCAAGCAATTGTTTCTTTAAGCTCAAAAAACAGCTATAATAATCCAGATACAAGTAAGAACTTGGGTATTTTAGTTTGAAATCTAAAATTCGTGAATGCTGGCTAGCAGGTAAGAAGCAGCTGCTGGAGAGCAGTCGTTTCACCACTCATTACTGTGTCAGGCAGCAACAAGCATGTGCTCATAGGGGCATGTAGGTCAGATGTAACCTCAGGAGCTCACACATCCAACCTTTAAGTGGCCTTTGAATTTAAGGTGGCAAAATGCAACAGCTGATGCATGGACACCATGTTCAGGGATGAGCGGGTCCAGGAGTGATGAAGCAAACAGCTGTGGTGGCAGTTTGCTAACATTATCCATGCAGAGCAGCACCTGTCACCCCATCATCACCCTGATTTGCTCCAATTCTCCACTTGAGATGCCCATCTTGCTTTTCCTCGGACACTCACCCTTCATTCTTTCTTGATGTTACTCTTCAGTACAGGTAGCTTCCTTTAGGGTGGTATAGGGATGCTGCCATCTATAGAAAATACAACAGAAGTGAGGAGTTCCAGAAGAACATGGGAGAAGCAAACCCTTACAAGCCATTTACTCCATAGCACATCCTACTGCTGCAGCAAGAGAAGCCTGAACAGCTACTTGGCATTTCAGGAATTATTCATTAATGCTCTGGTTACAACTATGCCCCCTCTACCCTTTGACTGTGTAGGGTAATATTACCTGGTATCCTTTATTACTAAGACTGGTCCAGCAGCAGGTAGCACAACCTGTTCCAAATGAACAACATTTCGCTGTTCTCTCGAAAAAGGTTCCTAGAAAGGAAGCTCAGGTAACTAATCCCTACACAGCCTGAGCAGCAGCACCCACCCTGCCCAAGGCACTAGGCACTTCCACCCAGACATCAGCCTGCTCATCAGTTTAGGCACAGGTATCAGGATTGAACTTGCTGTAAGAATAGACTTCCCACGCAACCTAGATCTCGCCCGTGAAAACAAATAGTGGTTGGACCACTGCAGATGGTACAGAGGAATGCACTTCTATTATGTACCTTCTTCCAAGTTACTAATTCATCTTTACTAGTCTGGAGAAAATAAATAAATAAATCTAGTTCCTGCTCCTTCGTCAACATTCATTATTATAAAAGCTTTCCAGGCGACATTTTCATAAAATAAGAAAATACTTGAAAATATTTGACTTTCAAGATTCCTTGCCCAGTAACCAGTTTCAAGGCAACTTAAGAGCAGCCTCTTCTTATATATAAATAGCTAAGTTACCCCCACTGGAGTAGTTCTCTAAAAATGTTACCCTGTGAATCGCTCCAAACAAGTCCAGTAGGACACTGCAGAATGAAATTGCTTTTGCCTTCCATTTGCAGAACCACTTGTTGACAAATAGTGCACACGTTTGACCTCTCTCATACCCAACCTGTCTCAGAAATCAAGTATATCAACTTGTGTTTCAGATTTCCAGTTAGGCAACTTATCTGCAGTTCAGTGAAGCATGTTTGTTCAAGGTTCATTACTAAGTTTGTGTTGTTACAGACAGTATCTAAATTCAGTCAGGACAAAGTCAACTGATAGAGAAGATGAAATTCCTCACCTTTTACCCAAATTTACCAGCATATTTTAAAAACATACTGGTAGTCATTGTTGTAATTGTGGGAAGGACACTGTATTCAAGAATAAAAATCTTACAGGAACAGCATTCACAGTAACATACCCAAAAAAAACCACAGCCATGACCTGTTAATAGCAGCCTGCAATAGGTAGCAACTGCAAAGCCTCCACACACAACTCTTTGTCATCTTTATGTAAGAGAAATCTTGGTATCATAGTACTTCATTGTAAACACATGCATGGGCAGAGGTAAGGTTTTTCCACAGCTGATCTAGAATTGCTCAATTGTTCCAAAAATACATCTATTTTAGGACATTTGTGCTATCTGAGGCAGGACTTGCCTATAGCTTAAGTTTCCCCCTGCCCTGTCAGGCTCTACTATTCACTGAATTCTAAGGGTCAATTCCCACAGTTGTTTTCTATTTGTTGTTCCAATTAACAGCACTGATGTAAAAGATGACATTAGAAAAAAACCATCCATTTAACAATACCCTCGATTCTCCCTTCTCCTCTAATCAGTTGCAGTGGGAAAGACAAACCAGGAAACGGATGACAACAACAGTGAGGAGAACGTCTCAAAAAACGCTTCATGTGTGTGAGACCATTCATGATGTGAATCTAGTTCTCATCTTAGAAGTATTTGTACTTACACGTTTTAAGTGGTACTGTTCTTGTAAACATCAAGTTTCACTGGGAACAGCAACAACTGCAATTTTAAAAAGGAAGTATGGAAATTCACAGGGCAAATCAAGTTTTAGAATCAGTATTTGTAAAATTTTCCCACCAAAATGCAACACAAGTGGAACTATACAACAAAAATGATGGAGAAGGCAGAGGTTGATGCGGTCTATATTCACCAACACCTGCTTTTACAAGGAAGCTTAAGAAGGATAAGTGTTAATACAGAAAGGATCTATTAAACCAGATTGATGTATTAGATAGAGGTGAGCCCATTGGTAACACAGGATGGCCACAACTGCCATGTGAAATCCAGGCTTCATGAAAATTTAATATTCAGTACCAATTTATTCAGAATATGCAAGAACAATCCAATTCACATTAAACATCTGTAGCATCAATATATTAAAAAAATACACCAACACTTAAAAAGAGTTAAGGTATCATTTGCAGCATTCCATTGCACATCAGTTTATTTCCCAAGTTCAAGAGGGAGCAGCAAGTAACTGATTACATAAAGGCAAACACGTGTGCATGTGAGGCTAATATAGCCATTTAAAGCTGCAGCAATGATATATGGAACAACATCGTTAATTTTTTTCTGGTTTTAAAGAATAATATTTATAATCAATTTTACAAGTAAGGAATCAAGCTGTTAACTGTTTAACCAGTTAAATGCTTTCAATGCAGCAAGAGAACTGTTAACATTTCAGAAAGTTCACAAAGAAAACACATCTGGTCAACATTTGTAACTTCTCACAGCGTAATGGTTTTCATATTCGACTGCCTGGTTTGTTGGATACTAACCCCCAAGCTGGCTGGCTTCTAGAAAAAGCAAAATAAAGCCTGTTGGCTAATGTCCAATTAATACCATTTTGACCTGTAATGCACTGGAAGCTTAACTGAAAAATCATGAATGTTTTTATGACGTGGCCAGGACAGTCCTTTCCAGTATTGCCATCAATACTCCTCACAAGTAGTGTTAGGATATGGAAGTCAGTTACTCAGGCACATAGTAACAGTATCCTAAAAAACTAGAGAACTTTTGACACAGAGTTTGTGCAAATGATCAGAAAAAGTGGGTGGAGAATCTAGCTGGGATCCCTGACCAAAAGACACACCTAAGACTGGAGTTCATTAACTTCTATTTGACTAACTTTAAACAGTATAACTAATTTTTAAATCCTTTCGGACATGGTCTGCAAAATTATTATTCTTTTTCTTTCTAATTGAGCCTTTCCTTGTAGGGCCTTCTCAAGTACCTTGTTCTTGATTTCCTAGCACCTTCATTGCCCTTTGGGATTTTCTCTTTTCCTGCTACAAACCACACAGCAAACCTAAACGGATGCTCTGCTGTATTTTTGATGCCTGTGCCTCTCCCATCTTTGACAAAAGCCTGTATTTGAGATACTTACTCTCATCCACCTTTTTAAAAAGGTTGCAGGTGAGAAGGACCACCTGAGAGTACAATTGTGACTTATGCAAAATATTTACTATGATAAAAATACATGGCACTTAATTATATTGCATTGAATAAAAGAGTTCTTATCTACTATAGGTGGCTAACTTTAAGAATAGCCAAAAACGCTTAAAAAACCCCGAACCAAAACACCACAAAGGAGTCATAAGAACAAAGATGAATAAGCAGGACTAAAAATGTCTTACAAACTGCCCTGAAAATAGGCAGTTCTGCAAGTATTCACCTTCTCTTGTATTACCCAGATTCTGCAGCAAGAACCTCGGCACAAACACCCACCCACTAACACCTGAGTATTCGATTCTTTGGAACACAAGTAGCAGCTCACTTCCTAGTCAGCGCTGATTTGCAACTCCACAGAACTTGTTGCTCAGCACGCTGACAAGGAGTTTCAATTCCAGTAACAGGCACATGGGGAAGTCACCACAGCTAAGTAAATCCTCAGCAAAGTAGTTTTCATGTAACGCTTTCAGCCCTGGTTTATCTTTTTGAGACAGCTTTCTGAAAGCTTTTATGCAAGACAAGAATCAAGGTGTTCATTTATTTTAGACTCCAAAACCTCAGTCTGGCAAACAGGACAACTGACTTTTTTATCCTGCCTTACAGCAGTGCTGGAACTTGCAGGGGACACTGCAGATTCAGCTTTGGGTTTCATAGGTGTATTTATATGTGAAGTGACATCAGTACTCCCTTTTTTAATGAAATAGTTTTCAAAGGCTGTTTTGTCTTCCGTTTTTGGCCACTGCTGCACCATGTTAATACACTCAGAGCCTTTTTTCTCCAACGCAACCTGAGCTGTTACTGTCTGCTCAAAACAGATTTGTTTCAGTGGCCCGTTACAAAGGGGCACAACCCTCTTGCCATTCGCAGTACCTTGGCTCACTTTTTCTTCCATAACACGAGCAATTTTAACAGGTGATCCACTCACATTCTTGTAAGCTTTTGCATTAGCAACAGAGAGCTTAGGAAATTCACGCTTTGAAGCTAAATTGATTTTCTCGGTGGCATCGTCAGTATAAAGCGGAAAGAAGATGTTGCTGCGGGGGGATTTTTCAAATTTTATCTCATTTTTAGGGATTGGTACTGTCGTTACTGAACGACGCTGTGAACCAGGTGTTTCACTGTTCCTAACGCTGCTGTTGGAATTTGTGCTTTTTTCTGAGAGTCCACCATCTCCTCCTCCAAGCCGGTATCCCTTCCCACTGAAGGGCACTGGACTCTGTGTATCATCCATTTTTGTCTTGCCTGCAAAATAAGAAAGGAAGAAAAGTTAGTAACTTCCCCGTATATAAATTATGAGCTTAGTATTTTACATACTACACCCGAAAAACATACTGCTTGAAAACCATGTGGCAAGCTAAACCTTTTGCAAAGAATGAAGGTGGAGAAGGAGCCTAGAAATGCACAAATAAAATGAGCCCTGCTCTTTGCTACATAGCAGTAATACCTAAACAAAGCTCATGTCACGGTGGACCTGCATTTCTTCAAGGAACTGTGTGGACCAGAACATACTGGAAAAGGAAAAAAAAAACCATAAGAATTACCATAAATACCTTTGTTAGTTGACTTGGAATTGGGAAGTTTTTCTGTCTGAGTTTTCTCCTTGGATTTCTTAGAGAAGTTCTCTGGTTCCTTCACTTTTGTGAATGTACCTCCACATGTCTCCTGATGCTCAACCCACCAAAAGTCTCGTGCAGAGGGCGCTCTATTCATCGAACGTTTCACATACCCAAAGTAAGGTCTTCTGTTTTGACAGGGGCCATTGCATCGCCACCAGTGCTGGCGGTACGAATCCACCTCATCATGAAAATTATGATAGATCTAGGTTTAGGAAAAAAAACCCCAAGCAGTTATCCAGAAAGATTCTAATTTTCTATCACTAGCTCTACAATGCTTTTGTAAAAATGTTTCTGAAAATATCAAGAACTATATATTACTGATCCATTCCTTCCATTACTGCTGTGATTTTTACAATACCAGTTAAAATGTTGAACCTGGGCAAAATCTGATCAACACTTATCTACCATTAGAACAAAGTTTGAAAAAATAAAAGACAGGATGTGTAGGAATATGTCCTGGCTATCTTCTTTGAACTGCAATAGAGTAACTTTGAACTGCAATAGAGAAAATCAATCTACAATTTCATCCCAGATGACATACTGTTTACAATGCATTGTAAACAATACTAGTATTGTATTAAACCCCCAGATAGTCTCTTAACTGATCTTCTCAGACACATTATTTTTAAATGTCATCAACCCATTAGCCTCTACTGATGTAAATCTGCACTAACACAGACTGCTCTTCCCCAAATATTATTCTGAACACAGAGCTATTTGGTCCCTGGCATAATTAATTTGTTTCCATTTTAAACCAAAAGTTTAAAGAAAAATATTTACAGAGGGTATCCTTGAAAATGATATGACTAACAACTCACCACACCTTCCACAACCTGTTCCCACCATCATCCCCACAATAATACCTATAGAACTGGCATACACTTGGATGCAGATCTGTACTGGCACCAACCGTGAAGTGTCTAACAAGGACAAGGATATTACTCATACCACCCCAGGCATACTAAAAACACAAATCAGGAAGAAAGCTCTGTTAAAGTAGATTAAGTGCATTATGCTTACGGTGACGTTGGCTCCTGTCAAGCGATTAATGCGACGCATGTGTTTGCAGAACTCTGGTCCATGAGATTCACGATCTTTGTCGTTATTAGTAACAAAAAGCAGGGCATGGATCATTTCATGCAACAGTGTCTGAAACAATGCAAATCATTAGCTAGTTAATGAAAGGTATTACATAGAGTTTCAAAATTAAGCTAGAAGTACTTTTGCTGCTCTGCATTTGTCTTGGTACTGATCAAAATAAGATCATGCATTCACATGTTCAGTCTGGGTCACAGAAACATTATACTTATTCTACCTGTCAAATCAAATTACCTCTATTCCCATACCACCAAAACATGCTGGAGAATATTACTACAATAAGTGACATCCTAAAAAGGAAAAGCAATCCTCAAACTTAAGCCAGATCTTTAAAGAGATCATCCCCTCTACAACAAAAAAAAAAAACCCCAACACAACAAAACAACCAAAAAAACCCAAACAAAACCAAACCAAACAAAAAACTCCCACATTTGTGGGAAAGCTGAAACTCTACAGCACTTCTGTTCATTAAGCAAATCTGAATGTTGAGCCAACTCAAAGCACCAGCCCTGACAGAGGCACAAGAAGCAACACAAGTGTTATGTTTAGAGTTGTATCACAGAATCACTCAGGTTGGAAAAGACCCTTGGGATCATTGTGTCCAACCATTAGCCCTACTCTACAAGTTCACCCCTAGACCATGTCCCCCAACACCACATCCAAGCAATGCTTAAACACATCCAGGAATGGTTGCTCCACCACCTCCCTGGGCAGCCCATTCCAATATCTCACCACTCTTTCTGTGAAGAATTTTTTCCTAGTGTCTGGTCTAAACCTACCTTGTTTCAGCTTTAGGCCATTCCCTCTGGTTCTGTCACTAGTTACCTGAGAGAAGAGACCAGCACCAGCCTCTCTACAATGTCCTTTCAGGCAGTTGTAGAGAGTGATGAGGTCTCCCTTCAGCAATATCCTATATCCTTATTTTCTGCTGTTGGCCTTTTGACCTAAAAGGTAACACTACAGACATTTTCTGATTGTACTTTCAGTCCGTGTTTGTTTTTAATATTAAGAGGATAATTTAGGAGTTTAAAAGTTGAGTGTTTTTTTTTTCTTTATAACATCAGTAACGTAAATTAGTTTAGACGCCTACTCAGAGTTGCCTATTTAGAAATGTAAAACAGAAAGACTACCATGATATTGCAACACAAATGTGACAATAAAGCCACGGCTATTTTATCATCTATAAGTCACTGTACATAAGAATCCCACTATGAAATGTGAAATGTTTGTATGGAGTGGGGGGGAGGCAGAAAACATTTTACGTGCAGATTTGTAAGCAATCTTCAAATACCTCAACAAGATCCTTCCTTGGTCTTAACTTCAGGAGTGGCTCACTTAGACGAATGGAACACATTCCACCCTTTCCTTCATATCTACACACTCCTGCGCAGCTACAAGAGAGACAGGAAGAAAATATGAAAAACTACTTGTTTCTGTAGTACATGAAGAAAATTGAAAATTGAACTCCCCTTCCAACACATTCCAGGTAACCTGTAATGTGAAAAACCAGGTTTAGTAGTTACTTAAAAAACTCAACATCATTAAACCAAAAAAACACACACTAAACCAAAAAAAAAAAAAACCCAAACCTTCAAATTCTTTGGAATAAGCTGTGACCAAACCAGCTAAACAGAAGTTATAGTTTATTACATCTCTTGCAATCACTTAATTCAAAGCTAGAAATCCTGAAAAAAAAAAAATATTTAAAAATCCCCAACCAGTTTAGGAGTCAGAGAACTTTTTTTCATTAAACTCCTCGTGAAGTGCAACACACAAAACTGAGGCTGAAGATTCAAAGCAGCCAACACCAACTTAACTGCTGTTTGCTGACATTTCACCCCTCATCCTCCCCCAGCTTTTGACTCTTACTGAACCTTCACCTACCATCACTTCTACATGCTAATCCAGAAGAAAGCACTTTTTGGCTTTTTGGTAACAGTGTTCTACCAGTTCAGTATCCAAGTATTTTCAGCTGTCTAAAGAGTATCACAGCCAGCGGACAAAAGGAGGTCAGGATTCCAGATGCCAGAAATTGCATCAGCTCATCTGCTGCAGAACTGCTGCCTGTGCTTCAAAGCTTTTTTTTTCACTTTAATCTCAGATTTCCTGTATACTCCCCTTCTTAGTCTATTCCAAGTCTCATTAATAGTACTATTATAATTTCATATTTGCCTTTCTGCTATGCTGTAAAACCATCATAAAAAATGAGAACAATTAAAAAAAAAAATACAGCAATAGAAGTATGTTCTTTTAGGTTTGACATACACCATTTAAGACCGAGTTACTTATTCCACTATAACATCTCTCCAGTGTTGCCTGTACCACGAGAAAAGCCATTTACGGGTGCCAAGGATGGCAAATGAAGGACAAGAGAGACAATGAACGACAGTGACCAACCTGGGGTACAAACGGCATTAGACAACCAAGCCATTCAAATATTTGGAAGAGAGGCTGTGGCACAAATACCCTGCGCCTACGAAGCCACAGTTAAGAGCAGCTTACAGCGACAAATGACAGCGTTTCCTCCCCTCCCCGAAACCCACAGCTATGATGAGCTGCTGCTTACTTGACAGTTCCCAGCCTCTTCCGACAGCTCTGACACAGCACCAGAGCGCTGCTGGGGCCGTTCCGAACGGCACCTTCCGAAACCCGAGGCCGATCGGGCAGCGCTGCTGGGGAAAGACCGGCTTCACCCAACGCTTTCCCGCTCCTAGCGAGCCCCCTGCCCGCCCCGCACCCCTCCGCCCGAGCCAGGCAATGCCCTTCGGGAGGCCGCTCCCGGCACCCCCACCCCCCCGGAGCCTACAGGGTCATGCGCGGACTCCACGACACCTCCACAGCCGCCAGGCGCCCCCAGAAAAGCGTCTCGTTGAACTGCATGAAGAGGCCGCGCACGTCGGGGCTGGGGTCCAGCAGCTCCCAGGCCTCGTCCACCACCGACAGCGGGCGGAGGAGGGAGGGATCCGGGGAGGCCTCAGGGCATGCTGCTGCTGCTGCTGCTGCTGCTGCTGCTGCTGCTGCTGCCGCCGCGTCCTTATCCTCGGCTTCCCACAGCTCCTGGAGCTGCAGCGCCAGCACAAAGTCATCCACCTCCTCCACCTCCATCCCGCACCGCCCCCGCCGCCGCGGTCGGCAGCCCCAACGGCCGGCCGCTGACACCGCCCCGGAGGACGCGCAATCCGCTGCAAACAGCGCAACGCCACAAGCGCTTTCCCTTCCCACTACGCAGGCGCCGGGCAGTCGCAGCTCTGCCCCCGACGCTCCCGGCGCATGCGCGCAGCAGGGCCCCTGCCCGACTCCTCCACCCCGCCCCGCCCCGCCCCGCCCCCTGCCAGGCCGGCGCTCCCGCAGCGCGGCGGCCCCGCCTCGCCCCGGGCAGTGGCCGCGCATGCGCGGGCGGCGCGGCGCTGCTGGCGCAGGCGGCGTACGTGCCGCTGGGCGCAGGCGCGGCGGCGGTTTCCCCGGCGGCGGCTGCGGCGGCAGGGAGGGTGCCGGGCGGCGGGGCGGCAGTTGGGGTGGCGGCGATGGCGCTGGCGCTGGGTGAAGGCGGCGGTGGGAGCCGGCTACGGCGGCAGCTGGAGTCGGGGGGTTTCGCGGCGGGGGAGTACGTGAAGCAGCTGTCGCAGCAGTCGGACGGGGACCGGGACCTGCAGGAGCACCGGCAGCGCATCCAGGCGCTGAGCGAGGAGACGGCCCAGAACCTGAAGCGCAATGTCTACCAGAACTACAGGCAGTTCATCGAGACGGCGCGGGAGATCAGCTACCTGGAGAGCGAGATGTACCAGCTGAGCCACATCCTTACCGAGCAGAAGGGCATCATGGAGGCCGTCACCCAGGCCCTGCTCCTCCAGGCCGACCGTGACGACCCCGCCCAGGGCGCCCGCCGCGCTGCCGCCGCCGCCGCCGCCGACCCCTTCCTGCCGCTGTCGGCCAAGGAGGCAGCGGCCAGCGAGGAGGGCCGGCAGCGCACGCTCACCACCCTCCTGGAGAAGGTGGAGGGCTGCCGCGACCTCCTGCCTGAGAGCCCCGGCAAGTACCTCGTCTACAACGGCGACCTGGTGGAGTACGACGCTGACCATATGGCGCAGATCCAGCGGGTGCACGCCTTCCTCATGAACGACTGCCTGCTCATCGCCACCACCCTGCCCAATCGCCGTGGTGCCTACCGCTACGATGCCCTCTACCCCCTCGATGGGCTGGCTGTGGTCAACGTCAAGGACAACCCACCCATGAAGGATATGTTCAAGCTGCTCATGTTCCCCGAGAGCCGCATCTTCCAGGCCGAGAATGCCAAGATCAAGAAGGAGTGGCTGGAGGTGCTGGAGGAAACCAAGCGCAACCGGGCCCTCAGTGAGAAGCGACGCCTGGAGCAGGAGTCTCTGCCTCGGCCCACCCCAACACCCCCTGAATCCACCAACCCCTTCGAAGAGGATGAGGAGGAGGAGGAAGAGCCCTCTGCTGAGGAGGAGGTGGTCGACCTCTCACTTGAGTGGATCCAGGAGCTGCCTGAGGACCTGGACGTTTGCATCGCTCAGCGGGACTTCGAGGGGGCAGTGGACCTCTTGGATAAACTCAACGAGTACCTGGGGGACAAGCCTGTGAGCCAGCCCGTGAAGGAGCTGCGTGCTAAGGTGGATGAGCGGGTCCGGCAGCTTACGGACGTGCTGGTGTTCGAGCTGTCTCCAGACCGCTCACTGCGGGGAGGGCCACGGGCCACTCGCCGAGCCGTGTCCCAGCTCATTCGCTTGGGTCAGTCCACCAAGGCATGTGAGCTCTTCCTGAAGAACCGGGCAGCCGCGGTGCAGACAGCCATCCGACAGCTGCGCATCGAGGGTGCCACGCTGCTCTACATCCACAAGCTCTGCCACGTCTTCTTCACCAGCCTTCTAGAGACAGCGAGAGAGTTTGAGACGGACTTCGCTGGCAACAATGGCTGCTACTCAGCCTTTGTTGTCTGGGCCCGCTCTTCCATGAGGATGTTTGTAGATGCCTTCAGTAAGCAAGTATTTGATAGTAAAGAGAGCTTGTCTACTGCGGCAGAGTGCGTCAAGGTAAGAGGGTCCAAAGAGGATGGTGTGATGTGATAGCCAAACCGAAGGCTGCAAAGCTTGTAAATCCTCTTTTCTGCCCCTAGTTTAGGTGACTCTTGAGTGGGTCTCTGGAGAGGTTTCCTGCATTGAAAGGTTAATATTCATTTGGGATTAGTTGGGGTTTTTTTCTATTTATTTTAACAGAGGAAAGAATTAAGATGAAAACACATCCAGCAAGAAAAGCCCCACCTTTATCAAAAATGCAAAATGTGTTTCTTCGTAATTTGCCTTTAACCTGTAGGATGTCCTAAAATTTACATAGGCTACATCTGAATGATGAGTATGTGAAGACTTCTTGTTTGTTTTCCAAGCCTTGGACTCCATTGCCCTAATTTTTTTACAAGACTCACTTTCTCAGATTATGGTTTCTTTCAGATGCTGGGGAGGGGTTGGGGAAAGTGTGTATGTGTGGATTATAATATAATTGTCCAAAGTATTTTTGATAGGCAGGGTTTATCTTTCAGTTATTACTTTCTCATTAATAAGGAATTTCTTAAAGCAGGAGAAATAGTAAACTGTGGCTAATGGTTCCCTGTTTTCTCAGAATGATAAATTTAGTAAATGTCTAACATAAAGTCTGGCTGCACACTAGTAACGCTCTGCTTTTTGTTAATTCCCAAGGTAGCTAAAGAGCACTGCAAGCAGCTTAGCGAGATTGGACTGGATCTCACCTTCATCATTCATGCCCTTCTGGTTAAGGATATCAAAGGTGCTTTACAGAGCTACAAGGATATCATCATCGAGGCCACCAAGCACCGCAACTCTGAGGAGATGTGGAGGAAGATGAACCTAATGACTCCAGAGGCGCTGGGGAAACTCAGGGAGGAGATGAGGAGCTGTGGGGTAGGCAATTTTGATCAATACACGGGTGATGACTGCTGGGTCAACCTTAGCTATACTGTAGTAGCCTTCACTAAGCAGACTATGGCCTTCTTGGAGGAAGCGTTAAAGCTTTACTTTCCGGAGCTGCATATGGTTCTTCTGGAGAGTCTCGTGGAAATCATCCTGGTGGCTGTCCAGCATGTTGATTACAGTTTACGGTGTGAACAGGACCCTGAGAAGAAAGCATTCATTAGGCAGAATGCATCCTTCCTGTATGAAACTGTCCTTCCTGTTGTGGAAAAAAGATTTGAGGAAGGAGTTGGAAAGCCAGCCAAGCAGTTACAGGATTTGAGAAATGCTTCAAGATTGATGCGTGTAAACCCGGAAAGTACCACCTCTGTGGTGTGAAGTGACCTAACTGTCCTTAGGAACAGACTGTGAATGCACTTACTGGAAATGTTGTACACTGAATATATGAACTGAATGTTGGGTTTGTTTTGAGTCCCTGCAGAAATGCAGAAGTCTAACTGCTGCATTCCAGAAGATGAAGACTTACAACCAGAGCCTGCAATGATGCGACATTTTTCTTGGTGGATGGGGGTAGGGGATCAAGAAGTAAGGTCAAGGTTACGTGTCTTTGTACATCGTATCCTGTAGGAATGGTTTGTATAGTGTTTGTGACTTGAGAAATACTATAATAGACAATTTTTGGCCAAATGGTTGTGAAAGTCTTAAATATATGTACACTGTATGGCAGAAAAAATCTCATGTCAGGGTAGGAATCCCTTTTTAAGGCAGTGTTCTGGTAGGAGGGGAAGTGCTGAAATGCTCCCAGGGTGTGGTATTCAGTGAGGCATGTTCACCATCCAGATGTGACTCAACACTGCAGATAAACAACATGGATTTGCACAGTCTGATTTGTTTGGTAGCAGTGCAGACTCTTCACTTTCTCCAACATTCAGATTCTTTCCATTCAATTCAGAGGCAGATCTAAATTTTAATTATTTTTTTTTTTTTGTATGGGTTTTTGTGTTTGGTTGAAAGGGCTACTTCCGTTCAGTAAGCTGGCCTGGCAAATTACAGCTCTGAAAACAAACCTTTTGCTGTCAGAAGCATTTGTTCCCTTTAGAGAAGAAGTGAGAATAACCTTTTTCCCTTCCCCTTTGTTCCCTTCCTTGTTTTCTCCAGGACTTAATTTGGGCCAAGTCTATTTGGTGAAGTATGCACTCTTGCTCGAGCTGCTGTCATAAATGCACTGGGGGCCATTACTGCTAGAAACTGTAGTGAAAAGGCATAAATGCTCCTGAGATGTCCAGGGCAGGGAGAGAGTTGGAAGGCACTGTTTCATTTGGAAGAAACAGAATGCTAGTTTTGCTGCACAAGGGGAAGAGACTAGGTGTGAGGCTTTTTGTAAATGATGCGGTCTTCAAAATACACTCAGTCTCCCCTGCAAAGATGAGCATTGTTTCATGTAATACAGCAATAACCAAGAAGAACTATCTTTTTTTTTCAGAAAATACATGGCCTGTGTTTGGTTGAAAACTCTAATGTAGGTGGGAGAGGTTTGTGCAAATGCTTGTACGTTTGGATTGAATACTGATGTCCATCTTGTTCGGTATGTGTCTCTGAAAATAAAATAAGCCAAGTCTTGTGTAAAGGCTGGATTTGGAAAGCTGTCAGCATCACTGTTGTGGTTTGAGCTTACGTGGACAGCAACAAAGCAACCACACAGCCACTCGCTGACTTCTACCCATCTCTGGTAGGATGGGGAGGAGAAAATACCACAAAAGGCTCAAAGATTGAAACAAAGAATAGAGGGCTCACTTAACAGTTATGGTCATGGGCAAAAGACAGACTCAACTTGGGGTAACAAAGTCAGTTTAACTTAAACAAAACCACCACCAAGTCAACAATTGTATCGGAGTAGGACAGTGATTAATACAAATGGACGTTGAATACAACCTTTCCTTCCACCCTTCCCGTCTTTCTGGGCCAAGCTTTACTACCTAGTCCTTGACAGTGGTGTAGGGGACAGGGAATGGGGGTTGCAGTCAGTCCTGGTCTGTTCCATGTTGTTTCTGCCACTCCTTCCTCCTCAGGAGGAAGACTCCTCATAGTCCTCCCCTGCGGCAATGCGGTGGCCCTTCCAAAGGAGACAGTTCTCCATAACCTTTCCAAACTAGCATGGGTCCCTTCCATGGGCTGCAATCCTCCCAATGACAGATCGCTCCAGTGCAGACTTCCATCAGAGTCATGGACTTCTCTGGGATCAGTCCCTGGCCCCAGCGTGGGGTCCTCCATGGACTGCAGACAGGATTCTTCACTGTTGATCTCTAAGGGCTGCAAGGGCTCTGCCTGCCATCTCACTGTAGGCCAAAGAGGAATGGCTGCTCTGCCATGCTTACAGCCCCTCCTTCCTTGCTTGCCTGGGTGTCTGCGTGGTTGTCTACCATAGTGTCCTACTTCTCTCCAAAGCAGAAGAGCTCCCAAAATTAAGTTGCCCAACAGGTTTTCCCCTCTAAAATGTGTTATTACAGAGGTACTGATTGGCTCAGCCTTGGCCAGAGGCAGGTCCAGCTTGGAGCTGGGGGAGTTTCTTGAAGCTTCCTACAGGAGCCATGCCAGTAGCCCCCTCCTTTGGTACCAAAACCCCACCAGACACTAACCCATCATGATCAAACTGCGTAAACTTCTTCCCCTTTAGTGCAGGCTTTCTTAATAGTGAGAAAATCATGTTGCAGAAGAGTAGCCTTGTTTTAGACTCTCATGAAGTGGCCTTAACTGGAACCGTCAAGTCTCCTATTCCTCCTATGCTTGCAAATGAAAGGGTTTGCAATTTGTATTGTGGTTATGAATGCCTTGTGACTGCCCAAACAAACTAAAGATACTGCTAGTGAAACACCCTGCAGAGCTGCTTACACTGGAGCTTCTTCATTTCTCCCTGTTTTCACAGTGCTCGTTCAATGCAGTTTTCACTTCTGTGGCTGGTTTTCATTCTCTTGCTCTTCGGATGCCTCTTGAACTGTTAGATTTTGCAAAGTGTCCTACTGTACCTCTTCACTTGCTTTCTAGTATTTGGGCCTTTCGCTAGCAAGTCACAGAAAAAAAATGCACAAAATGGTTTTAAAGTTTAACTTGATGCTCTTAGCTAAAACTAACTGAAAACCACTGAAGTACCTACAGTGTTATCTGAATGTGCAGGGAGAGTGAGAGTTAGAACAGTTAGAACTTCTGTGAACATGTTATCTCCAAGAGAGAGCCACACAGATGTTATTTCACTAGGGAATTATGTTTGATACCAGAAGCTAGTAAAATATGAAGAAATAAAATATTCTCTGTCATCTGTTTAAAGAGAGCAAAGGTAGCAACCTGGCCTTTATTTAATGTGGGAAATATTTTCAAGTGGATTGTGAGAGCTCTCCAGGATGATGGGAATTGTGGAGGAGAGGGTTTTTTTTTCTCTGAAGACAGGCATATGTTATTTTCTTTACATCAGAAGCAAGCAGAATAAATACAGATAAGTCTTATGGGGTTTTTTTGTTGTTGTGATTTTTTTTTTCCTGTGCAAGAGAAGGGTAAGCTGTGAAACTGCAGATCAAAATTCTGATTATTGTGGTGCTTGTGAGGATTTTTTGTAAGAAGCTGAACTGTAGTTTCCCAATTCCCAGCTCTGTCATAAGATCAAGTAGGAGGCGAGCCCTACCCATGCTTCTGTTGCAAGCCTGTGTGAACACATCTTCATCCTCACCAGAGGATGAAATGTAGAATGTAATTCTGCCACGTGCTTTGTCACACCTCTGTCACCGCTCTTGTCATCCATCTATTCACGGCAGGAGGGCCTACTGATTTTGTCTCTGCTGTCATCCACGGAACAGTGGGCTTACGTGGATGTTGTTTTTAATGGATCAGGGAATCTGGCCTTCCATCTGAGTGATCAAATATCATCACAGAATCACAGAATGTTAGGAGTTGGAAGGGACCTCCAAAGGTGATCGAGTCCAACCCCCTTGCCAGAGCAGGACAAAACTAGGACGTGTTTGTGGGCCTGTCACAATTCAAACGCACGTGTTGATTTGTATAAACTGCTGTAGGTAGTACTGTATTTTTTAATTTCTGAATCTATTCAAGTTGTAATAAAAGAAAAAAAAAATAACTTGAGGAAAATGGTGTGCAATTCAATTAAACATGTTTTGTATGTTAACTTCCGTTAACAGGAAAAGTAAACACATGCTGAGAGTCGTGGTTTAATAAATGTCAGATTTGCAGATGGTAATTTGGAACTTTTCCTGAGCTGTACTCTTGTGGGGATAGTGGCATTTGCAGTAACTACTGGATAATACAATAGCAGTTTTGATTTGGGGAAGAACTGGTTGTATTTTGTTTTGGTTTGAGACAATTGCATATAAAATCTGATTTCATTTAGCTGCTATGACAAAATAATGATGTGTAAAATTAAGATATTTTAAAAAAATTCAGGTTCATTTCTGTATTAGAATTTAATAACTTTTCTGAACAGCGAGGACCGTGTATTAAAACTTTTGGACATACAACACTAGTGGTCTGTATCTGGTTTTATTCCATCATTATGAGTAAAGGCATGTTGGTTCAAAGTTCAAGTCCACTAATAAATATCTAGTGAAAACAAAAGAGCTTCAAGTCAGTCGTTTGCAAGGGAGATAAAAGAGGCAGCCAGGTGATGAAAGCCATCTCACTTCAATCACATTCTTACAAAGTCAGTGTGTGGCTTATTAAGGTGATGTTGGCAGTGCGAGTTAACAATTGGACTTGATGATCTTAAAGGTCTTTTCCAACCAAAACAATTCTATGGTTCTGTGATTCCAAGTTGGAAGAAAATGTTTCTCAACATTGTATCTGATTCAGAGCAGGGAGAAGCTGTGCTCTGGTCTAGCGGGACTTTGGGTAGGTAGATGGCCCTTGTCAACACCATGGCAACATGGCACTATAGGAATTGGTACCTTCCAGAGTTTTATTTTGTCACCAGAGTCTGTTAATACTGAACTTGAATGCTGAATGTGCAGTACACCCCATCTCCTCACTAGGTGGAGTTCTGCCTGTTGAAACCTCAGCATGGCATGGACAGGCACAGGCATTAAAGCTGTGCTGCCTCACATCCTACCTTGGGATGTTTTTGTAGCACATTGGGGAATGAAGCTGCTGCACTGAACTACACAGATGTTAGGGTCAACTTTTTTCCTTCATATGTAGTGCTTTTCTTCTGTATGTTCTAATTTTCATACTGTTAATTTCTTAATTCTTCAATTTTTTTTCTTTTCCTGCTGTGTTTCTATACCATCAGCAGGCATCCTGCACAGGATCTCAGCTTTCTACTTTTTCTGAAGGTATGCAGCAACATGTGGCTTTTGTTCTGCATGAGAGACACTCTGAGAGACTTCCAGCCCCTAAAGAGATGTGAAGAGTTGCTCGTCCCAGCTTCAGCTGTCTTGTGTAAGATGTTCAGCTTAATGACTTCACAAAGTCAAGCTTGTGTGACCCCCTGTCATTTTACTTCAATATTGGACTGAAGTTCCAATGAGAGCTCATGCTCGTAATACACCTTTGCACTCCAGCACTACAATGCAGAAGGTTCCCACTACCAATCTTCATAACTTAAACTTCCTTTTGCTGCACTACTCTTGTGCTTTAGTTGGGTTATCTTTTACTTTAAAATATTAGTAACTCAGCAAACTCTCAGTGTGTTTCCTCTGAAGAAAACCAAATCCAGAATGGGGCTTATCTGTCAAGGAGCTTTGTGACCATAGCATGTGGACACCTCCTTTTCCTCAGAGGTTCAAGAGTTGTGACAGGCATTCAACCCCCCAGAAAGTGGGAAGAGGAACGCCGCAAACTGTGGAGAGAATGTTTCCCAATCTCATGTAGCCTACTGTTCCTGTGGAAATGGATTTACACAGTTTATAATTACAAGGGGTGCTGACCAGTGTGATAGATCAGCACTTGACTGATCCACCTTGGACACAGAATAATTAATTACCTCTTGAATATTTAGGAAACTTTGTGAATACAACTTCTCTGGTTTCCACGTACCCTCTAACGCAGTTCTCAGCTTCAGGTTTACAGGCTAAACTAAATTCTCTGCTGCTGATGTGCTCTGTTTGACACAGCAGAGAGGAAGTACTAGTCTCTCTCTCTCACCCACTTCTCACACAATCAGCAGATTTTGTGAGAGGTTGGAGAGAACCATCTCCCAGAATGACTTGAAGAGACCTGCGATGGCACATGGTTACCAGCGGGGGTCCCACAAGAGCTCTGCATTAGTGAGCATCACCTCGGCACAGGGAAAACAGGCATCCGTGGTGTGTGCAAGAAGCAGATATGTTTGCATTCAATTTGTTCTCATAGACCAGTACAAGAGCTAAAAGCAGATATGAAAGCTGAGATATTCATCTTTTCGTGTCATGGCAGGAGCTGCACTCTGAGGCATTGGCTTAGATTACCCAAAATATAATTTGACCCTTCAGCTGTCAGGAATCTTGTTCAGATGTGCTAATATGTTGGCACGTGATTATTGACTACATTGCGCTAGGGAGCTGGACCAGGGAGAAGAGCAGGTAGCACTAACCTCACTGCTGGTTGGGAAGTCCTTGGAGATGCTTGGGTTAATGATGATTTCAATTTATTTAAACAAAAAATAAAATCATGCATTTCTTTAGCTGGTTGCACTGACACACACAGTTCTTTTTCTGTCCCCCCCCAGAAAGCTGATCCAATCAAAATAAAAATTCTCATGAAGCTGAGAGAAAGTTAGCCAAATCCTTTGCGATATGAGGCACGTGACCTGCAAACTTGGGCAAAATTGAGATCTGGCTTCAGACACTTCCCACCCAGCCTGACTGTAGGCCAAGGGAAAACTGCCACAAACACTAACAGGCTTCAAGTTCTCTAGTCTTTGATTCATTCTTACTCTTCCTAAAACTGCAATTCATAGTCAACCATCTGTGCCAGTCAGTTTTGATAGGACTAACACATTTTGTTGGTTTGTTTGTTTTTTGATTTGTTTGGGTTTTTTTTTTAATTACAGCTTTACAGCACTGCTGCAGCCTCGGGATTCCTGTTATGTTCATTTTCAGTTCTCTGGACCCAGTTTTCACAATAGGAAGGGGCCCAGCTCCCTACTCCACCTCCTGCAGGATGGGGTTGTCAGAAGAGTACTTGAAGCTCTGCAGAGAATCCTTCCTTCCTCAGGATCCAGTGAATTTTTTCCTCTCAAAATGTGGGTCTCTGATAAGCAGGTCCTGTTCTGCTTTTTTTTCCTCTTGCTAATAATTGGCAGGACTGTTTGTTTTCCCGCTCTGCAACATAACTTCTCCAGCAGAGTTGCCAGATTGGCTTTGTGGAGGCAGGAGGGCAAACTGCATGTTAAATTACAGTTCGTGCATCTGTCTTAACATAGTTCAGGCTGCCTGCGCTTGCTAATGATGATGTACGTGGGGAAGAGGGGGATTGGGAGGCTTGCAAGGAAAGATCTGTAATCTTTGTCCTTCCAACTTCCATCCAGCAAGGTGCTTAAGCATGCACTGAAGAACATAATATTTCCCTCTGAACTTGACAGGCCCACTCCTCTTCTCAGAGCTGACTAGATGTTAAAGTCCCTTTCATTTGTGAAGCAACAGTAAATTTCTGTTGAATTTCACAAAACCAACTGGCAAAGAAATGATAGGGGGGCAATACCAGAGCAGCAGCAGCACATGAGCAAAGTGTGTGTTTCTGTGACACCTCGACTCTAGTGTGACCAATTGTGGTCCTAAACAAAGCCTTCCCTTTCTTCAGTGGGAGCAGTGGGCTCCATAAATCACCAGTGTTGCAACTTTCCAGGAGGCTGAAGTAATAGAGTTGGACATGCTAAAATAAAGTTCCTTCATCTGACCGGGTGTGATATGTGGCACCGTTCTAGGCTGGAGGAAACGTTCTCAGAAAAATGATAATACTTAACAAAGGGTGTGCAGCAAGGGCAGATCAGCTGCTCTTCTGGGACGTGACTCCCCTTAACCTGATACCAGTGCTGGCTGGCACCAGGGGTGGCAGTCCCAGCCTCCTGCCCACACCTCCATCCTCTCTTGTTTTACTCAAATTGAGCATCTCCCACCATGAATGCCTCCCTCCCGCTGTCTACCCAGCCTGAAATAGGTCTCCTCCCTCCTGGTGGGAATAAACCCCATCTCCTTTGCTTGGTGACAAGTGATGTGCGCAGTAGGTAGAAGGCCCCTGCACCACAGCCTGGCATCTTCACACCAATAGCCCCTCTCCTGGTGTGCCTGTAATCAGTCACCATTTTTTGTTTTCCCATGAAGTTTATTACCATTTAAATAGCTTTTCAGTCTGAGACATCCTGGGGGGGTTTCTGGCCCTGCTGCTCTGTGAAATTAATTCTCGTAAGATTGTGTCCTCACAGGAAAATGGTATGGATTCAATTAAACTGGTTTAGAAACTGTTTTAAAGCCACACAAGACTTTCTGTGGCCCTTTGGTTTTGACTGGAGCACTTTCTATGTATCTGGCTTGGGGAAAGACAGGAAAGTGTTTATTCCCAGTGAAAATTACAGCACCAAATTCTGCTGTCTGGAGCAATGTTTCTGACTACTGTGGACAAATTCCATATTTAACTTAGCTTGTATTTTTTTGGCCTCAAAGATTAAAGGTCTAGACTGGAAATGTCTTTAATCAGGAAGCAATTAATTGCACAAATTTCCTCCTTGCAGTCATCCAGGTAATATTCCCTGTGAGGCGATGGCTCATGCCTGCACACTGCTTTTATTACTGTATATCTCTGCTAATTAGTTCCTGTTAAAGGGTAGGCCAGGTTGCTACAGGGGATTCAGATAAAAGGTACAATCAGTTAAGAAAATCTAAAGATAGCTTGAAGAAGAAAAACAAATTGTTTGTTTTCCTGCTGAGCCCTCTTTTTTATTATTTTATTTTATTATTTTTTCTGAAGAAAACTCACGAGCAGGATTCATGCTTTTGATGGAAATTGGGACCAGGTTTATTAGGGTTGTTCCAGTACCTTGATGTCAAACACACTTGACTGGAGCTTTTTCCAGAGTAGCCTGGTGCTCACCCAAGACCTATCCCAACTAAGAAACACCTATTGTGTCTCATTTGTACCTCCATGTAAAAGTTCACAGCCCTGGTTCTACCTCAAAAATGATGCTCAGTTTCACTTTGAGAGAGGTGTATGTGTACCAGG
Source organism: Todiramphus chloris collaris (assembly GCA_025345505.1). Classification (NCBI taxonomy): domain Eukaryota; kingdom Metazoa; phylum Chordata; class Aves; order Coraciiformes; family Alcedinidae; genus Todiramphus; species Todiramphus chloris. The sequence continues at coordinate 10,159,088 of JANVCC010000020.1, read as the reverse complement.
GCAGGGAGAGCTGGGAAGGATGTTTAGCCCTCATTGACAGTCCCTGGGGCAGCACATACACAACGCTTCACAAAACAAGAGGGTAAGGCTTCAGCTGCTCCTCTGATGCACATTCAGGTCAGGGTCATACCTCCCCCTCATCTTCCTGCTAAAGCTGACACCAACCATGTTCTTTTTTTCAAACACAAGCCACACATCCTTCCTGTCCTACATGCTGCCTAGAAATGACAAACTCCCTCATTATGCTATTATTATAATTTACTAGCAGGAACCTTCCTCTCTGCACACACAGCTCTTCATATTTGACTGTTATAATTGTATTTTCAAAGTTATAAATAACACATTAGCCTGGTTTATGTGTTCATGCAAGTCAAGCTATAAACTGGCAGATGAATGAAATTAACTGTCTCCAGAATTCACATTCCTGTCACTTATTCAATTATTTGATCAACATAATTGCTCAGAGCAAGAGCTAATTGAGAAACGACATGCATTTACCCTCTCTATACAGGAGGGAAGACCTTACGGGTATTTTACTGCAGGCACTTTCATTACTTACAATATTCTGCAAGAAACAAGATTTTTAAACGAGCCAGGCCCAAACACACAAATCTTGTTTGCTAGCCAGATGCTTTCCCACTCTTAAAATAGTTCCAGTATTTTGCGGTGCAAGGGTTTGAACATGTCTGTACTGCAGTGCATACAAGTACCTTGGCACATGTGTATGGGAGCCACAAGCCAGCCTTGCCTCCAGGAGTCTACAGCATTAAATGTGTCCTTGCTTCTGTATATCTGTACTCAGGCTGGTGCTGCAAGCTATACATGTTTGGTTCTGCCTACGACCAGATCCCACCCCTGGGAACTGATAGGGAGAATATCAGTCGGCTGAGGCAACCTGCCTTTCAGGAGTAGGAAAGGCAGAGTTTGATGTAGAAAAGACTAATTTCCCACCTCGCCAGCTCAAACCCTACATCAAGGCCACAGTTTGAAACTATTAATTTTTTGCTCCCTCTCTCTGCTCAGATGTTCTGCTTAACATCTGCTTAACATTGTGACTCTACACACGCACACACAGATCCACATGTCTGTGCACTTGGTTACTACATTAAAATCTAAGAAGGTGGTGCCAGAGCAGAGGGGTGGGGACAGAAGGGATCAGGAGGTGAGAGACTCAAATCCTAAACTGGACACTGTCTCCATTATTAGCTCTAGCATTGTTTGGGGTTGGAATATTTAATTTGTTTAAGTAAGAGACAACCAAGCACGTTTCCAGGCCGCGTGGAGGAGGAGGAAGCCCATCTATCACTGCCAGCAGTTTGCAACCTATTGTCTGCAGGCCCTGAGGGGACCTGTGGGTTATCTGCAGGGGAAAGGGAGCTAGGAAAATCAATCCTATTGTCAGTTGCCTTAAATCCATAGCCGATGGTCTACACCTCTGCTGGAAAATATTGGGGTCTGCAAATTAAAACTGCGTGTTTTCCTTCTGCTGTTCACGAGCACTTCAAGCACCAGGTTCTGTCTGCAAGAAAAGACTCTAAAAGTGGTCCATGGAGCATGTGAGGGCTGAGAAACACACTGTACTGGATCTTGTCCCCTGAGCAATAGTTGTGCTGCACAAGCCGTACAGGAAACTCACTGTATTGCATGCAGTGTCCTAGGGGCTGGTACTGTCTATATTTGATGAGTAGTTAACCTGGTAAGTAATTATTTAGTTCATCCAAGAGGAGTTTAAGAAATGAGTGCAGCAAGGCCCATTTGTACTTATACCCAGACATTTCTGATAGGGGAGGGGTTTTTTTTTAGGGTATGAGGCAAAAGTATACAATAAGAGAATAAAAAATAGCCCCACCATGGGTGGTTAGGGAGCTTGCAGAGCTTGCGTAAATGTCCTGCTGGTCCCTGGGGGAAGGAAAGTTCAATCCATTGAACTACCTGCAAAACACAATTTTGTTGTGCTGCTTAACTGAGGATGCCCTGCAGTTTGGTGAAGAGGGGTGCTGAGGACACGGGTGCCATTCCTGCTTACAGCTCTGCTGTGCACATGGCCACAGTAATCTGGGAACGAGGACGATGCCAAGGTCTGGGTGTCCTGTGAGTGACTCCAGCTAGTGGATAAATAGCCCCCGAGTGCGCTTCTCTGATCTCTAAGCTGTGACTAATGGTGTAAATCAGTAACCTGACGGCACCACGGAACATCTCACGTGGGAAACGAAATGCAGGCTCCTTTGTTGTCAGCACGGGGGAGATGCTCCCCCGGAGACCAGGCGGGCACCCCGCCGCCCATCCCACCGGCACGGGCACCGACACCGGTACAGGTACAGGTACGGGCACCGGCAGGAGCAGGGGCACCGGCATTGCCCCCGCTCCCGGGCCGCTCCCCGGCCGCGGCCGGGCGCTGCGGCGGCACTGACAGCAGGGGGCGGCCGCCGCTTGCCGCAACCCTCCCGCCGACCCGCATCCCGCTCCGCAACCCTCCCGCCGCCCCGCATCCCGCTCCGCAACCCGCCCGCCGCCCCGCATCCCGCTCCGCAACCCGGCAACTCCGCTGCCCTGCACCCAGCCCGGCAGCCCCGCATCCTCACACTCCTCAACCACCTTCATCCCGGCAGCGTCGCAGCCCGGCAGCTATCCCCCCCAGGCCAGCAGACCTGCAAGCAGCTCCGCAGTCCTGCATCACCTCCACCCAGCATCCCTGCAGCCTTGGGCTCGGCCACCAGCCTTCCAGCCCAGCATTTCCACGTGCTCCCCACCCAGCAGCCTCATATTCCCCCAGCTTGGTGTTGCAGCAGTCCCATAACCAAAAACGCTGGCAGACCTCTATCCAAATGTCCAGTTCTGTAGCTCTGCAGACCCACAGCCTAGCATCCAGCCCCAAAACCCCATATCCCTGAATCTCAGCATCACCATGGGCCAGTACCCCTACAGCCCAGGAGTCCTGCAATCCTGCAGCCCTACTGCCCAGCATCCCCCCAGTCTACCATCCAGCAAAACAACCAGGCTGTATAGCAGCCTCGGAGCTCTGCAGCTCGGCATCCCCACGGCTCCACACCCAGCAACTCAGCAGCTCAAGCATCGCAGCATCCCAGCCCAGGGAAAGCGGCAAGCAGGGCTGGCACAGTGCTCCTGCTTGTGGCTCTAGCTTTTATTGTGGTTTCTGCCCTCAGGGACAATGACAACTGTGACTGTGAAGGTGGTTGTAGTTATACTGGGGCTTTTTTTTTCCTGAGGTCCTGTTATAAACTGTACTGGCAGACGTGCTATTTCATTCCTGGGAGATGGAAAAGTCTTTCTAGTGTGGGCTTGCAGTAGCCTGAGGAGGCAGCTTTACAAACGTGCAGGATGCAGCCAGAGCTACTGGTACACTCCTGGTCCCACCACTGTGCAGGGCTGGTGCAGGTAAAGAAAGGCAACAGCTGCCTCTGAAACTTCCTGGCTTCAGTGTTACAGCCTGGTACTTCACTGTGAGCTTTGTCCTCATCAGGAGCAGTCCCACCCTGTGGCCAGTAAGAAATTTTTGTGCAGGATTTTAGCATTAGACATGAGTACTGGAAACCTGATGCTTTTGTTATACATTCATCCTGCTGACTGTGAATCAACACGGCTTCATTTCTGAAATTGGAAACTTCAATAAATATGTTGAGTAGAATTAATCTCCTGCACTTTTTTGCCTCTTCCTGTTCACTTGCTTGTCCTACTGAGCCTCATGCCGGGAAGTCCTTGCAGGAGGCTGGTAGCTTTTTCTATCTGATGGAGCATTCCTCTCCTGCCTGACTTACAGCAGAGCCTTGCTGTATACCCAAAGCAATGGCACAGGTGTGCTGCTCCTCTATGAATGTATTCCAAAGGCACATGGGGGCTGTCTTAGCTGGAATTTCATCCCACTTTTTATTCAGGCACAAAATATCTGCTTATTATTTTCAGCAAAGAGAAGGTACTTGAGATGGAAAAAGTTCCTCAAGTCACACAATGGGACAGAAAATCAAGCTGTGGAAAATATTTGCAGGCATATAATAAAAATGCAGTTTGAGTCAATGGAAATGTTTCATTTCAGTACTTTCAAGCTGATTTCTTTTCATCACTTAAAAGTAAAACCATTTAAATTGTAGAAGACATTTGAATAAAGAAAACACAATTCTAAATGTCAACAATGGAAAAAACATGATGCTTTCATATTAATATTTTTTCTTCCTTATTATTTTTATTTGAGAAACATGCTGGGTATGTTTTCTTTTGTAGCTTCCACAAGAAAAGCAGTAATTTTAAGGAATCAGTACTTTTCAATTAGAAAATATTTTGCTGAAAACTCCTATCTGGAAGAAAGCTGGAAATAGTTAGTGTGAAAATTCTAGCAGGAAGCTTTTAGTTCCAGATGTGTTGTTCTACTTCCACTGGTACGACAGAGGTACTTACAATTAAAGTTCAAAGATGCAGCGCTGGTGGAACTAACTACATATTTCCTGACATTTGTGCCTGTTAGTGCAGAGGTGGTTAGACTGCTATTTACAAATCCGAGCTAAATTCATTCTCATAATAAAGGGAGCAATCAAAATCTTATCAAGTCCCAGAGGGAAATCAGGGCCAGTGTACCAGAGGCTTTCTCCTGTCTTCTGTCTGGCTGTGGTGTGTTTGGAAGGAAGATGCACATAGCAGACAATCCAATCCTAGCCCTTCTCTGGTGAGTCAGAGTCAGCTTCTTAGGTCTTACAGATCTTAAGTCAGGAGAGAAGGATGGTCTTGTGGCTTAGGATAAGGACTGTGAGTCAGAAGAGTGTTCATGAAAAAGAAAATTGCTCTTTTCAGTTATTAGCAGATGTCTCTAACCAGCCTAAGCAAGTTGCCGCTAGAAAATTTCAGCTGTAGGCATTTAAAATCTGGAAGGGGAAAAAAAAAAAGAAGTCCAATTGACATTTGATCATTTCTGCAGCAACATACCATTTATTCATAACCAGTTGTCCTGATAGGAAAAGGGCAAGCACCAGGGTAAGTACCCCGATTTGAGTTTCAGGCTAGTTGAACTCCCATTAATTAAACTGGGAATGTTGATTAAAGACCTCAAGCTGTGACCCACAACAATTCAGTCAGGTTACTCCTGCCGCTTAGCCAGGCTTGAATTAAATTGGAAAGCAGGATAGAGCTTCAGTGAGTTTATCAGCTCTGAGCAGTGTGTTTCTAGGCAGATAACCTGCAAGTACCTCCCTGCTCAGCCCTGGAGTTTTACAGGGGATTCAATAGGCTGTCTGTGTGCTGGTGGGAGATATTGAAGTCCTTCAGAAAAAAAAAAAAACAACAGAAAAACCAAAGCAGCTTTGGACCAATTCTCTGGAAATCAGTCATTCAGTCCATATAGTTAATAATCTGTTGGTGGGTTAATAGCCAAACATGAAGTCAAGGGTGATTAAAGCTTTAAAAAAAAATTAACTGCTCAGTGAGTGTATTCAAAGATGATATTCAGTTATTTTTTGATGATTACTTTTCTGTCTAGGCTCCCATGGAGGCTGACAAGGGATATTTTAACTTGTCAAGGCAATAGCACCATAGCAACAAAACCCTAAGAAGCCTGTCAGTTTGGTGCATAGGACCTGTTTTGCATACCACGCCTTTGATCTTTAAGTGTATTTAGCATTGCCATTTTTTTATGAGTGTGGTGAAAAGGTGAAATTGGTCCCCTGTTTAGGTAGGACAATTTATTATTGTCATTTAGCTTTTGAAGGACAAGCTATGCAGAAGAGCTGCAGTCAGGGAGAGAGGCCTTGAACACAAGAACATTTACGCTCGGGTTGGCAGGGAAGCAAGCTGCACTGGGGTTTGCAGACTCCAGTCCTTACCGCATCAGGGAAAAAAAAAAAAAAAAGGATATTTTCATTTGTTCATGTTCATGTTTCCTTGGTTAACTGATGAAAGAAATTCTAATTATTTGTACTGCAAAAGCTAACGCGGTAAAGGTAAAGATAGGGCTTCTCCCTTCTGCTTTGTGCCACAGAGAGATTGTTGGGCAAACTTTGGCTGAATAACCTACGATGCTGCTTAGCTGCTGTGAAAAGTAGAAGCGATTCAGACCAATTTTGAGGGCACCAGCTGAGTCTGTCGATCCAGCAGGGAAGGAAAGAGGAATCATTGCAAACCAAATGGAGACTTTTCCAGTAAGACCATACAGAGATAGTATGATATAGGTTAAAGATATAATACAGGTAAGAAAAACTGCTGCTTCCAAACCCTAAACTGTAAGAGGCAAGTGTCCTTTCTTGTTTCTGTGATCTTTCTCTGACACAGACCAAACTGAAATCCAGGACAAACAACATTTAACAGGATCTAGCTGTACATTTGACAGCTCTTGACTATGTTGTCTCGCAGGCTTCTTGGGCAGTGTCCGTCACCCAGCACCCATGTGTGCCTCACCCACGGAGATGAGAATTCCCCTGGCCTCAGACAGTGCCTGGTGCTGGTCAGCTGACCACACTCACATGGAGAAGGGACCCAAAAGGGCTTCTATGAAGATATCCAGTCCTGAGGTTTTCAGGCTGTGCTTTAGGGGCATGCTGGTGATCCACAGGGCAAGAAGAGGTGGTCAGTGAAGCAGATGGAGAAAAGTGAATGGAACAGGAACATCCACTTCCACACATGCAAACAAATACTATGGTGAGGGAGCAAGAGTACTGAAAAGTATCCCCAGCTTTGTCTAGTTTCCTTTCTGTTGGGAGTGCAAATCACAATGGAGCCACTGCTCGTGGATTGTTTTCCAAATGTATGGCTCCTTCACCTCACTGCCCGCAGGTGAGCCAACAATGACCAATTTACCTCAGGCCAGCCTGAGAACAGCACTCTCCACAGGTTTCCTTTTCTGTGCATTGCTTCTACTCAGTGCTGTCTTTCTAACCTTAACCACCTGCTGGGTTAGCCTCTATTTTGAGTCCTTTTCCAGCACTCATTCCTACCCCTGAGCTGTATTTCCCAGGAGCAGCCAAAGCACATTTCTGTTTTCCTCTGCACCTGCTTTGCTCCTTTGCTTCCCTTCAGGAGTGCTGGCCTTCAGAAAACGCAGCTTCAGAACCCACAGGGACTACATCACACACAGACACATAACCAGCTTTACGTTAACCAAGACCTTAGATAACCTAAAGCATTTGGTGAAAAAAAAAAAAAAAAAGAGCTCTTTGTATAGTCAATACCTGGAGATAAACAGATATTCTACCCATCCTATTTTTTTGTTAATTGTTGCTTTGGACATTTTTGTTTTATCAGATGGGGAATGACACTCGAGATCTAAGTAATTTGTACCCCTTGTCAATGGCTCTTTGTTTTCTTTTAGTTTTGTTTTTTCTTTTTCGTTATTTTTTTCTCTGACCCTATAATAATTTCTTTGTTCCCTCTGGTAACTTGTTCCCTCTGGACACTCGAATCATTACACTGCTGCAAGGCAGGCCTGTGTTAAACCTGGCCATAATATTATTGAGAATAGCAGCAGCATCTGCTGGGATGACAGCAATGTACAGCAGCCAGGGATCCCTCCGCTAGGCACCTGGCAAAAAATCACACTACCCAGCTCTGGAGTGACCAGGATGAAAAGAGATTGAACCCCAGACAAGAAAGCACTTTTTCCTTATAAAACCAGGTGGAACACTTTGGACTTTTCCCTCGTAGGTACTTTATTGCCATTGCTAATGGCAGGCTCTGTCTATACTGGTGCAGACTAGCAGCAAGGTACTAACGAACTTGTGAACAAAGCAGAGGCAGGGCGCAGGCCCAGGCAGTTGCCCGTACAGTTAAATGATCGGCATTGTCCTTGCATGAATTTGTCCCAGAGCAAGCAAATATTCCCACAGCTGATGCCCAGGCATGTTTCAGGAGTTGAGGTGGGCCAGGGAGGGTTCCCAGCAGGCAGTTTGGGCACAGTTCTCCTGCTCTGGAGGAACAAGAACTCATCCCTCTGGGGATGGCTGGGCACATGGATGGGTCTTAGGGCCAGAAAACATTCCTTGGCCTGTCTTATTAATTTATGTACCTGTAGCCATGGTGTCTCGGCACCACACAGCTTTTCATGGATTTACTTATCCCAGCATCCCTGTGGGGTGGGGAAATGCTGCTCAGCCCCTGGGTCTGAGGGGAAAAACAGACCCATGAGGACACTGAAAGTGCAACATGGCTTCAAAGAAGCTTTCAGGTCCCATGGCCTGCTTGTTTCCCAACCTCCTGCCCCAGGCCCAGCACTTGAAGCCTCTTGGCCCGATAAGGACAAGCCATCCAAGGACATGTGCTCCAGGTCTGGTGGGGATGCTGAGTTGCCCAGGACCACATGGGGTAAGACGGGGTCACATTCTCTGAGCTGTGCTGCTGAGAGAAAACCCAGCCTGGTAAGGCTGGGCATCTTAAAGCACACATTCAGGCAAGTCTGGTCCTGAGAACAGAGTCAGGCTTACACTTAACTTGACCCTTAGGGACTTGCAGAAGCTTAGGCAGGTATCTGGCTCCTCCACCCCGTACACTTTGCCTTACTGGGATGTACAAGGCCTCAGGGCCTCTCAGAGACCATGTATCAAATCTATACGGATAGTTTGTGCAGAGGAAATTGTTGGGCTCAGGAAGAGAGGCTGTTGCTCACTTCTTTACAGCCTCGTTGCCTGAAATTGCTCTCCTGTGAAAAGCAGAAAGAAGTTCAGGGATCATGAATTTTCCATATTCATTTTCCCCATACCTGTGTTAACAGAGAGATGGTCAGTTTTCCAACTACTGGATCATCTGTCTCTGCTCCTGAAGCATGTCCATTACCATGGTGCCAGAGACTATGTTCATTAATTAAATCATTATGTGAAAATGTACTGTTTTATCTACAATCCTTTTTTTTTTTTTTTTTTAATAAGCAATGTCATTATTTTGATACCTGAATAGTCATAAGTAGACCTTTTGACAGAGCACCTTCAGGTTTCCAGGGCCAGCTCCTGGGCGCAAGTTTAACTTCCCTGCAGAGCCCTGCACTCCTGGGGTGAGGATTTGCAGCAGGAGGATGGAGGTGTCGGGAGCCACAGCTCCCCGGTGACAGGCAGCCTGCCCTAAGCCACCCAGCTACAGCAAGCCCACCCCTGGCCATAACCCAGCAACAAGCTTTGTTTCAACCAAGAGGCTCTCCAAGGGGCAGAGATGGATCCAGGGGCCATGTCGATTCAAGCTGTAAGGCTTCAGCTGTATTTATCCCAGCCTTTTTTTCTTCCTGGCTCACCTTTCGCTGACACCTGCACACCTCCTGTGTGGTGGGAATATTTGCGCCTTTCTCTGCTCCGGGGCACTGACAGCAGAGGTGCAGCTGAGGGCCCATTACCCACACAAGGTGGGGCTGCAAAACTGGACCCCATCGAAGAGAGGAAACCTGCTCCGTGGACTTTCCCTAATCATTTTTCTCCTTGCTGAGTTTTCTCCTTGCTTGGTATTTCCTCTAGTAGGAAAGAGGTAGGAAAACTACCACCACCACCACTAAAAAAATCCACGCAAGAAATCTGGGCCTCATCCACTCTCCTGTTAATTAGCTTTAAAGAAAACAATAAAACCAGACGGCAAAGCAAAGCCGATGGAGGTAATTGGGCCGGGCTGCTGGAGAAGCAGGAGCTGTGGGAAATGGGGAGACGGCTGCAGACAGCATCGCCCTGCAAACAGCCCCAGATTTCTGAGGTCTGCCTCTCCCTCGAGCCCCATTTCATAGCAAATCCGAGTAGATGGGGTAATTATTGCAGCTGTGTTTTGGGCTGGTTTAAGAGCTTGTACTTTCCCGGCTGCCTTTGGAGCGCAACAGCAGTGGCAGGCAGCATTCCTGCCAGCACAGCCCGGCTAAATCCACTGAAACAAGCAACCAACCAGCATTCTGGTAGAACTTGCTGGGTGATTTTTGCCTGTTTGTTTTCGGTGACAAGTTTCTGAGGAACACAGCATTTTAAAACCCATACGTACAGCCAAAAACAGCTTGTGGACTTTTCCCTCATCCTCTCTAGCAAATACTTTGCTGCCTCTTTTACAATGCCATTTCGATTGACGTAAAGCAAAGATAAGAAATGTTTGCCTGTGCCGCCTCACTCAGTTTTCCACGTGTGGCTTTTGGCTGATTTGCCATGTGTCCCTGCTGAGGTCTCAATCCACTTTCAACTGAAAGTATTCAGGTCCTCACTTGGCTTATCATGCCGACACTGTTGGCAACCTATTAATCTCATGTTCCCAATGCCTTTAGTTCAGCACGAAAGCTCTGGTGCATTTTAGTGGTTTGTATTTGTAGCTAACAGAGACTCAAAGCCCCTAGGTCACCTCTCCCTGAAAAACTCTCTCATTAACTGTTGGAGCTGGGGGAGGTCCAGCATTTTCCTTCCTCTTGCTCTGGCATTCTCTTTCAAAGGTATGGAGAACTGTAAAGCAGCAGAAATAAGTCTGAAGCCAGGATCACATTATCTACCAGTAATGCTTTGCCCTTGTTCATGTCTTTAATTTGAGGACTTCAAGACTGTTAAGAAGTGTCTTCTCATACATTGATTAACTGAGGCTCAGTTTTCACTCTACAGAAACTTTCCTGTTGAGCTGCTTTTAGGCCCATGAATTCTGCCTTCTCCCTCACTTCCACTCTCACTCCGTACCTCTGCCCACCCCTCCCTCCCCAGCCAAAAGAAGACAGTAGTCTGGAAAGGTTATCCAGCAAAAAAAATCCTTTGAATCTCATTCTGTTCACAAAACTGTTTTAAACTAGTCTGGCTGGTGAAAATAAACCATCCTGGAAGGGTTTGCCTTGTAGAGCTGTGTTGGTAGCACTGTTCTGGCAGCTTTTTCTAAATCCAGCTAGATCCTCAGGCAGGGAGGATAGTGAGCAGGAATGCTGTGACTAGAATGGCAACTTTCTGAGCCTGGCCTTGTATGCTGGCCAGGTGACACTCTGTCTACTAACAGAATCGTTAGTGAGGGACTCACAGGTAGACACACAACACTTGAAAAGGGAAAAATAACTTACATTATGGCTAGCTTCTAAGCCTCGTTACACATGCCTATTATGGCTGAAAAGTTCTAGCCTGAAAATCTGGGAATTGAGGTTTTTTTATCCCTTCCCTGAAAAAGAAGAGAAACATAATGCCTGGCCAACTGCTTTCCAGCATGCCAAACCTGCTTACAGTTCCTCTCCCCAAGCAGATTTCTGGTGGGATGAAGCACAACATGCTCAAAAGGACCTGCTCCACACCAGCTGCAGCTGCCAGTGCTGGGCAGGTGGGCTGGACTCAGCGGGGAGCTGTCTCAGCTAAGCTGAGAATCAGGGAGGCGCATGGTATATCCAAACACCTGAGCCAGGACACTGCAAATTTGGATGGCAGGGTTTGCTCTGCATCAAGCAAATCACGTTCTTTGCTTTCCTGCCTTTGTGTTACCATCCAGCACAGAAAAAAGCTGTGGCTCTCACCCCTCTGCTAAGCTGCCCTGGAGCCAGCTGTGGATGCTGTCCTGTGATGCCCACCCTCGAAGCTGGGCAGCTCTAAGGGAAGAACAGCCTGCTTGCTTCCAATAAAACTAACACTTTATGCTAGCTTGTTCCAAGCCTTTTAATCCCCACCAAGAAAATCCTAGCAATGTCTTTCGGAACAGATCTTTAAATGTGGCAATGAAAAAGGCTTTTCAGTAGTGGCCACATGGGGTTTTTCCACATTTGATACCAAGAGGAAGTGGCCTGCTCCAAAAGAGATAACACTAGGACCAAACATTGTTTTTCAGACTTTAAAAGTAACCAGATAAAAATGCATGGGCCAAACTGTCCATGAAGGAATGTCAGTACAGATCCATTGGCTGGGGTAAGCTTCAGTGGGGAGAGTGGGTACAGAAGTGAGTGCAGCAGCATCCTCAGAGAGCAGACAGGTCTCTCTGTGTCCCTCACCCATTAGCTTCATTAATAGAAGTTAAATCCCCCATTAGGAAGCTGCTCTCAACCTCCATGAAACACGGGCTCGTGCAAGGATATGTATGGCTCAGACAGAGGTGCTCCTGGGGACATCCCACATCAGTGGGGATGTGGTGGAGTCCTCCAGGGAGTACTGATGTCTGTTTACCCTGGCTACTGACCATTTCAGTCTCATCTAGGCATATTTTACAAGCACCATAAGATATTGCTCAGCATTATGGGACTGTTCAGTGTCCTGGTTCTCTATGCCCAGGGGAGATACAGACTGTCTGCTCCCTTGCATTCCCTTTCCTCTTGCAATGTTTGCATTTGGGTTTAAGACCTGGAAAACCTGCCTCCTTCCACCTGCCTCATTGCTGACTGTCTCCTGTGGTCACTGCTCTGCACCATCAGCCTGGGCTCTGGCTGCCTCTTCCCAGTCCTCCAGCCAGGTCTGATCATTGTCCTCTGTCACAACTCATTAAAAAATGAGACCTTATTCTTAAATACAGGCCTACGTCTAAAATGCAATGAGGTATCCCTGCATTTACCTTACCAATATGTAAAAGTGTCAGCATTTTTAGGACAAAAAGACAAAAGCTCTACATCTCCAATTGCACAGCTGGACTCCCTGCAGCACCTCCCAGCAATCCTTCTGCAGGTCTGGGACATCAGCCTCCTTACAGCTGTGGTTCCACCAGGGTGGACTTTTGGAAAGGAAACCTTGGGTCTGCCAGCCTGCTCTGGAATTTGGCTCCCCTTTGAAGCAGCCCTGAGGCCTGAAACTCTGGCAAAGTGAAAGGTTCAGGTACAGTGTGCTGGTGGGGTGCACAGCGGGGGGCGATGCATTTTGATGCACATGGACTCCTGGGGTCCATCCCTATTCAAAGAGATTCCGGGTGTCTAAACAGAATGAAAGAAAAAAAAACCAGCCAACCAAACAAAAGCCCAGATGCTTGGGTTTCTTAAGAGGAAAACTGATACAGGTCATTTATCTCGTCTAGAAAAGAAAACGTCTGCTCTACAGAAAATAGCCTGAGATACAGACCACTTCAGGGACACAAATTACAACACTAAAGATTGGGGTAGGATTGTGCACAGGAGATGGTGGATTGCAGCCTGGGCTTGGGCATGAAAGCCATGGAGATCTACCTGTGGGATCATGTGAAATGCCTATAAATGCAGGTCACCTCAGCTCAAGCATGGGTAAAGGGTGAAAAGAGTGCTGACAGCAGAGATGAGAGCAGGGCTGGAGTGGGAACTGGCAGACGCAGCCAGAACGTTTTCTTCCCAGGAGTGCTATACATGTTGGGAAGTTTGTGTCAGAAAAGTTACCCACTAGTCTGTCCTGACAGGGAAGGGGTTGTGTAGTAGGAAGGAAAGTCTTTCTCTCCTGGAAAGAGTCACTAGAGATCAGGAGTGTGGCAGACTAGGATTTTGACAGCTATGTTGGGAGTCCAACTGGGGAACTGGTATGGTTGTGGCAGCTAAGAAAAATTAACAAGGGGATTCACATATGGGTTGATGGGCAGTGTGGCAAAGAGCATCTGTACTGCAGGTACCATGCCTGTTTTGAGTGCTAGCTGCTCTGCTCCTGGCTCTTCAGAGACATGTGTCCAAATAGCTGTCATCTCTCTGCTCAGCTCTCTCTCCTCTGCCATTGTCATCAGCCCCACCAATGTGCAGCACATTGCCCAAGCATGTTTTCTTCTCCTCTAGCTTAGTCCTCAGATTTACCTGCCTCTCTCCAGTTTGGCTCTGTAAACTGAGGTTCCTAGGGCATAAATAGCATGGCAGGTTATGAATCCCAGAGAGCAGGAGGGCAATGAAATGAAGTATGCCACAGGGCAGGGACAGTTCTTTCATTCAGATGTTTGGTAAAACCGGTATCTTAATTATTGGTCTCACCAAGACATTTATCTGCTGCCACCAAAATCTTGCCCAGTGTGTCCTCAGCAGTGCCCAAGCAACCTGCTGGGGCCACTGCTCCATCCCTGCTCAGATCCAGCAGGTAGAGCCCTGGGAAGAGTGGGTGGCCGGTCTAGATCAAGAGCTCCCACCTCTAGTGCACTCAGATGGGTGTGGGGCAGCTCTAGGGCAGTGAGTAGCTTCAGGACAAGCAGACAAGTTGGTGACCATCACACAAAATACAGGACATGCAGCACTTTTCAGCAGCTGTAACTCCAGATCAGCTGAAAAGGATTTTGAAAGCCAGATAAAGGGATCACCTCCCATCGTGATTCCCCTGCAGAGGCACTGCAGATAGGAGGTTAGGGTTTATTTGTTTTATGAATTAACTAGGCATTTGGAAGGCTTGAAGTAATTGTGCTTTCTGTTTTGTTTTCCAGGTTTGTCTCAACAATCCTTTTTGCCTATGAGTTTTTTCGGTCAGAACTTAGCTGGAGGTGTGGGGAGAGTTTATTGTGTTAATAATGTGTGCTGCTTATTGATCCCCTTCCCCAGGTAGTGAAAACTTCCCTGAGATCGGTATCTTAGGTGATGAATCCTTAAAAAAGCTCTAGCAAATATATATATTTGGGTTTTTATTATTATTATTACAAACCAAATACATAATAAAAGCAGCAATATCTTGTACTTCTCTAGCTTTTTTCCTTCCTAGTTTTCAAAGAACAGCCTTAAAAGCACTTATCTGGAGGCAAAGCAGGTCAGAGCAGTCCTTGATACAAGCTACCTTTTCTTTTCCAGGTTGTTGCCTGCCCTTTGCTCCCTCATACTTCCCCCTTCTTTTCTCCCCACCTCCCTCACCACCGGCCAGCTCAGCCACGTCACTGCGATCCTGCTCTGTGGAAAATGAAGAGGTGCATCACAGATGGCTTTTTTCCAGACCTTGGGGTTGCTCTCTCAACAAAGAACAGGATCTTGGTGACAGTCCTGCAGAGCAGACTGTACCCTTCCCTTGAACAAGCAGCAGTGCATCACGTCATGCTCAGAGCTCGCCGCCTCATTCCCTGGCCTCTCTCCGTGTCAGGCTTTTCAAGTTTCTACAAGGGGGGGGGGAAGCTTTCATTCTACAAGGCCAGCATACAGTTCATATTTTTTACATCACAGCAGCAATGATAAGCCAGGATATAACAATGACCTACTTCACGTCTTGATAAAATAATTTCCTCTTTCTGTCATTTTTCTCAAAGGAAAATATTTTACTAATGGGAGCATGTAAGATAGAGCAAGAGGTTTTCTGTGAACTGGCTGATAATGCACCAGATTCAGCCCGGAGACAGACAACGGCCACCCTGTTGACCTACGTGGAGTTAAGCCTGTTTATCCCTCAGCTCAGAGCTCTGAAAACAATTGGGTTCAAACCTGTAAGATGTGTGCATGTGATAGGGTTGAGGCCAAAAGCTTCGCAGACAGCAGCTATCTGTTACAGCATCCCTCTGTCAATCCACCCTCAGCCCACCACCATCACGGCTGCCCAGGAGCTGCTCTGGTGCAAATGGTGCCCCCCCCCTGCTGCAAAACAACCGATTAGCTCATCCTCTTACACAAAAGGCTACTGTACTTGGTGGGGTACATTACAGTATAGGGCAACCATGCAGTTCTGAATCCACTCACGCCCCCCTCCCCGAGCACAAAAACAATGCAGACCGTGAATAGCTATCTCACTGGAGCCTACATAGCTCAATGCATTGACTGTATTTGTTTAGTGAAGGTGTTTAAAAATGTGCACATGGCATTTTTTGCTTGGAGCATTTGCATGAAGGGCTTTCTCACATCATCTTTCAACGCTGTTCAAATGGATTGTCACCCAGAGTGTATAACCCGCCCTCTCATCTCCCACCTACAGGAGTTTTCCTTGTGGCTGTGCATCTTTTCCCTTAATGAGTTCTCATCACAGCATGCATTTGCCATTTGTTGCTGCAGATAAGAAGTGACATTGCTCAGGCATTCTTGTGCCCTCAGTTGGGTCATATTCCATACTGGCGTCAGAGATCACAGTACATCTGCTCACCTTCACCTGGCAAACTGTCCAAAATCTGCTGTCATGACTTCAGCATGCCATGACACACAACGTGCCCAAGATGGGCAAAGCCAACCACCGTATGATATTTACTGTATTTACCGTGTGCTGACTTTCAGCATCACATTCCATTCCACAGTACTAAAAAGGTACATGATTTATGGGATGCTGCTGAGAGTAAAATATAGGTAAAATTTAATTATAGTACCCTCTTTATTTCTTTCCTTGCATAAATGTGGTACGAACCTAGTTTGGTCTATTGACTTTTCTCCAATTTCTTTCTCCCCGAGGTGGAAAGTTGCTCTGGATTTCTAGAGATGGAAAACTACTGACTGCTGGGCTCTGGCAGGGGAAGGGTAACAAGCATCTGGGAATGGAGATTCCTCTTGACAGCTCCGCTCCTCAGGCACAACAGACCTTTCTAACAAAGCTCATGTGTGTGGGAGACAACTTTCTTGGGCGCTGCTTGAAGCCTGAAGGATAAACTGTCAGAGGGAGTAGAGTCTTAAAAGCCATACCTTTTCACGTTGTATGTGCCTTTCATAAGCACTGCCTTGTCTTGTGCAGAGATACAACTATGTATACGCTCAGAACCATGCAGAATCAAAATGAGACACTGGACTGCAAACGTCTCTGCCCCCTGCACAGAGCATTAGGGAGAAAATGCATCAGATATCACAGCACCTAGTCTCCATGCTTCATGCAGTTCTTCAGAAATGACTGAAGATGTTAATCCTTGTCTTGCATAGATCCGGACTACCTTCAAAATTTCACTGAAGTGATTTGTTTTCAGTTCAGAGGGGACACAAGTCACTGTGCAATTCACCCATTTTCCTCTTGGCTCAGATGAAGGAAATAGAAGGACCTGTAACAGTGTTTTGGAACAATACCTAATTTGGATCAGGGATGTGATTTGTCATCTGTATCACTTCTACACCAGGCTCTGCAGTTCACTGTTGCAACAGCATCGGTGCTTAAGATGTTACAACACTACAGGTAGATCTGGGCCCCTTCCACCATTACAGCAGAGCATCCATGCAAAGGCTTCTCAGCCCTTTCAGTGAAACATCTGCTGGGCTGAAGCTGCCTAGCACTGAACTAAACGCTGTGACTTTGCAGACAGGTGGCTGTGGAGCACGTAGGTTTTAGGGCTCTGCTGTGGAGGAAGCAACCCCAGGATCAAGTGTGGCCACAGGCTGCTGTGGTGGTAACCTTTGAAACAGCTGCAGCTGTTTGCAAAGCAGGACTGCACCTACACACGTAATGTTTTTCCCTTTCCTGACAAGAATCAGCCATATTAGCATTATCCCAGCACAACTGCATCCATGCTCTGGGGAGTTAGCTGCAACAGCATTGTTAGAGCAATTCAGCTTTTCTAGGTAGACAGGCTATAATTACCCTCAATTAAAATAGAATGCTTTTGTTCTAACCTAGGCATCCCCACAAGGACTTGCACCAAAATAACCAAAGGTACGATTTAAGCCATTTCTGTTATTTTAGTACACGCCTGAGCACAGGCAGGCTCCCACTCCAATCCTTCCGGCTGTCGATCCCGGGAAAGCTCAGCTACCTAGGTGATCTCCTCTTCTCAGGCTTCATCACTGGGGGGATGCACCCGATGGGGAAACACTCCTTGGTTGTAGCCGGGTGCCCTTTGATGTTTCTCTCTGGTGCTAAATCCCGTATGTGACAGCACCATCTTTGTTTGTTGAGAGGAAGGTAATTCTGAAGGACTGGAGAGTCCCACGAGGCGGTAGGTGGTGCCTAGGGGTCTTGAGCGCGAGGGTCACAGTGAACCCTCGTGCTCCACTGTTTGCTGTGCTTCATCCCTGCCTGTCCGTGCTCCCTGCAGGGAATGGGTGGGTGCTGCTGCCATGGCACAGGTCTCCAGTGAGCTGTTTCTTCCCCACCCCTCCAACTGCATGCACAGGGCTTCCAACCTGGGGTCTTCCCAGCTGCCTTCAGCCAGGTAGGACCTTGGTTCTGGCCCTGCTTTGGTATGCCCAAAATGTTGTCTAAGTGATTGGGTGCCACAACGCCATGGAGAGCCGCATCAGCTGTTTCCAAGAAAGGGACCAGGGCACATAGGAAAGCAACATCAGCTGTACCAAGCATTTTTTACCACGAGGCATGAGCTTGGTAGGACCTTCAGCGATCAGAGGAAACAGCTCCACCGTCAATAGAAGCAAGAGGACAACAGCTCTGTAGGCCAAACATTTCCAGCTTTTCCAGTGAGCATAGGACAGGCAGTTGGATCACAACGGGCAGTTGCAGCACACGCTGCAGTACAAAACCAGCTGCACCATGTGGGTTTCCATTTCAGCGAGGGAAATGGGGAAACGGCACTCCTGGTCACACTAGGAACTCAAGAATGCTGAAAACGGTAAACTGAAATCCCAGCTCTGCCTTAGACTTGTCAGCACTGATTTGGGTGAGCTGTTTAACACACCTGTGCTTGCTGTCTGCAAGGCGAGGATACCAACATCTATATCCCAGATTCTCCAGGTGGCACTGCTCACGTTTGTACAGCGCTAGTTAAGGTCCCCAGAAGAAAAGCGTTAATAACGTTCCCAATTTAGGGCAGGGCCAAACTTTTCAGACTCCTTTCATTTTCAACACTCAGCCGCAAAACTTTCCATGGCCAACTTAGTTCAACGGTGCTAAAAACGTAGTGTAGTGGCCCCCCCCC
>JANVCC010000020.1:10118576-10136598 GCA_025345505.1 Todiramphus chloris collaris | reverse complement strand
GGTGGTAGTTGAGAGGCCTGTTTGCAGTTTGTTTGATGTGGCATGGGTAGGAGGGAAAGGTAAAGCTCTTACTCTATGCCATTGGCATGTTAAGCCTGCACATTGTGAGTCATTATTACTGCCATCGGATTTAAATCCCTGGGCACAATGGCAGGGAAATTATTCCCATATCCTGTAGGATGTTGTTAAGTAGTCCTGAGTTTAAAAGCCAGGAAAGGTAAGGGAAGGTAGACTTGCTGCTTCTTATCTGCTCTGCTCTTGCCTGGACCTGGAGGTAGGGGTGTTGACAGAGCACCTTTGAGGTACATTGGTGCTCCTCTTTGCAGCAGCTTACTGACTCACCTCTGGAAAGGTGGACCTGTAAGAAATACCTCCTCCCTCCCATTCTTTGATTTTTGTCTTCATTTCTAGTGTGCTGCAGCATGCTTCTCGCAGCATTTCTCCTTTGCTGAAATAGGGCAGAGGGCCTGTGTACAAAGAGTGAAGGAAATATTTAAGCACTTGAAACAAGCTGTGGTGTTAGAAAAATCTCAGCTTTGTGGGGAAGCCACCACCTTAGTTCTGCGTGCCCAACAGTGTCAGGGTGCCTGCTGCCTAGCAGCCATGCAGGGTGAGACCTCAGGCTGGGTATGGGTGATGACTTCTGCTCCTAATGTTGGGTGGTCTTGGTGCTGATGTCAGGGTGCCTCTCAAGGTGGCAGTGTAGGTGATCCTCAGCTTCCTCAGAGGTCAATGGCAGGCTAGAACTGGAAGCATATCAGGGTGTTCTCTGGGTCTGATGGGTTCTTTCTGTTGGGTGCTAACGTGATTTCATTCGATGCAGGATGAATTTGACAAGCTCAGGCCGCTGTGCTACACCAACACGGACATCTTCTTGTTGTGCTTCAGTGTGGTGAGCCCCTCATCCTTCCAGAATGTCAGTGAGAAGTGGGTTCCCGAAATTCGATGTCACTGCCCCAAGGCACCCATTATCCTAGTTGGGACACAGTCAGACCTCCGGGAGGATGTCAAAGTTCTCATCGAGCTGGACAAGTGCAAAGAAAAGCCAGTTGCTGAGGAGGCTGCGAAGCTCTGTGCCGAGGAAATAAAAGCTGCCTCCTACATTGAGTGCTCTGCTTTGACTCAGAAAAACCTCAAGGAGGTCTTTGATGCGGCCATCGTGGCTGGTATTCAGTACTCGGATACCCAGCAGCAACCAAAGAAATCCAAGTGTAGGACTCCAGACAAGATGAAAAACCTCTCCAAATCCTGGTGGAAAAAATACTGCTGTTTTGTATAGGGGTTGCAAGGACCTGAGTGCTGCTCTGAGGAAATCAAATAGAGGCTATATTAGCTGAAATCTCATTCTGTATCGTCCTGAGTGTATAGTGTAGATCTGTATGTATGTGTATATGTTGCTACTGGATATCTTAATTGCCCTTTTGAGGGTAGCAGAAGGATTCTTAGTTACATAATTGCTACAAATCAGGTCCGGCATCCAGCTTCATGACTAAAACCTCTCATTAAGGACGAAGAACACCACATATTTGTGAGGGTAGAAGGATTTGTCCAAAGGATTCGACTTTTTGTGTTGTAAGGTGTGTGTAATGGGGAGGAGCACACCAGAGGCCTTTGCTGCCAGGGCTTCGTGGGAGGAATCCATGAGCAACGATGGAAATGTAGAGCTCTGTACATGGACGATCAAAGGGAAAATAACACTGTGCCTCCTAACTGACACTTGTAGCTTTAAAACCCCACTCTTGTTCTCTTCATGTCTTCCCAAGCCAAGGCTCTTAGGCATCGCTTTAAAAAGGGTACGTGAGAGGTGTAATCTATACACAAATGGCATGGTTGGAAAGGTCATGAATATACCTTCAGCATGCAGTGAGGGAACCTAATCCCTTACAGAGCTGACATCTCGTTTGTCACCTCCTAACTTTGTGAAAAGTCCTTTCTGTCCTCCTTGCCCTGCTTTCCCAGGAAGCTTAGTGGAAGCCCGAGAACATGACCAAGTTGTTAACTCGCTACCTCGAGCAGTGGCAATTTCCTCCTGTAGTTTTGCAGACATGACGACAGTTCATCTATTTCAGCTGAAAGGAATGTAAATGGTGTTGTGTTGAGGTTTTCTTTTTATATTATTATTTTGTTTTTTAAAGAGATATAACAAATAACAGTGCAGCACCATCCAAACCATATCAAGTTTTAGGTTTACAAGTCTGCAGCCAAGAATTTCAGGATGCCCCTCCTTACATTTTAAGGCTGCTTAAACAAATAACAAAGCAGGCAGATCAAGATTTATAACAAACTGGACTCTAGAAACTGAGGCTGCTGTGGCCTTTTCATGATGCTGTTTTCAACCAAGTTACTGTTTCTCTTCTAAAGGCAACAGTCACTTGTGATTGACTCTTTTCCAAGCTCATAGTACTGAAACTGGCTGAGGTCACCCTGAAAATTTTTATTTTTTTTTTCCAGATCAGTCCAAGAGATCAACTAAAACGTGCCTAAAATGTACCTGAGTGATCAACATAGTGCAGAGTTGAGTGTGACCTGTTTGCTGACTAAACCTGATTCCTACTAAACTAAGCCTAATTTCAGCCCCAGTGAGTTCGAAAGCTAAGGGATAATGTGACTCTGCAAGAATCAGTATTTTAACTTATTCTGCAGAGGACACATAGTTCATACTGTCTGTCTGCCTTTTTATGACCCTGACAACTTTTTTTTTCCTCCCCCCAGATAGTTCAAGATCAGTTTGGTTTTGTTTTTTTTTTATTTTATTTTTTCCTTCAACCATAGCCTTGAAGTGACCTTTTTCATAGTCTTAAACTAAACTACAATGACGGAAAGCCGGAACCCCTTTTTTCATCACAAATGAATCAATGCACGATACAAAGAAGAACTGTGGAGGCCATCTGAGCTGATAAAGCTGAACACAGTTTACCTTCTGTCCCATTAAAGAAAATGACACTATGTAAATGGATTCTGGGCTTTCTTGGCATAGGCTCCAGAGGCGATATTTTTTCCTCCTGTACAGTGAAATGGGTGCAGAACGTATAATGTTCCATCACTGAAAACTTGAAAATGGGATGGAAATCTTTACCTAGGGCCTGATTCAATAAAAATGTGTTGGCTTCTGCACTGGAACAGCCTGGAAAAACAGTTTTCCATAGCACAGAAGCTGGATGCATTTAACTTGGTTGCCTCTAGTTGGTAAGGTTTCATGTTTACTGGTCATGAAGTTAACATCTGAGCCTTTATATTTCTTACTCTAATGCTTTGACAGAACTTCAGATATGCAGTCATACCATCATCTTGGAGAAAAACATAAAGCCAGATTTCTCTTGGGTGCTTTACTTCTCAGTAAAACGGTCTCAGTTGATCAAAAATGTGGGTTTGGGAAGGAGACAGGCTTGAATCCCAGGAGCTTCCATTTGCAAAAGTAACAAAATTTTTCTGCAAGATCCTACTGCTTTGTGTCATGCTGAACTGGAAGCAGTAGGTTATATTTTATAAGCAGCCTGTTTCATAGTCTGGAGTAGCATTACTTTTAAATGTAGCCAGCTGTGACTGTTTCTGAAAATGTGATGTATATACAACTTGTTATAGCCCTTTACTAGGTGTGTGTAAACTGAGGTCTAATAACTTTATGAATACTGCTCTACACAGGGCTACACAGGGTCTAAGTTTTAGAAATATTACTTTTGAAATCGCCAGTATTTTACAAGCGCAAGTGGGGGGGAGATGTCTCTATGTAGTCTATAATCTGATGTGCCTTATAAAAAAAACTCCCTCTCTTCTGTTTTCTAAGTGTAGGCTATATTCTGAAAGAAATATTTCACACGAGAATGATATAAATAAGGTATTTGGAAATAAATTCTGACCTGTGTATGTGTCTGCCTCTGCTGCCTGCCCGGGAAGGCTGAAGGGCAGTCCCTGGCCGTGTACTGTGCGGATACTCAGCAAGGAGGGAGGCAGCTGTGCTGCCAGCCCTGGGCTGTCCTCCTGCTGCCCTGACAAAAGGCCTCTGGTTAAAAAATATGAGCTTTTCCTCCCCCTGCTCTGTCCCCATGGTGCTGGGTTGGGTGGGAAGGGTGCGATGGTGAGCTTTCGGCCTTCCTGGCAGCGTGGCAACCTCATGCTGTGGGTGTAGGCAGGCTCTTTGGGCCTGGCCCCCCCAAAGTGGGGTGAGCGGTAGGAGGAGCACAGCCTGGCCAGGGATGGCTGGAGGAACACTGGTGATGCTGTGTCACCTGCCACAAGTTGTTCCATGTATGCCCAATGGGAGCCAGGGGCCATTTTTGGAAGAGGAGAACCCATTCCCTCTTGGCACCAAGAGTCTTGTCGCCCTGTCCCTTGTGCTAGGGCCAAGGCATGCAAGGTTTGACACTGTGCCCAGCCCCTGGGTGGCCATGGCACAGGGGCCTTCTGCCCTTTGGTGCTCTTACAGCTGCCTGCATCTGTGTTAGCTGAGTGGGAAGCAGCATCAAGACTCTTGGGCATCCCTGCAGAGCCAGTGGTCATGCTGCGAAACTGCTTGAGAGAAAGCTTGGCTCTGGACTAAGGTTTGTAACCTGTCACTGCTGCATTTCTTTTTCTGGGAGCTAAGTGGAACAGGCACAGCAGGGTGGCATACTGGGATACCCTTCCATGCTGCCTGTCTCCCGAGTCATAAAGACCAATGTCTTTTTAATCATTGAAACTCATGTAACCTGCACAAAATAGAGGAAGGAGATTGATGTGCTCTTCGTTTTTCCCTCCCTGAAACAAAGTCACAGAATCACTATGGTTGGAATAGACTTTTAAAGATCACCGAGTCCTACGGTTACCTAACTCTACCAGAGCCACTATTATATCATATGCTTAAGCACCAATCTTGACTTCTTTTCCACTTTGTTAACTAACATGCCAAGGACTGCTGGGGGGCTTGTCAACCTGGTCATGCCTCCAGCACAGTGACCGAGTGCCTGGCCTGCCAGTGGGCTCCTTTCTGGTGAGTACCTGGTGTTGAATCACCATTGCTGGTGCCTTAGAAGAATTGCTTCCCCTGGGTTTGTACACTGGATGGCATGAAGTTGGGGTGTGCTTGCTGGAGACCAAGTCACCCCACAGAAAATCCTTCTGCCACCTGTGTGGCCTTGCTTTCCTGCTGAGGCAGGCTGCTGTCTTGTGCATCCCAACATCTGAGCAGGGCTAAGGCAGTTCAGGTCATCTTTTACACCAGGGTAACTCTCTGCATGTGTGTGCTGCTGTGATCAAAAGGCTCCTTCAGCTTCCCTGCTTCAGATACTGGATGGGCTGGCAGCTGCAGCTGATAAGAGCATACTGAGGTAAGCCCAGGCTGTACATAAGGTTGTCCAGGAATGCTGAAATCACTGCCACTTTGTGATGGATGGAAGTTCCCATGAGAGGATTTTATTTTCTTTCCTATCAGATTAAAGTGCTCTAGGAAAAAGTTCTTTTTTTTTCTTTTTCTTTTTTTTTTCTTCCCCCCCCCTTGGAAAAAAAATGTCAACTTTGCCATTTTCCCCTGTATATTTTGTGCATTGACATACCTTTAGAGTATCACAGAATCATTTAAGTTGGAAAAGACCCTTGGGACCATTGCATCCAACCATTAACCCTACTCTACAAGTTCGGCCCTAGACCATATCCCCCAACACCACATCCAAGCGATGCTTAAACACATCCAGGGATGGCAACTCAACCACCTCCCTGGGCAGCCTATTCCATATAGAATATTCTGTATAACAGAAGGCTGACTAGAGTTGAGATACTGACAAATGTGGCGGTTTTAGGAGAGGGTGTCTCTAAGACAACTTCACCACACTCTTAACTTGGCTTTTTATTTTCTTCCTGGACATCACAGAGGTCATACTGACAACAGAGAGGGAGATAGTGCTGCAGGAGGTGGCCTTTATGTACGACTGCATGCAGCTGATCTAATATTGTCATGTGTATTATGCTTAAACACTCAATCTTGCTGAAACATGTGAGTGCCTTTACAATTGAGTAACCCTTCTGAGCTCTAGTAGATAATCGATGTGCTCAGAGGTTTGTACAGAAGAGACCTCTGTCAACTTCTGCCTTTAGTGTTGTCCTGGCATGCAGCAACATGGTGAGAGGGGAAGAACAACTACTCAGGAAAAGAATGAGACATTATAAACCTCAGAATAACTGGCAAAGGGACTCCTGGGCAATGGGGCGTGATAGAAACTACTTTTACCTACTTTAAGCACAAGCAGTTTAAAAGCCTAATTAGAGAAATGCATGGGGAAATGAACAGCCCCATATCTAACAGCAAGGCTGTTAGATACAAAAACGCAGCCTTTTCTTTCGGAGGTCTCAAAGCGGTGGATAGCTGGAAGCTGGGAGGAAATAGTGCTGCACACTACAGGGAAAACTCACTCTGCATTTGCTGGGTTCTTACACTCTCTCTCCAAGCATCTGTGCTGGCTAGGGACAGGATGTGGGATGAGGTGGACTTTTGGCATCAACCAGTATGGCCATCCTAATATATTGAATGTTTTTGAAAGAGCAGGATGGGTTTCAGGCCAACAGCAGGGCCCCGAGATCCAATAGGACCTTGTGAAGCTTTAGCTTCCCACATTGTCAGCAACCAGTGGGAAGATGTAATGTGGTGAGGGGTGTTCATTACCCTTTGAGCATAGTCCTCTATGGTATGACCTGGGGAACAAGCAGTTGTGTAATTCAATGAATTTTTACCATCTGAGGCAGAGTATTCTTCAGTGTTACTGACTTATTTCTCCACATTGTTTTGTCAGGATGGATAAATAAGTGATATGAAAAAAGGCATAAGCCCCATCTTGGACCAGCTTTTTGTAGTTCAGCCCCATTTTTTTTTTTAATTCAGCAAGGAAAATGTGTCTAGAGGAGGAAGCTTGAGAAGCAGCCCTGCTGATCTGCAGGGGACTGCACCGATCTCCTGAGAAGCTCCTCTGGCTCTTCAGGAGCAAGGAGTCCTGAAGCAGACATCAATTCAGACGCTAATGGTGGGTGCAAGAATGTCCCCAGGCATCTCTTGTTCTTTATGTCAGTGCAGTTATATGAGATCCTAACCTTATTATTTGGAGGCAAAAGTGGAATCATTTCACCAAGGTCAGCAGTATTGCAGACCTGTAAAGCTTTATGTATCCTGAAAAAGACTCAGGCAGTTTCTGGAATTGTAGATGTGCTTGACATTGCCTCTGTATACCTTTTCCCCCCTAATTTCACTAGGAAGGATGACTATTGATCCACTACTGCTGCTCAGAGTTTTGCTGCTCTTGGTGGTGCACTGGGTCCAGCTCACCTACTTCAAGTCCTCATAAATTTTAGCCTGCCATTTCTGTGCATAAGCGTTAATTACCCAAAGGAGCAAAGTTTCAGTGTCTGCCTCACAGAGTCATGTAGGAGTCCTTTGGATATTCGTCAAAGGACAGGCTTAATCACTTGGTTTATGCAATCCCAGCCCAAAGCCTTTTGCAAATTATTTTGCTCAGCCTTTCTGAAAAGTGTGTTGTCATCATGAATCTCTCTGTGTACTTTTATGATTTCTCTGACTTCTGGTCCACAATTTATTCAGTTAATTTCAAGAATCTTTTCTAAATTCTTCCCCCTGGGATGGTAATTTGAGCAGCAGTGGCCTCATGGGGTTAATATGGATGGGATAAATATGACATGGAATAAAGAAGGGTCCTTGTCCAGAGTTGCTACATTTTCTATCACGATGGGATGTCCCTGGCTGTGTGTGCGCCGTGGGGCCACCTTGCCTGTGTCTCTGATGCCAGCCCCTGTGGTAGTGCTACTTGTTAATGATGGCAGAAAACAAGTTCCAGGCAGCAATGTGATTTTTATGTTTCACATTTCCATTTGCAAGTTGTAGATGGGGTGAGAACTGCATGCACGGAGTCCTGTCTTTTGTCATGGCAGGCACTTGGTCTTCCATGGTTCTGTGAAGGTAATAACACCATGAAACAGCTGCACCGCTTTCCTCTGCCTCACTACACCTCGTAGGCTTTTGGAGAAGGAATGCTGAACAAGATTTATCTGAGGAGAGTGCTCAAACAATAGCCCCCTCCAGTCATCCTCTCTTTCCATGTCCCCCTCTCCCCCTGCATTCCCCCCTCTATAGGCAATTTTCTCATTTATTTTTAATTCAAAACGGCGTGTTGCCCGAAGCCTGGTGCTCAGCATTTTTCTGCTCCCTGTATCCCATTCTTCTATCTTTTGAGCTCTGTCATGGCCTTTCCACATTTTAATTATGAGCTCAGCAGGCTTCAGGCTTTCCTGTTCCCCAGGGTTGGGCAAAACCACTCCTTTTTCTTTCCCCTCATTTTTGTCATCTGCCTCAACCCACCTGGGTGAATCTGGGGCAAAGACGGGCAGTGTATCACAGAGCAGAGACTGAAGATTGTGTGGTGATAGCAAGGGGGCAAAGTCTCTCCCACTGCTCGCTGTTGTGGTGGCGATAAAATGTCACTGAATGCCTGCGTGCGGGGCGGCTGTTGACATCTTGGGATGAGGGCGCCTGTATCTGCTGGGCTACAGGCAGAACCCTGGCCATTTTCAAAGGGCTTTGAAGTATCCTCTGACATTCTCCTCCGGGAGATAAGAGGTTGCAGGGAGAGGAAGGAGTTCCTGGAAACAGTTTCAGCAACACATATGTTTATCTACACCGGGTAACCCAGAAGGAGGCCAAAACCTGGGCTGCCGACACCCAAGACGATATGCAGGGACTCGAGCAGAAAATGCAAAGTAAGGTAAAACCTCAGGGTTTTAAAGTCTAAATCAATCATTTTTTTAACATCTGACTCAAGCCTGCAGTTGTATGAGGCAAACATTGATGGGTACATCCCTGCCTGGTTCTTTCAGTATCTTGCACGGAGCTGTTATTCATGAATTTTCCTTCTTCCTCGCCAATCAATGCCTGTGGAGCAGCCCAGGACAGCCAGTCCCAGAGGTCCCACACCCGCTTGGTAAAGAAGTATTTTGTTTTCTTTGTTTTAAACGGAGCTCTTGTTCATTCATTCATGACCCCTAGCAGGTGGTGAAGAGCAATTTACAGGTAAATAGGTGGCCAGGTGACCAGATAAATGACAGTGTGACTTCATTTACTGCCTTCCCTGTTTTGTAAACCATCATTGCATTTGCTTTTTTCCTCCCCAGCTGAAGAACCCCTGCCTTTTTTTGGTGTCTTCTCATAGAACAGTCGCTCCACCCCCTTGATCTTTTCAGCTGTTGTTGCTCCAGGTCTCCTCTAACTCCACGTCCCACTCCTGAGAGTCAGAGAGCAGACCTTCAGGCAAAGTCTATGTCCCATGTTTTGTTCTTCAGCATTCCTCCTGGTAATGCCCAGCATTTTACTGCTGGTGTTTAAACAAGCTTTTTTTGTTGAACCTTGTAAAAAACTTCCTGGAAATCCAGCCGTATCATGTCCCTGGGACCACCCTTACCCCCAAGCTTGCCTTCACCCCTTACAACTGCAGCAGCTTTCCAGAAGGATTTCCCTTCAGAGGAGGCAGACTGGCACTTTCCCACCAGACCATAGTATCATTATGTTACTCTTTATTGTAGCACCTACCCTCCATGTGAACATACGGGAAATAGCCTTTGTTTTCAGAGTGGCACAGTAGTGGGAGGGAGAAACTGCCCATGGGTTTTTCTGATCCAGATTTTTCTAGAAATCTGAGATCTTACCAAGGCTTAAAGTCACGTGACCACTTTCTGCATCATTCCCTCCACCTGGAGGACGTGGATAGAGAGAATTTCCTATTGCACTGGAGTTCTATAAGGCTCCAGTATGCTAGGCCAAGATTTTCAGATGTGACGGAAGTTTTTGGTCACTTTGGTGGGTAGCTCACCTGGGATTGTTCACTGGTTTGCTGTGGAAAGCAAGCTCCTTTATCATCATTCCAGGTCTGACTGCACAAATCCCCAGTTGCATTTTGCCCTTAGGAGGGCACAAGTGCTTGATACCTGAGGTAGGAGGCAGAGTAGCAGCAGAAAACAATATTCTTCTGTCAAAGTGCTTTGAGAAAAGTGTCTGCATGGCTTCTTTAAAGTATAACTTAAAATGGATTTTGACTTACTGGACAAATATTTTGTGCATAATGTGTCATTTGCCCAGTTAGAATGGAAACAGTAAGTTTTATCAAAATGACATTGAAAATGTTTCCGTAATAAATTTGAGTGTGAAAGGCACTTGTGCAAAAGTGACATTTGTAGTGGCATCACAGAGAGAAGATTTTGCCTAGTAATTTTTTAATATTCCTAATTTTCTGTGAGATTGTGTTCTCAGATATTCAGCAATATTCATCTGCCATTGCTTGACTTGAGGCAGTGGGGATACCTGATGTACTGTTACTGCAAGCTAGGAAAAAGTGAAGTACGATATTATTATAAGTGCTGCTTTTAGCAGGAAAATGCAAAAGAAGCAGGGAGGCTGGACTCTAACCTAATTTTTAAAGAGATGAAACTCCCTCTTGTCGCATAGGGAGCTTACTGTCAGGATTCAAGGAACAGCCTGTAGAGATGATCAGGCACTTTAGCCCTGTGAATCCAGAGAAGCAACTGTTACATTCAATTCTTTTGGGAGCAGCAACGTCAAAATAATGATGAGAAATGGACAGGAGGCACTTGGCAAGCCTAATGACAGAAGGATACCTTGATAAGCACTGTTGTTTGAGATCCCATCCAGATTTTTGGAGTTCTTCCTCTGAAGGGTCAGTTAAAGCAGTCACTAAATTCCCTTAAAATGCCACAAACTGGTCCTAATTGGGACCAGCTTGTTCTGACTGGAGGCTACATTTGTTGGTGAAGCTTTCTGGCATGAACCAGGGCTAGCCAACCAGGAAGAAGCCTCAGATCCTCATTGATGTGCAACAGTTCAAAGTGAATCAACATGTCACAGCAACCTTTCTTATGGATCCTTTGTGTCACTTTACTTTACAGCTGAGTCTTAACATTTATGAAGCTTGAAGTTTTGTCTCTTACTTTTGCCGCAGAAGACCACGGAGGAGAGAGGGGCACAGGGAGAGAAATGGAAGTGGCAGCAGGCAGGGTCAAGGCTGCAGCTGAGCTGTGCCCTGTGGCTGCTGGAGATCTTTGCAGTCCTGACAGTTGTCATTTCTGTAACAAACAGGATAAAAAGGTGTTTGGGGCTGGGGAGTGCTAAATCCTAGGGTCCTGGTTTAATGCAAGTCCCCATTTGCTTTGTAGTCCAGTCTATGGGCTTCAGCAGAGTGTTTCCACAGAGAGGACAGCAGTTGCTGCACAGGTTCCCATTCATTTTCCCCTGACACTTTGTATTTCTCATCCATGCCCTTGCGTTTCTGATTAATTAGCAATCAAGGTAGCAAAAGGATAGCAAAATCTGCTGCTTACAGGTAGATTTGTCTCAGTAGGTGAACCAGGGCAGAAGCTCTCTGGACATGTGGCCTATACAATTCCTGTGATGGAAGGGCTTGAGGTTGCTTTTTTCCCCTCCCTTTCCTTTTCTTATCCTTGTTGGCAGTGTTACTCCCAAGAGCAGTGATTTCCCTGGGACTTCTGCTTCAAAGACTATTCCACCGGATCACCCAGATCCTCCAGCCAATACATGTTGCCATTCAAAAGCGACCACTTGAGTGGGAAAATGTGTAATAAATGGAATAACATCATTGATGGTGCTCATTTGGAAAAGCAGATAATCTCCTTTGTTTATACTACCACATGTTAATGGCTAAAGCATCTGCAATGTTTGCTCAAGAAAGCTGGTGCTGGATTTGTCTCCATTGCCTAGAAAATCCCATTCAATATTGTGAAAAGCTATAGCTGTAATAAGAAGTATATCATGACTTGCATCACTTTGCTTATCCCTCTCTATTGTCTCGACCTGATGTGGTGTTGATTTGCAAGTATTTATCTAGATTAAAGCATTAGGCTTCTGTGAGGGGAAGAAGCATCACGAAATGGAAGAAGAAAGAGAAGAGACAAAATTCATTGTGCGAATGTGCTTCCAGACACCTTTTACTCAACACTTAAGTTTCTTGGTTTTATTTCTCA
This sequence comes from Todiramphus chloris collaris, assembly GCA_025345505.1. Taxonomy (NCBI): domain Eukaryota; kingdom Metazoa; phylum Chordata; class Aves; order Coraciiformes; family Alcedinidae; genus Todiramphus; species Todiramphus chloris. Next base: position 10,124,580 of record JANVCC010000020.1, on the reverse strand, counting down.
TTCGATATGCTTTGCACCCAGGCAGTTCAAACATTTCTCATTCACCTTTTACAGCTGCTGATAGAAATTAGATGGTTTTCAGTCCTTTTGGGCAGTGTGTTGCCACATTAGTTAAATAAAAAATACATTTTTCTGTGACTCATTGGGCTGTGCCTGAAGATGTGATTGCTTTGGATAGGTATCTTAGAAAGGCCTTAGCTTTGTGTGCTTTTCCGAGCAGGTAGATGAGGCTGCTTATGTGAAGATCTGGAGCATTTAGGTGAAACTAAGAGGGAGAGAGGTAGGATTTTCCCTTTGTGGTCTGGTTCTTTGGCCTGCAGACTCAGGTCCCAAGTCTGCTTCTGGTTACACTGTGTAACTCTAAAGTAACTTGATTTACAACAGCCCACTCTGGATTTAACTCCCCATAATTGATGGCAGAGTCTGGTCTTTATTATTCATTCTGCACCTAGCCAGTTTAAAGGGTCAGGGAAAATATCTGAGGAACAGAACTGCCTTTGATCTTTGGTTTAATATTTCTGATACATTTTACATACATAAAGAGCTATCGTGGCCTTTCACTAAGAACTGTTCAGCAAGAAGGGGCATAAGAAGTGGTTCCTGCGATGGTGAAGAAGCTTCTGAGACACATGAAGTGTAAAGTAGAAATGGGTGAAAATAGAAGATGTCTTTCTCCCTCTGTTATTTCTACTAATACAGCTTGTCCGGGTTTGAGTGAGAACAGAACTAATTCTGTTCAGTGATTTTACTTTTCATCTCTGTTCTTCTAACTAACTGCACTGTCTGAAGGTAGCAGCCTGTTCTCACAGGCAGTGTCTGCTTCTAGCAGTGATAACATCCCACTTTAGAGCTAGTACCAAGAACTGGTGTGCAGACCAAGGCCACTGCTGGATCTTGTGTACCACACTGGGGGGTGCAGAGAGTGAAAGGCTGCACCTGCAGGGAGGAGTGGGCAGGACGGGTGACCCTGAACTGACCAACGGGGGATTCCAGCCCATAGACATCATGTTTGGTATAAAGCTGAGGGATCAGGAGGGTCTCGTCCCTTTCTTTACCTTCTTGGCCCGCTTTGCCAGCTTTGCTCATCTTGTCTCGGGTCCTCTACCAGTTTCTTCCAAGGAGGATCCGAGGAGGCCTCTGTCTGTTCTGCCTTCAATTCTGATTTGTGTGTTTCTGAATACAGTACCAGATTCCAGCTTCCAAACACAGCTCCTGTCTGCTGTGGGGCCCAGTCTGGGACTCTCCTGGTGCCTGCTCCACAGCATCAGTGGTGACGGTGACATAATTGCCACTGGGGAGGTTGGGTTCAATACTGGTTTTATATATATTTGGATATATTCCATTTTTATTATTATTATTTTCATTAAAGCTGTTCTAGTTTCCTTTAATAATTGATAAATCTCTCTCCCTTTAAGGTTGGAAATGACCTTAAAGATGATCAAGTCTAACCGTCTACTAAACTAAGATAAGACATCTCAGTTCACTGTTTGCACATGCTGGCTTTTGTGACAGCGGTGCTAATATTTAATTTCACCACTGTCCCAGAATGTAACAGGAAGTGTCAAGAGGGTTTTTGAGAGGTGAGACATATATCTGTAACATCTGTTCTGGATACTCACCGGAGTAAGTTGTATTTGACGCTATCTGAGCATAACTTGCTTTTCTTCTTTGCTTTGCAAATCACCTGTAGCAAAACAACGGGATGGAGATTTGAAAGGTGCTTTTCAACACCACTCATTATGAGACGCAATGCAGCGTGGCTTCCCTGGTGCATCAGCAGCTCAGGTTTTCCTTTGGAGACCCTATTAGCCATGCAGAGCAACCAATAGTTGGAGGGTCAGGATTAGCCCACAGAGACCACTTTAGCTGTCTTTCAGGCATGCCAGCATGTCTCCAGGCCAGCCAGACTACGGTTACCACTGTGTGTTTTGGGAGATCAAAGAGCAATGAAGACCTCTGTTTGAGCTGTCAGAGTTTAAATCAGGTGCAGATTGTACAAATGAATTTCTAATGGTCCAGGGGCCCAGCCCTTGACCAACAAGGCAGGAATGAACATGAGGTGGGAAGGAGGACAAGACATAAGCACACAGAGTCTACTGTACAGAGAGAAAGCCTTAGGTAGTGAAAAGGGTGAGCTTGGGCTTCAGAACTGTTTTGCTTTTAAACCCTACCCCTGGTTAGAGAGAAATCATTTCCATCCATTCTGTTCTGAGATATCTGTCTGCAAAATGGTAGTGTCAAGAAAAAAAAAAAAATCACATGAGCATACATTCTCAGCAAATTCCTTTTACTGAGATACTCACTGGTCAGAAAACGAGGCTGTCTTTATAGGCAGCTCCAGACTTTCAGCTGAATACATACAGGGAATGAAAAGCACTTCAGATCTGTATTGACATTTTTATCCAGCAGCATATAAAGCACAGCTGCCCCATAAAAATTCAGTATACTGCTGTCCGTGTACAAATTTTGTCTGCTTTTTGCATATAACTTCCATGACTTGTTGATGTTCAAGCTGACGCTGTGGAAAATTGGCTGTTTTCACTTCACACGGGGAATTAATTATACTTTTGCTATTCCGACTTGCAGAACTCATGCCAGATAATTTTCACATAAGATTAGGGGACTAAGCAAACCTACAAAAAGCCAAACAGCATCAGCCCCATGCCTCCTGCCATATTGAGGGACAGGCAAAAACATGTCAATTAATATCCCCAGGAAGTTTTATCCACTTTGGCTTGCATCCAAGTGCAAACGTGATAATGATTGGAAAAAACCACATTTGTCCACAGCCTGTGCCAACTTTTTTGCTTGGAGTCCACTAATTATTCCATGTGTCACAGGGTGATAGGATGTCCCCGTGGACAGACCTGCAGATCTCTGCTCACAGAGCGCTGTCTGAGCAGCAGTAGCCCTGCCAGGTGAATAAGATGCCTGCAGCCCTGCCCGCTCATGTGTCCTGCAAAAAGCTCCCCATCCTGTTCAGTTCAGGGCAGGTTTTGGATACTTAGCTGTCAGCAGGGTGCACTAAGGCTAAATTGCCTAGATCTCTGGGTTATGTGGATAATGGGAGGACATGGATGAGTTCCTAAGCAACCTGCTCCTGGTTATGCCCTGGCTACACCCAGTCCCTGCAGCACTATGGGATCCAGGACTCCCCAGGGGCATGCTGCAGCACACACCCTGCCCACACAGCCTAGGAGAACACTGAATTGCCTCACCTGGAAATACCTGAAATATTTGTAGGCCACACGTGCTCCCTCACTACTGAGCACCCCCAAAGATATTCTCTCCCTGTGCTCCAGCTTTTCATCTCTGCATCCTCACTTCTGGTCTTGCCTAACCTTGGCAGGACAGGGGCTCAGCCTTGTTCTCCCCTCCTGGGGATAGCACGTCTTCTCCTGGACCATGCAAGGGGCTGGATTTGGATTGAAACTTTGCCTTGTGGGGCCATTCCTACAGTTTTGGAGTGGATTTTCCTTTCCTGGAATCTGCTCTCCAGTACAGGCGTAGCACAGATATTTCCTCTTGTAATAAGTCCTTGAGCTTTAGAAAAAATGCAGTTTTTTTTAAAGGGGAAGGATTTTAAAACCCTTACTGAAGCAAAGCATCCAAGCTGACCTGCATTTTGGTTTTACTGTCTCATCAGGTTCAAGTCCTGCTTCCAATGGACTGTAACACGAGATTTGGTTTATACATGACTAGAAAATGTAACCCAGGCCTTCCCTTCACCAAACAAGGTAAGCGTCAAAACCCTCTCTTTCATTCAGTGAGTGAAATGCTCTCTCTCCATCCTTGGGCAGCAGGCCTGTTCTCAGAGATGGGACTGTGTCAAAGATCTGGGGTTTAAACGAGAAGTGGTGTCCAGCAGAAAGACCAACATGCTGTATGAGCAACTTGTGAATTTTCCCTTTCAGCAACAGGCAGCACCATGGCCACGACAAACGCTGCCCTAACTCATCCTGCTGAGACCATGCACACAGCTGGTGATAACTTGATCTTCAGTCTCCATGGTCAGAGGCATTCGTCAGGGAGGCAGGAACCAGGGAAAGCAGCATTTCAGAGGGAGCCCTGCCCTTTCCCTGGGTGCCCAGGCAGGCAGGAGCTTGCCTCAGCCCTGCCCCAGGGACAAGGACATCCCACGATGTGTCCATCACAGGGTGACTCAGAGCAGAGGGTGTCCTGCAGGCAGGGAGGGCTCTGGGACACCTGGGCTCCCTGGCCAGCTCTGAGCTGTGCAGCTGGAGACAATATTTCCAAGCACAGCCTTCTGGGGAAGGGATACGTGCATCTGGGGACAACCCTTGGTATGAAGCTGCTGAACTTCTCTCTCATACCTTGGTAGGAAAGCAATTGCATGGCATGTCTACACACTGCAAGGCACTCAGGAAATGCCTTTTGCAGGAGCCATGTCCTGCCACAGCAGTGTCTGAGGCAGTGTGCATGCCCCGTACCCAGCACCTGGGATTCCCTGAGGGAAAGCTGATGGGTGCTGCTTTGTTAAAAGTGCCTTGAGCCTTCCAGCTAGCAGTAGAAGACTCCCTTAAGTTGACCAAATCTTTGCAAGAAGGTAGCGCGGCACTTGGACGCTTGTACTGAGGTTGCACTGCAGGGTGCAAACCTGGAATAAAGTCAGTAGGATCATCTAAAAACACAGATAAACTCTTGCCTTTCTTTGCAAAAGTCATGTTTCATTCTGTAAGGTTTTTATTCCTCCTATCATACAGACATTTTTTTCTTTTTTTTTTTTTTAACATAAAGAGAAATGTGGGTTTTCTGTCATCTCTAAGAAACCTTAATTTACCCTTTAAAGAACTTTCATTTACCTTCCTAAGACCTGTGTTATAATTGAACCTGGAGATCTGAGCAGGATTCCTCTTCCAGGATTCCCAAAAAAAACATGCTTCCACATTTCTCGCAAAGATTTTGGGCACCCCCCAAAGAAGGATCACAGTTTGCAATAAACACATGACACAGGATGTCATGCCCTGGGACTGCCCACAGTGCAGACCTGCCCTATAATCCTGAAGTCTCCATTTGCCTTTGTTTAGTCTTGACCTTTGGCTTCTTGGCGCACCCCAGTCTCCTGGCTAGGAATGGTCTGGCCAGAGCGTGAGCGTGGAGATTTTACAATGTTTTTTCCTTTGCAGCTGAATATCTGTGATCGTCCAGTCCCTGCATCACCTGTATAGTGTTCCCAACCTTGCAGAGCCAAGCACTCAAACAATAAGCAGACACCCCCAGGTATTTTAGCTTTCATTTTACAGAGCAAGGAGAAACCAGAAAAAACTAATCTTCCTGAGCACACGTGGATGAATGCACACAAGTCACAAGTGAGCAACCTGTGCGGCAAAGTCTCTGTCAGCCCTTGCAGGCAGAAGTGGCCGGCAGTGATTTAAAGCTGCTGTCTGCAGAAGACAAGGGAAGGATGGCTCCATTGCTCTGCACACAGCAGGGAGCAAGAGGACAGATATCGGGCGCAAGCAGGCCTTGCTTTGTGTCAGCAATAACTGCAGGGTCACAGGAGGATTCTGTTATTAAAGAAAATAAATTTGGGTAAGTTGGGCAGTTATTCTCCAGTGAGCTGTTTGAGACTGATTGATTGGACCACAACTGGTACCAAGAACATGAGGGCTCTCTGATCGACTGCTGCTTTTACAGCCGTATTTCTCCTTCTTTCTCCTCTCCACTTTGTTTTCTTTAATAGATGAGGAGACTAAAATGCAGGTGAACTCTGTGAACTGCAAACAATGGGAACTCAAAGCTTCCTGAAGCGAGACATTCGGGGGCAGCACATTATGTACTTTGTGCTGGGAGTCTTCAGTTCCTCTGGAGGAAAGTAAGTCACTTGTTTGGAGACTTAGAACTTGCACAGCATTAAAGAGAATAAAAGAATTGAATTTGAGAGAGAGAAAGAAGGAAAGAAGGAAGGAAGGAAAGAAGGAAGGAAAGAAGGAACAAAAGAAAGAAAGAAAGAAAGAAAGAAAGAAAGAAAGAAAGAAAGAAA
>JANVCC010000020.1:10061741-10118566 GCA_025345505.1 Todiramphus chloris collaris | reverse complement strand
AAAGAAAGAAAGAAAGAAAGAAAGAAAGAAAGAAAGAAAGAAAGAAAGCCTAAGATTCTGGTGCTAAGATTCTGATGAAACCTGTCCCCTGGGTCAGAACTGATGGCCTTCAGTGTCCAGGAGGTGTCTGTGAGCTCTGGCCTCAGTGGCCATGAGCAGGGAAGGAAAATCAACCCCCCAGACTCTGCTTAGTGACTGAAGCATGGCACAGCTTGGAAGGAGTTAACAGCTGAGGAGCTGAAGGGGAGGAGGCACGTGAAGGCTGAAGAGAGAAATAGTATTTGAGTGCACAAGGAAGAAGAAGGGGGGCATTAGGGAGAGGGTGTCTTCAGGAGCTGGTGTGCAAGAAGGGATGTGATGAGGAGGACAAAAGTGAGGAAAACCTCTAGAAGTAAGCACAGGTTTACTGAGAGTCTTTGTGTGAATGCCAGTGCTGAACTGGGTAAGTGGGAAGCAGCGGGTTTCTGGACATAGGCCACAGGCTTAAGATAACTTAAAAAGAGACTCAGTACTGTATGTAAGTGGGAAGGTGGACTATGTTGCCCATGGAATAGACAGCTTGGAGAGCTTGGGGAAGATGAGAAATGCAGCAGCATAGTTCTGCATCAGGAAAAAAAACCCAGGAGTAAAATGAAACAAGGTACTTAGGAATTTGTTTCCTACCTGACTGGGAGAGCAAGAGAGATGCAAAACAACTGAGAACAAATGCAGATAAGAGAGAAGAGGTTACAGACACTTCTGTCTCTCAGGACACCTCCTTCTGCCCTGTGTGAGCCTGGCCCAGGGCACAAAGGTGAACTTTCAACAGGGTGGAGCCTGCACTAAGAGCAGGAACTGTTTGGACTCCGGTTACCAGGCATACATCACAGAAATCCAGCATGAAGAACAGCTCAGATGTCTTGGCACCTGCTGAGGACTGAGAACAGCATCATTATGTACAAAATGTCAAGGAGGAGAAGGAAATATATTCTATCCATTGTTCCCCTGACTTAGAAACGACATTTTTATGGGGCTGCAGATTGCCTGCGGTCCGTGGAAACTTGGGGAAAGGCACTATCACTTCCATTTCCTCCGGATGAGGCAGGATATCATCGCTGGGAAGGGTCTGCCCTGCCTGGGCATGGGGCTGCAGAGAGCATTGATCCCTGCAACACTGGTCACTTAACATCAACAGTAACCAGCCATAGTGTGTGATCTCTGAGTTGGCAAAACCTATTTTATCACTGCATCCCCCAGAAGGTATTTCAGGGAAAACAGACTGCCTTCAGCATTACCACAGGATAGGTCATTCTGGTGTTGCACAGGGAATATTTCTTCATGTAAGACAAAGGGCTGCTCTCCAGACAACAGGGAGGCTGCCTGGGGTGCATTTAGCAGATAACATTTATTGCCTTCTATGGCAATGGCATGCGTCGTGAATATCCATCATCCATCAGAAATCCACTGGTGAGGTAGAGGAGAAAAAGTCCTCACTCACACAGCACATGCGATAGACAGCTGTCACGGCACAGCCACACCTTTTCTGACTTAAGTAAAAGACAGAATGGAAAATAAGGAATGATGACTCATTTTAAGCAGTGTGGAAGAAATACTGGTAAAATCTAATGGGGTGCCTCACCTAGGAAAGAGTTAATTCCTGTAAGACTTCTCTCTGCACAGAAGCTGGGAACACTGACATCCCCCTCGGGCGATTATCAGCCATTGAGATTTTTTCCTGATGATGTAACACTTGTAACATGACATCTGCATATATTTCCTGGTTGGGCTAGTTATCTACAGAACTGGAATGATACCCCAGTGCTTTGCTCTGACAGTCACTGTGATGCCATGAAACTCAGATGATTTATTTCCTTTGTAATAAAATCAATTATTATTTTACTAATAATTGCTTTGTTGCATAGTGCTGTGAGCTAAACTATTGGTTTTCAGCTAATCCAGCATAGACAGTTTATGTTAACATATAGGATATAAATGAAGGGGTGCAATGGAAGGAAATTATTCCAGCTACCCGAAAAGTAGCAACCCTCATCATGTTGGTAACAGGACAGCGAATCCAGGATCCTTTGCCTGGTACCCAGGTGGCATGCTGGAAGGGCATTTCATAGAATCAAAGAATGGTTTGGGTTGGAATGGTCCTTAAAGATCACCTAGTTTCAATCCCCTTGCAATGGGCAGGAACACCTTCCACTAGACCAGGCTGCTCAAAGCCCCATACAACCTAGCCCTGAACACTTTCAGGGAGGGGACATCCACAATTTCTCTGGGCAACCTGTTTCTGTGTCTCACCATTCTCACAGTAAAGATTTTCTTTTCACCTGCAAGCTCCTGTACATATACATATGTACCTGCCTGTCTGAACATCTAGGATAAGGTAGGTCATCTCAGAAAGCACCAAGCAACTGAATCCTCCAACACATGTTGAGGGGCTGAGCTGCTTTTCCAGATTAAATTTACAGTTTATAGAAAGAGGAAAGCAATCGTTTTGTGATTGCTGTGGGCTATTTCAGGTATCTACCATAGGAGAAGACGAATTGTTTCCTGTAAATGCCTCTTTATCTCTGTTAACTGAGCCCAGGGTGTCTGGTTCATGTGTAGATGTCACTCACATGTAAAGATATTTCAGACAATTCTACTGCAAAGTCTGGGAAGAGACTGCAGGCAAATTTCCCAAGAGTACCCAAGCCCCATTTTACAGAAAGCTAAGCAAATAAGTTCTTAAATTTCATGGATATAACTGAAAATGAGGCTCATAAGGCTCCTGAAATACTTCTATATTAACTATAGAGTCATGAAAGTCTTACCTCCCTCTTCTGTTTGGGAAGTGAAGCAGTGGTAGTTGAGCTCAAAGGGCAACACTGGTAGCAGCACCAGCACTTTCAAGAGTGGAGGCTGTAGAACAGCCCCAGCCTGTCTGCTGGGCATCAGCCATGGAGCTCCCAGAGGCAAAAAGGCCAGGACATTTAGGCAGCTAAGTGCTAAGTCTTCCTCAAAGATTCTGAAAGAGTGCCTATCGGAATGAAAAAAATATCAGGCTAGGAGGAGTTCTGCATGTAGGTCAGGGGAAGAAGGTGGCTCAGCATAGTGGGTGGCTGGGGCTGCCTTTGGAGTAGGTGCGCAGCTCTGGCTGCTACAGAAAGGAGGCAACTGAAGTGCAAAAAAGCACAGCAGAACACAGCCAGAGTGGTGCAGGGGATGGAGGAAACATAACTAGGTGTATTTAGTCATGCTGGATCTGTCCTCTCAAAGGAAGAGGAGGTATGGAGATGGGGCTGTTATGATGCAAGGGGTGCTTTCCTCTTCTCTTGCACCTTCCAGCTAAGGGTGTGCAGCAGTTCACATCCTCATGTCACTGTGGCTTGCGACTTGTTTCCACCTTCTACTGAGGGAAGCATAGGGGGACTGTTGTAAGCAAGCTCACACAAAACAAGGCAATGGCAGCACTGGGGACAGAGCTATAGCTTCCAAGCCCTTGTCTGCTACTTGGTTTGCAGGTTGTGCCACATATACTGGAAGTGTGAGGCCTTCAGACTACCTACATAGCATCATGCACAGCAAGGCAGATACAACCTAAGGAAGACACAAGGACCAACAAATTGAAAGAAACTTTATAAAGCGTTGCTTGTCCATGGCAGCAGGGGAGATTGGTGAGGTGATCAACAATTTTGAGGACAAGTGGGGTGTGCACCAGTATTTGTAATCACAATGTGAATGTGTCTTTTTTAACTACAATCTCTGTTCAATTTCAATTAAGATATGACAAAGGCTGCCTACAATACTGATCAAACTAGACAGAGTAATTGCGAGCCTTTCAATGATCCATTAACTTTGACTTTCTGTGAGAGCCTTCTTATGCCACCTAAGTGTGTCTTAGTTTCCTTTCTAGGATGGAAAGATCAATATTTCCTGCCTGTGGGAAAGTGATGTGAGAAAAAAACAATGTCTTTGATATAGTCACACCTTTAGTTTCTGATACTGAGGTAGAAAATGCTCAGAAAATGATACAAAGCCTTGAAGTTGTTGATGGGACAGAGATAGAGCACTTCAAGAAGTCATGAAAGGCATCTCTGGGATTAGGATCATGGGATGACAGAATAATTCTGGTTGGGAGGGACACCTTGGGATTCTTTAGACAAATCCCTGCTCAAAGCCAGGCCATCTTTGAGGTCAGGCCAGGTTGCTCAGGACTTGATCCAGCTGGGGCTTGAAAGCTGTCAGGGATGGAGACAGAACAGCATCTGTGCTGTCTGGGTGGACTGGTGGTTAAATGTAGAGGCAGAGAGAGAACTGGTTCCATTTGAGAATGGCATTAATGAGCCATGAGGCTGAAAGATTTCCTGCAGCCAGACTTCCATGCCCAGTAAAGCCCACTTGCCCCCAGTTTCACTGAAAGACCTACGGTGCAGTGTGGTTGGCTCAGCACAGAGCAATGGCTGGAAGATATTCCCAACAGATGTTGCAGGCTACCCTGATCTCACACCATAACTATTAGACCTTGGTTTTATTAGCCTGCTGTTACGGCCTGGATGTATTAGATGTACTAGATCAAAAGTAAGGCAGGTATGTCTACAACACAAATCAGTGTGGTGACTGCAGTGCAGACATACCCTTAGAAAGAAAGTAGATAAATATTTAGAGAAGATATGCCCCCGGCTTCTGAGGGAAAATAAATGGTATGTAGTGGTGTATGATGAAAGCAATGAAATCAAATACTCTTTTTGGCTTCTTCTCTGCTTAGATTTTTTTTTCTGTCCTGAAGTGAAAGCCCAAAATATTAAGGATTTATTCTGCAGGAGACTGACATTCTCAGCTTAAAGCCCTGAAGGCTTGAAAATGTTTAAAACCAGACATTTGTCAAGTGTAGCGTTATGATCAGTTTGAAACTCATCTTAAATGCTGTCTGCATTATCCTGTTATCGAGGCTTCCCTAAATCCCATTTGCACATCAGAGCTGCACATTGCCTTACAGATTATTATGGTTACTTACAGTAGCCACTGACGACACCCTTAGTTTAACAGAGAACGTCTTGTTCCTGTGAAAGGGATGCTTATAGATGGGACTGGGGGAAGGAAAAAGACTAGCAGCACACTTTGGGTGCCCCCTCAGCATTGTCAGCAGAGACCAGTGCCTTCACTTGGGGCCAAAAGTAAATCTTTAAAGCCACTGCCTGCAGAAGCTGCCCCACAGTGACAGCCTCCCACTGCCCACCCCAGCCTGCTCCCACCTTCTCCACCATGCTTGCTTGCCTCTCCCTTGCTGTGACCTAAAATCAGCAGTGGGCACAGGTTTGAAACCCATGAACTCTGTGCCTAAACAACCCCAGGCTCTTGAATTGTTCAGATCCAAGTAGACAGAAGTCTGCCTTTGTGGTGTGTTGCCTGCTCTCTATGAAGAGCAGGGATGAGGCCATCTCGTGTGCTTCCAGCATGCCCCAGAGCAAGCCAGAACACTAATCTCTAAGCACAGCTTGCTCCTGTAATAGTGCAGCATGGTTTTGCACATGTGAGCATCTTGGCAGCTGAACACCTGTGACTCTACATCCTCAGAGGACCTCTCTCCATCACTGGAAGCAGCTCTTTGGGGAATGTGGGGAGGATCACCTTGTACTTGCAGTTGCAAACAGCATGCCAGGATGGTGTTTGTCACTGCCCTTCCTCCTGTGATATTCAGATTGTCATCGTTCAGCCTCCTTCCCCACTGGGGATCAAATATACCTCGGCAGACATTTAATAGCCTTTGGGGTTTTGAGGAGGGAAGGTAGAGAAGAGGAGAGGGTTTAAACCTGTCTTCATGGTTCACACAGCCTTGACTCCATTTTGTCCTTGCACCCAGAAGGCATTGGCCTGGTGCCCTCACAGTGCCTGTGTTCACAGCTGGCAAACCCCAGCCTTCCCTTGCAGATAATCCACCACTGTGTGCATGCAAAAGCTTCCTAAATCTTAGTACAACCTCACCTTCTTCATGAAGTCAAACCAATGACCTTTTCAAGGTCTTCACAGAACATCAAGGCAACCAGGCCAAATCCTGCACTTTGAAATTTCCATTCAGTTGCTTTCAGTTGTAATTGTCTTTCTTGTATGTGAGGTGCCAATAATATCCCCAGAAAATCCATGCACCTCAGATCAGCTCTTTGTCAAGGTGGGTATGGAAAATGAAGGCATCACATTTTTCCTGAGCTATAATACCTCTATAGCCACAATGAGATTTAAATGAAGACAGTTTGGTCAGAGGGTTTAGATTCCTAGTTGTGCTGATTTGACCTACTGTTTCTCCTGGAACGCTGGGAATATAAGTAATACCAGTTTAGGATCATTAGAGTCCCTTAGATCCTATTTGCATGATCTTAAGCTCTGAGCTTTCCTACACTTCACGTCTAGCTTTGTCTTTCCATTGGATAGATGCTTGGAGAAGGACCAGAGGACTGTCAGAGAGACCAGGGCAGGAAATGGTTTCATGAACCAAAGGGAAATTGGAGAAGGTTAAAAATTAGCTGTTTGAATTCTCTGCTGATATCAGTTGGCCTAACATAATGGAGCTGCATTTTTTTGCTCTAGGAAACCATCTGACACCACTCCTTGTGTGGGACTGTGCTGACAGAATAGTAACCTGTCTGCCAGAGTCAGGGAGGGTGTCCATGTCCCGTTCAGCACTGACCATTTGGTGCAGGTTGTTGCCTACACATTTCTTACTGCGCAAGCACCACAGCAAGAGATGGTGAGTTTGGCACATGTGAAAAATATGAAGTCTGGATGCAGGAAAGCTTTTGGAAGCTCTAAGTCACAAGTTTTCTTCAGTCTCCTCTGAATCTGGCCCAGTGTTACTAAATAACTTAATGCTCTATAGATTTACAATGTTTGCTGAAAACAGCTTGTATGAAACCTGACCAGCCAAAGAGAGTCTGAGAATCTCTCCAGCTTGCAGAGCTGTCATTAAATATTAACAGCAAGCAGCTGGGTCTCCCGTGGGTAACAGAGGCTTGCACTCCTGTCACAGCTAGCGGGAGCAAGCTTCGTAAGGCGAGGGAGGAAAACACACCCTGGTATGTACAACCCAAACTGGGAGTCAGAGCAATAGAGAAGCGATGGGTTTAAACTGGGACTGCCTATCTTTGCCTCTGAGCTGAAGTGGGAGGCATGTGTCCCCGAGACAAAAGGCTGCGTTAAACAGGGATGGAGCTGCCTCAGATGAAGCTGTTTATACTGTCATATTGCTTTCCATCCAGCTCAGCACTGCAGTGTCATTAGGGGAAGCAGAGACTTTGGCAGAGAGGACATTTCACAGCAGCTTAGGTTCAACATCAGGCGACAGAAAGGAAAAAAAAGAAGAGGGTACTCATTGATGACATTTGTGATGGGAGCCACGTGGCATCCCTGTGTTCTCCTAGCTGCTCCAAGCATGTTCAGGCTGGTGCAGACACCGTGCTGTGGTAGGGCCAGCACAAGAGCTGGCACCTCCCAGGCTACCATTCACAGCAGCTAACATTGCTTCGCTCTGTAGACCTTTTTGCTGTGGCACAGACAGGTGATGTCATTTGCCCCTACCGACACAGGACCAGCAGTGGCTCTCCTGCCACCAGTCCTAGATGCTGCTCGCCAGACAGCTGTGCTAACTCCAAGGAAATCCTGCAGAAGAGAATCAGTGGGGAAAGGAGATGAAGACATTGAGGTTTATGGACTGAGAGCATGAGTGTTCTGAATTGGATTTGCCATGTTGTGCATTATTCTGTGGTGAATGGCCATGGGCACCCACTTACTGATGGGGCAAGTAGCTCATCCAGCTAAGGAGCTTCCCGTCTCCCTGTGCTCTGATATGACCCGTGAAACGTAGGCAACTACTGCAGGTAGCTATGGCACAGTGCCCATAGCTTTCACCTTCCCTTGAGTGTACCTCTGGTCATACCAGCCATACCTCTGGTCTTGCCTTTGAAGATCCCTTTGCAGTCAAAACATCAGGGATCAAAATCTGGGGTAGTGACCATGCAGACCACCATATTAACCAGTCCAGAGCCTGGACCACCATCTTCCTCCTGTCCTCTTTCCTGTGCAACACCTCACAAGTGCAGGGTACAGGTGGCTGGTGGCTGCAACCTGTGGACCTTCACTCATGTCTGGTTATGGTGAGAACCTTGCCCTGAACCTCAAAAAAATCACACGCCCAGCCAGGGAACGGAGCTGGAGTTAGGTTGAATGTCTTCTGATTATTCCATGTTCAGCACCTCTCTTATCTGAGGAGGATCCTGTTGATGCAGTGAAGAGTGGTCAGTGACTGATTTTCTATTGTTCAGCCAAAGGAAAAGAATCTCTGGGTTTGGATTAGTAGACTGACTTAACCTAAATTCTCTTTTCCAAGCAGGATCCACTAGATACTTGTGGCACATCCTTATTCATTCAAAATATGCTTGATTTGTGTGGGTGTACGTATGGGAGTTACTGGGGGTAGCACCATTCAGCTCCATGGAATCAAAATGAGCTATGCTCAGGGTGCATTAGCTCTTCATCAATCCCAGACCCTGTATCTACACAGGAACTTGACAAAAGGCACCTCTTTCAGAGTGGATTTTCAGAGTGTAGTGGCACAGGTAAATAAGCAATGTCAACTGAAGTTCATGAGAGACATGGAGCTAAGAAGAACCATGCCTGCAACCCAGCCTGTCTTGGAAAATGTGCCCCATAACTTTTGGGGTTCTCTTTTCTTTTCTTTTCTTTTTCTTGAGGTTTCTTGGAATGGAAAACACATTTTTTTATAGACTAATGCATGTTTCATGGGTAACAGAGGTGGTGTGTTTCCAACGTAGGCTCAGCAGCAATTGTCATTAGAGCATACAGGGGAAGACAGTGAAACAATACAGAGGAAGTCTTTAAAATACAGTACAAGAGCACTTGAGTCGATGAAATAATAATTGGAAGCTGTATTCAGAAGGATATTTAAGTGTCTGCCTGATTCTGCCCAGAAACAGTTCCACTCACTTCAGTAGGATTAATCATGAGATTCCAAATGAATACTTTAAAACATCCTGCAGAATCATAACCTGAGAAAACAAAACACATTTCTTTTTTTTTTTAACATGTACTTGTTTTAAGGATCTTGCTTTGCTTGCTGGATACTCTTGCAAGAGCTTGTTTTACTGGCAAACCTAGAGTACATTTCAAAATCCTGAGTGAGGAGTCATGGAAAATAGATTTTAAATGCCCATCCTCAGACAGTCATGCCAGGAGAGTTGGTGCCAGTAGGGGAAGAGCCCCAGTGTCACGTGATTTATTTGTCTGGACAATGTAGCTTCGATTTCATGCATCTGAAATCCAGTATTTCATGGAATAAATATCCAAACTGAGTTCTGTTTTAGATACCTGATATGTACTAGATTCTTGAATAATGAGTAAATCTGAAGAAATCCCAGTATTCTCCAGGCTATTCCACCCACAGGGAAAAAGAAGTGAAATGGTTCCCTACCCTGTGAGCCACTTACTCAATTCCACTAATAATACTTCAGTTTTCCAAATGCATCTTCTATTTCAAAGCACTTTTCAAATGCTAATTAACTCTGACCATAGCCTTGCCAAAAAGGGAAATATTATCCCACACTACACAGGTAAGGAAGACAAAGACGTAAAGAAGTTCCCTTCCTTGCCCAAAATCTCATAGGAATTGGTGGCAGACAGAGCTGGGGTTAAAACAGAGTGCTTCTTTTTTACAGCTTTTCAATTTCTGGTCTTGTGCTTTAGCTTGTTGCCTAATCTGTGTCTAGACTCTGCTTCCTTGTCAGAGCAGGACCATTGTGGGGGCTGCCTGCCTTTGAGTGAGGATGAGAAACAGGGGGTACATACCTCTGCAGCACCAGGCTCACAATGAGGTTCACCCAATAGGTGAGGAAAGGAGGCAATGCCTAAAACTGGTTCAGCCTTTGCACGAGATCTGCTCCCAGGTGAGACCAGATGGATGGGTGAGAGGTGGAGCAGGGGAATACTGGCTGGAGGAGCACAGACCTGCTTCTCTTCACCTGCAGCAAGTTGTCCAAGTTTCCCCAGACCACACTGTCTGGCTTGGCCTGGGAGACGTGGGCAGCAGTGCCTGGGTTCGGTTCCTCTACCCTAGGACAATGCAGGTACAACTGGGCACTCACTGCTTGGGTGTGCAAACACCCCTAGGAAGGAGACTGCACCATGGACAGGCGCAGCTGGTGATGTTGTGGCAGATCATGTTTCTCACTAAGGCTGGATGATGTCCTAGCCTCCCCAAAGGGCACCCCTTGGCAAAAGTAGCAGTGAACTCTGGCCAGGCCACAGTAAGAGGGTGAATAAACCTTATCTTCAGCTGTAGAAGAGAAAGTCTTTCACCCCAGACCAGACACTTCATTCTGGAAATGGTTCACATGCCTCTTCTTTCCCATCCTTTCCCCCCAACATG
This sequence comes from Todiramphus chloris collaris, assembly GCA_025345505.1. Classification (NCBI taxonomy): domain Eukaryota; kingdom Metazoa; phylum Chordata; class Aves; order Coraciiformes; family Alcedinidae; genus Todiramphus; species Todiramphus chloris. Next base: position 10,108,164 of record JANVCC010000020.1, on the reverse strand, counting down.
GCCTTGCAAGCAAGGAAGGGAGATTATATGTATTAAGGTAATTCACCATCAAAAGGTGAGAGCCAGCAGCTCATGTGAAGAGGGTAGCTTATGTGAAGGGGGCTTGTTGGGCTATCCCAAAGAAAAGACAAGCCCATCCTGGAAAATAAAGTCCAGATCGTCCTGCTGGTATAGTCTAAATCCATTCCTTGGTGGGGATAAGCTGTATCAGCAGCAAGACGTAGTTCCCTGTATAACTACACCAACACTAGGAAGAGTGTAGGTTCAGGAGGTAATATGTTTTTCTCTTGTTCTCATAACTGATGTAGCTACACTGACCTACCTTTTAATTACAGTGCTAGCACCATCCCTGATGCAGCGTACCTTACATTTTCTCGTTTCTCTGCCCAGCAGGTTGTGAACCACTTCAGATGTGGTTAAAGCATCTCAGAGCTTTTTTGACAAGGTTATAACAAAAGGCATTTAGTTGTCAGAAGGTCTCAGTACCAATTAAGTCCCTGCAGATGGGATCCCCCTGATCCTGAACTCTGCACTGGCCCTCAGCACAGCACGAGTTTGCCCAGGGGAAGGATGCCAGAAGGGTGCTTTCAGGAGGGACCATCCCTTTTTCACAGATGAGTAAGCTGAAGCCCAGGAAGATTAAGCAGTCCTATTCCTTCCAGCCACCACCAGTGTGGTGGTTATATGGTTGTGATTAAAACCACAGGTGGACTGAGCTATCGGGGATTCTGCAGGGGAAAGGAACCCTCTCTCCATCACATTAAGGGAAGGGGAGATATGTTAGGGTCTGGGTTGTTAGAGGTGGACACCTGCCTGCTAACGGTCCTAGGTCTCAGTACCCAAATACTCCCATCATTAAATGTACAGCTCCAGGGAAAGGAGGCACTAGGATAAGATCATTAGAGAGAGGACATGCACCAGGGTGGAGATCTGAGTTGTGGGTGTGCAGGAATCTTGTAGGGATGGGGCTACCCGCACTGCGAGGAGATGGGAGCCATCCCATAGCCTCCTGGCAGCTCCCTTGCTGCTCTTCCTCATCATAAGAATGGATGAGAAGTGAGTGTATGTGTGTGTAAGCCACCTGTGCTGACAGTCTTACTTCAGAGGGCAAGGCTAATCCAGCATAATTCACAGAGCCAGGTTGCATGTGGTGAGGGGGCGAGGGGATGCGAGTGCCATAATGGGGACTAAAAGTGGGGAAATAAGAGCGCGGAAGACTGTACATGCATCTGTTTCGACTCCCTTTTGTGTGATAGGGAGAGACATTGAAAAAAAGAATGGTAGAGTGTGTGTGTAACAGAAACATTTTCTTTTTTATATTCCTGTAATTCATGCTAAATAAATGTTAGTGAGCTTACAGGAGAGGGTGAAGAGGACAGTCTGTGCTCAGCACTGAGAGACAGAGACTAAGCAAATTTGCTGGATACAACCACAAAATGAAGATCTTCCTGATTTTTTTTCCCCTTGACATTTACACATGGTCTGTTCTCACTAGAAATCTCCAGAACTATTTGGCAGGTGTGTCTTAAAATGTTTATGGCCGTGCTCATGACTTCACATCTGCAAAACGCTGTCTGTGCAGGAGCCTAAGGGACAGCTGCAGGCATCTTTCCTGGCCGTTCCTCTACAGTTCTCTCAGCAGATTTTGGCACCTCCAGTTTTTACATGAAAAAGCAGATGGGAGAGAGAGCACTTTTGAGAGGGCCTAACACCTTCCTAGCCCAGAGATATTTTAAGCATAAATCTGCTAAGACACCTCATGAGGTTCCAGGCTCCAAACTCTCCCAAGGCAGCAGACTCAGGTCTGGTATCCCATGCTGTGCAAATGCAGAAGTGGTCAGGAAGAAGGTCCAGAGGCAGCAGGCCCACTCCAGTCACACCAGATGAAGCCAACATGGAAATTTACTGAGCAGAAGGGTAGGCCCAAATCCTCCACAACAAGTTGCCTTGAACTGATGGCACATTTGCCAGTACGACGGTGGCCAGATGAGCCTCTGTAGCTGGACAGAACAAATGTCAGGAAAAGCAGTCGTGGGATAACGCCAGTTTTTGGAACTGGATGTCTGCCTCTGCTGTTGCACGGCTTTGTTTCAGTACCAGTGGGAACAGAGTGACCCTGGTGAGAGGAAGGAATCATGAAAAGAAGGCATCATGGCACAGCGAGGAGCCACTGCTGAGCTGTCAGAACAGGGCGTACCTGTACTCCTGGTTTGCTCCAGCTGGGCAGTGAAGGTACCTTGTCTTAGACCTCGGCGAGAAGAAAGCTATTTGTTGAGGGAGGAAACGCACCAGTAGCTGTTGCTTAAATGAAGCAGGGGATATATAATTTGACTGCCAATTTGAATGCACTTTTGTAAGAGCACTGCTCAAACTTGCCACGCTGCTCTCTTCTCCTTCCCTGTTAAAAACTGCAGTTACAGTGCTGCTGGTGTAAAAATCACCATAGAGGCACTGGCTAAGCTTCTTCATGAACTGTGTGATAAGTAGAAGACGACCTTTCTCATGTGTTTCAAATAGCCAGCTGCAGAGCAGCCCAAATCCCTGCTACCTCCCTGCTTCCTGAACCAACACCTTCCTTGGCTTAGCACCCTGGTCCTCTCCAAGTGCATTGCCCCAGCTGCAGGTCTAGGAAACCTGGTTTCCTTAACAAAGATGCTGCTGACTGCTGTTTAACACAAACGGAGAAGACGGACTGTTGTCTGGCTGGTGTCAATGTGTTGCCTCTTGAGGCTGGCATCATTTACTGATGTGCTCCCACATGTGCCACTTTTCTCTCCTTGTGTCCTCTGCCATACAATGATGAGGCTTGTGCTTCACCCTACTGATGTCATCTCATAGACCAAATGCTTAAACAAGCATTAATACTTAATTTCAAGATGAGGTTGTTTTTTGAACCTCACATATCTCTCCAGTCCACTACACAGTGCCTATCCTCTCTATCTTCACATTTCAGCCTTCCCCTGACAGATCTGCAAGCAGCAGTGTCCCAGCATGACTACTGTTTCCTATTCCCATCACTGACTGTAATTAATGGCTGCTAAAGGAAGATTGGGACTGCCTTTTATATACATTTCCCCACCCAGCACTCCCTCAAGCTCTACGTTACTTCACTGGAGCCGTGCTGATTTATTAGTGCTCAGGCAGACCTGTAGCCATAACATGATGGGGAATATTTTCTATGCAGTCTCAGGATTAACACACAGGTTCAGACCTCACCGAGAGAAGGGATTACAGCGTGGGTAAGTGGACCCCTGGTAGATATATCTAATGAACCCAAAAACCAGTGGCTGGGGAGATGACAGAAGACACCATGAAAAGCACAGGCCATGGGGTCACCCTTGCCTGAGCTGCAAGACGCTCTCTGGGTGTGCAGAATGTTATATCATGTCATGGGCATGAGCACTGCCACCACCCTCACAGGCTCACCTCTCCCTCCTTTGACCTCATTCATCATCCTCCAAAGCTACAAACCATTTTTCTGTCCCTTCAGAGAGAAGAAAATGGGATGAACAGTTTCACAGGGGCATTTTCTGCTCTGTAGAAGAACACATTCATATGACCCTGTGATCATTGGACACTTTCATGCCATGAATGGACATAAATTGGTCCGAGGAGCAAGGTACAATCCATGAGTGGTGGCCCATGGTTTGCTGCCCTGGGTAGTTACTGCTAACTGTGTTCACAAAAAACCACCCTGTGCTGAGTTACATCATATCATAGTGTAATGCCTTTAAATCATTAATCTGTCTTATTTCTGGACTAGTGCCAGAAAAACTGATGAAGGCCAGGCTGAGTTCAGATCAAACCAGAGGACATTGTGGTTACATTTATGGTTTTTCAGAGGATCTCTCACCTGCAGCCACAAATCTGCCTTTATTTGGCTTGAGCATGATCCAAAATTACCTCAGAGGTCAGCAGTGCATGTCTTGCGGATTAGTGAAAACTACTGACTAACCTGACGTAATGCATTATTATTATTATTATTATTTTTATTCTGGGAAAAGAAGGTGACCGTACTCTGTTGTTTTTTAATAAAAACCTAACATTGATTTTTCCCTTTTGAAAAGAAAAAAATGTCAAGGAATAAAGAAAAAGCACAGGAGTGTTTTATACTCTGCATCTTGCTGAATGCTACAAAGAATTCATTGTAAGGAGTGCTCTAAATCTGCTTTGCAAATGTAAACTAATGAATGAAACTTCCCAGCACCTTCCCGAGGTAAGTCAGAGGGGCTGAAGTCAGCCCCTGCAGGACCTGTGTCACAAAGAGGAACCGTGACTAGTCAAGACTCCGAGGGAGGATGGTGGCACTCCCTGGGATGTGTGGTGATGCAGCCAGGGAGCTTGGCTCCTGCCCACAGACAGGCTGGCACTGGCTGTTTACTCCGGCAGCTCATGTCCAAAGTCCTTTCGATTTGGTGGTAAAAGCACCGCTGACTTTCCCCAGCTTGAGATTAAGTCACCTTTGCCCCAGTTGTGTATCTGTGAAACGGGAATAATATTTCCGTGCTGCTCCGTGGCTGGGGAGGATCTGGCATTGTTCCCTTGGGTAAGAAGGGTGCGGAAAAGGGAAAGGAGAATAAATATTTACCCAGAATCAGATACAGATCAATTCATCTGTGCGATCATCCCCTCCTCCAACGACATTCCCTTCCTATGGGAGTGGGAAACTCCAGCCTCTATTTGGTTAAATCATTTACGTACATTAATGAACAATTAGGGAGGGAAGAGGGGTGAACCAGCCCAGAAACCCTTCCACATAAGAGCTGCCCTTGGCTGGACTTGTTTGATTTAGGGTAGGAGGGGAGCAACCTGACTGTGATAGATGAGGACTCTGTTATAACCCCAAACGCCTGTAAAATCAAGTCTGGGTGGGAGATTTAAGACAAAGGGCCAGACATGGTGTTGATTTAAATTATTGTCGTTTCTCTGGAGTCACTGGAGCGATGAGAGTCATATCAAGAAGGTCTGGCCCCATGGGTGCCAAAGGAGAAGGGCAGGATTGGAGCAGCACCATACTCTTGGCAGGGTTCTGGCTCTGTCAGAGGACTTGTGGGTTTTGCCCTTGGTTATTTAATTCATGCAGCTTAGCCTTGTGATGGTCCCTGGGGCTCAGCTACTATTGAAAGCTTTCAGCTTTTCACGTGAGATCTATTGGATGTGACAAGGTACACAAGGGTCATATGCCGCTCTCTAAGTAAGCCACATTTAAATGCAGCTTTACAGTAAGAACACAGCAAAACTCCAAACCCATTCTTGTCACCCCAGTGCAGACTGACCCGCATCCCAACTTTGATTCTAGACTCTTTTCCAGCAGTGTTCCCCATGGGGAGCTGTGCAAGAGGTTCCCCCCACCGGTCCTCTGTGAACCCTGGGTTTCTCTCCATTCAAGGAGAGTATCAAGACCAGCGTAAGGAGCCAGTGAGCTGGCACACTCTCCTAGTACAGAATGGCCAGAAGAGGAACCCAGAAGGCATGTCCCTGTTTTATGATCATTTAGGCTGAGTAAACAGATCTCTGTGAGCTGGAGCTTTGGTTGCCAATTCTGACTGAAGTTCATCAAAGCTAGAGACATAGAGGCGCAGAGCATGGAATAAACTAGACTGATTTTGTGCCAAAGCAGAGAAATAAAGATCAAACAAATTCAAATTCAAGAAGGAACCTCGTACCCTAGAAATTGTTGCTTAAACCCATCTGTTTTCCTCAACGAGAAAAGCAATATACTACTTGCCATCTCAAAGTCCTTTCTGCTCTGATCAACACTGCTTAGCACTTCGCAGACTTCCCTATGCAGCTCTTCTAATTCCTACCTTGGGGGATGCATCTGAACTGTTATTTCAAACCACCTCCTTTGACCAGAGAAAACCAATATTTTAGAAATAGGACACTGAAGCAGGACCTCTGGGACACTCTCTCGGATCATTCCCAGCATTGCTGGATCTGTCCCTTTCCCATATGTTGGAGTCAATTCACTTGCACTTTTCTGTAACAGCAGCCTTGAGGCAGTCTGCCATTTTTTTGGAAAGGGCTGTGAGGTCAGCAGGGACATGGTGCCCTCTACAAGCCAGGTGAGGACAGATTGTGAGATTGCCAACCTGACTGAAATCTGTTTGGTTGTGTAGAAGTACTTTGACGTGGCAAGTGGCCACAACAGATCAGAGCTTACTTAAATCCCGGCAGGTGTTTGAAGTTAAATCTCCAGAGGTTCAAATATTAGCCTACTCCATCACCTGTCCATCAAACATTAACTCACTCCACCAAGAGCACACTTACCCAGTTTCTTGGCTCACTGCTTTCTGTACTGGCAATTTTTTTCCTTGAGACAAATGCAAATCATTGCACCCTGGATGCTGCTGCTCATGCAGAAGGAGATAAGCTCCAGCCCAGTTATGGGAGAATATTAAGTATCATTGATTCATGGCTGAGAATTTATATCTGGCAGAGGACTGAGGGTCAGGGTAAAGAAAAATAGTTTCAGTGCATCTGTGAGTTAATTTGTACATTAAATCTGCTTTCATCTTGGTAATGAAAGCTGGCTTGCCAATGCCATGTATTTAAAAAAACATAAGTCATGCTCCTAAACAATCATAAGACTAGCTTGAAAATCATACATCAAGGTGGTCTTCTAATTGTTTTTCTGGTCCTGGAGGTACGAGGGGTTTGTCATTTCCATGCTTCTTACTTTTCAGAGTGAGTTAGACCTGTGCTGCTGTTCCTAGCAGTGGGGAGAGTCTTGGATAACCTGCTCTCCAGGGAAAGCCGAGCTTGCAGAAAAATGGGCTACAACTCATGATGAGAGCTGGCAGCGCTGTGCTGGCAATCCAATCTGTCCTGTACTATTTCCCTCCGTGCATTAGCCAAAATCTTCTGGGAATCAGAAAGTCTCAAAGGAGCTTGAGCTATTCAGCCACCCCAGGCTGTCCCATCTCACCCCAGTGCTGCCCACCTCTGCCTGGCCAAGCAGCCGTAGAAGAGGCGGGTGAGCAATAGCACAAGTCAGTGGTACACACTGGAGGTGGCCCGTGGATAAACATCTCTGCTCACTCTCAAAATTCAGCTGGTGTCTGAAAGGTTATAAAAGTAGAAAGTAGCAAATTTTCCCTAATTATTCTGAGATGCTTAAACAGCTTCGATCCTGTTGCATTTGAGAGGTAGGAAACAGTGAGGTAGCAGAAGGCAGCCTAATACTTGTTCTAACATTGGGTCTTGGTCCAGCAGTGAACAAGATTATTTTTTAATCAATATTATCAGTATTATCAATATGATATATTATATTCACAAAATGTTATTTGTAACCTCTATATACCATGTACTACAAACTCATTAATGATTAACTGAGAGGGTGTTTTTGTGGCTCTGCTTCTCAACAGCATTAGGAGGCTTAATTGAAGTGCTTTGAAATTCTGGGATGAAAAATACTGCCAGAGTGCTATGTATTGTAATTATTATACATTTAGGAGAAAAATGATGACCATACGGTAATCTGGTGAACGTATGGGAATTTCACTTGCTGCTCCCTCAATCATGAACATTCTCAATGAACATAAATGTGTGAAGCTGGGCTGGCGGTCACATTTTCATCATCTCGTTGAAGGAACGCGCTTTGGCCTCATTGCCTTGTGCCAGTATTTAGCACTCAGAGCTTCCATTCTCAAGAAGATTAAACTTTGCTGGCAGTGTTATCAAGCTATAACATTGGAAATGGTTTTACACAAGGAACTCACAAGGCAGCTCTGGTTGCAGCGATCCAGGCAAAGTCATCTGGCTGCCAACCAGGGTGCACAGGCTCCCTTCTCAGGCAAATTGCTTGGTGATATTTTTAGCTACAAATACGCTGTCTGATGCATTTAGTGTTCATCTTGTAGGGCCTCAGGACACATCACTGCAGGTCCTGCTGGGAAAAGTGACAGACGTGTAGGGTACTTGCCAAGTGTGAGCTCCCCATTCAAGCGGCTGGCTGAGAGCCGACGAGGAGTCCAGCATCACTGGGAGCACTGCTCTCAGTTCCAGAAATGGATACCCATGCTAAGTGGGCTGCAGCACCAGTCCCCACGTGGGAGCTGGGTATGTGTGTGTTACAGGACAGGTAATATAATAATGAAAATCAGCTGCTGTTAATTACAGAACAAACCTTTCCAACCCCAAACCAAACACAGAGGTGGGTTGGGCTCCTGGCAGAGCTGAGCTGCTCTAGATTTTCCTTCTGGGTGCTGGTGACCACAATGGGGTACAGCTCATCTCCCTTCCACAGGGTGTCCAGGCTAACACCATGACTTCAGCTACAGTGAGGTGAGCACAGAGTACTCACCCAGCAATGTGGTGACCAAGGGAGTGGGAAGATGGCCACAGGACTCGGGAGTTATCAGTTTATCTGTAGCTCACATCAGGGAAAGATGCAAAATTACTTGCTCTGTCCCTCTTGGCCCACACAGAACTAAAACCTGCACTTCTTCAGGGGCATGCTCTGTTCTCAGAGCTTGAGGATTTTTTTTCAGTGTGAATGACAGCAAGTTTCCCTGAACCTGTTTTTCTGGAGGAGTATCTCCAAATGGATAATCATTTCTTGTGCATGTGGCAGTGGGCTGGAGTTGCGGTCAGGTGGGAGTTTGCAGGATCTCAGGCCCTCCTCCTATGGGACTGTGGTGAGAATAGGGCACCTGTTTTAAGCAGGTGTTTCTGGGTGGTGGTTATTTCTCCTACTCAGCCTTCAGGCAGATTGCAGCTTTCCTCCCAGCAGGAATAAACTCATTGCAGGAAGTGACAGAGTGCATGAACAAGACTTTAAATACATTTCAGGTAGGTATTTCTTGCACTTTAACACAGCAGGCAGCTAGAAAGCAGGTGCTGATAGACCATGTGCTAAGAGTCTAACACCTGAATTACTCCTCACAGTGTGTCTGATATAACAATAGACTCAAGATCTTAAAGCCCAGAAGAGACTGTCATGATGACCTAGTCAGTCCATCTGCATAACACAGCCTGGGAATTTCACTTCAGTTTTTACTCCAACAGCTTGAGTAATGTGTGGCTGAATTTTAGTGATAATTTAGAAGATCTGCTCTTGAATTATACAGGCTTCAAGTGGTGGCAACTTCACATCGTCCTTCAGTAAATATTTTCACCAATCATCTATCTTAGCTGTTAAAAACTTGCACCTCACTTCTTGTTTGTACTTCGCCATTTCAACTTACAAACTTTCGGCTTGCCAAGTGCTCTGTAACCTGCTGAGGAATTAAAAGAGGTGGGGAAGATCCCAGCTCTTGCCTCTGACCAATCCAGCAGCCATTGGGAGCTGCAGTAGTGGTTGCTGCCCCAAGGGAGCTTGCTGGGACACAGCCCCGCAGAGCCCTGCCGTACTGTCTACGGTGGGTTCTGCAGGACTGCACAGGCTGGGAGAGCTGCTTCCCACTTTTGGTGTGGATCAGTAAAGCTTAGGTCTCCCGCAGGAAAACAAAGATGTTTTTGTAACCTGACCGACCAGATAAAGATTTCCACGGTCCTCAGCAAATATTTTAGAGGTGAGGTGGTAGATTGCTTTTTACTGCTATGCACATACCTACGTATATAAACGTATGTATATTTATATAAGTGTCTTCCTGTCACGCCTTTAAAAGATTTAAAAATCCTTTCCACAGGGTCTGTGTGGAAGTTGGCATATTTTTAACGTGTTGCAAATCTGCATTTCCTATTGATCTTACCTACTCTGCTGTGCTGCAGCAGTCTCTGTTTCACATTGTAGCCCCAGGGCCTCCATTCTCATTAGAAATCCTTTCCCCAGAGACTGGAGATGCACCAGCTGATCACAGATCCAGTAGTAACAGGCAACACTGAACTCTCTGAGCCCCTGAAAGAAAAGCAAGAAATGGCCTGTGAAGCTTATTCACAGAAAAAAAAAAAGCAGGCTTTGGGGATTCACTGGTCAGTTTTCTTCCTTCAGGAGCTCCGTTGGCCTCAGAAGTTGCTAAAGCACTTGGTTAGCACAGCCTGTCCTTGCAGCACAGCATCTGCCTGGCCCAGGTGATGGCCAAGGACAGGTGACAGCCGTGGGCAGGCTGGGGCACTCTGATGCGGTCCTGGCTCTGTCCCTGGCTTTCTGGCAGAGTGTGCTGATCACCTGGGACTTGAGTCAGGGAAGGCTGTAGGAAGTGTGGGTATGGTGGTGCAGAAGGGTCCTCTAACCCGAGGAAGGGGGTAAATTAATTCCCTTACGCACGTAATTTGTTTGCCAGAGCATGGCAAGCTTGCCTGTGACTTGCTGGTGTTTGCAAGGGGTGAATCTGCAATGCAGCACCCTCCAGGGCCCCCACTTCCCTCTGGTGCTTCAAGCCAAAAAAAGCATCACGGAGCTCATGCCAGGCACACTGACACTGTCAGCAGCCAGGCTCAGGCTGCCCCCGGGACTGCAGAGCTGCCTGTGCCTCTGACACTGCCAGCCTTCAAAGTGCTGTGGGGATCAGCTTTGCCACAGTGGGGCCGATGTGCCCTTGATGTCCAGCTAGCTGCTTCCCAGTGCTGATGGTTGGGGCCAGCATTCAAGGTGCTAGTGATGCCCTCGGTGGAGATCCCAGCCCTGTCCCACCCTCACCCCATGTCAGGTTCTGCCGTGACGTGTCCTACCCTCCCAAAGCACCACCAACACCTCACCAGCCCATGCTGTTCCTTGCTGCCTCTGTGCCCCTTACACCCAGGAGCACATGCAGCTGAAACTTTTGTTGTTTTGTTTTGTTTTCTAATTTGGATATTAGGGAGTGTGCTTACCTCTCATATAGCCCAAATACTGCAGTTATCCCATTTCTTTCTTTATTTTGCATTTTGCATGGTACCCCACTGTCCTGGCAGCACAGCCCCCAATACCCTGGAGCTCATGGGACAGCGAGCATCCAAAGGGTCTGAACCTGTGAGAGCAGGTGAACAGTCTCTGCAGTTGCAACAGCCAGAGCATGATTCTGGGAGCTAAAAATGTTGGTGCCTCAGGAATTTAACTGATTTGACTGGGCTTTTTCAGACCATCTTTGCCCCAGAACTGCTTGCCAGGCACTGCCTGGAGTTGTTGCTTTTCTTTGATGTGCTGCTTTCTCAAAACATTGTGGAAAACAATTTCTGGACTGCATCAGATTTTTGTTGGGTTAAGCCTCACGTGTATGATTTTCCCAGCTACAAACCGTAACTCTGTTCCTTAGCAGGGCATTAAATTCGTGCTGAAATCAAAGTGGTATCTTTCATTCATCCCTCTTAATGGTCACAATAAGCTCTTGAGCCTGTGCTTGTAGCATGCCTAACACAACAGGACCCTGGCTGCAAACCGGGCATCCACTGAGTCCAATAAAAATAATACATAAAAATTTAATTTTACATCAGGAACGAGAAAGCATCTGACTTACATCCTTTTTAATATACAACACATGTGAAAATCAGCTACAGGAGCTGAAAAAGCTTTCGTGAGTTGTGCTTTTCTAGGCAGAGTCGCTGCCTACCCCTCTTCTCACAGCAGGCAGAGGAACCTCAAAGAAGCAGGTGTTTTTCATGGATGAGACAAGTCCCCAGTCAGTGCTTGTAGTCTGCTTGAAACACACCACTAATCTTCAGTGGGGTCTCTTCTCAGCTGTGCAAACATGTGTTTCTTTTGAGGATTTGGTCCAAATTCACATGAAGCTTTGTGGTTGTGTTTTAAAGAGAAAGATGATTCAACCCTCGCCCCAAAACAATAGCATGGATTACTTTCTGTTTGGAGAAACAGAGCGCAAATTTTCCTGCAATCTAGGGCTGGACTGACCTCAAAATTATACACCTCTATCAGTTTGCATTTGTAGATTTCATGGCTCTTTATTAGAGGGAACATGGCAAAATATTGCAGTGTCCATGGGATAGAGTTAGGAGAAAGATACCTGGCTAGCTTAAGGGGCTTCCTAAGATTGCAAATAAAGTACTAGGCACAACCAGGATGTCAACTGACTCTCAGCTTCAACATCTCTCCTTATGAGCAAAGCTGTCTGTCTCCTAGTACTCATGAAAACAGAGTGGGAAGAGCTGTTAAGAAGCTCATTAGAGAAACTATTTTATATTTTCTGGTGTCTATCTACCTATTCAGACCCATAAGTGTTGCAGGAAAGGTAAAGTGCAGACACAAGCTATATAAAAAGTAGAGGAGGAATCAAACCTCACACCAGGGATAAGTTTTGAGCAAAGGTTCAGGCTCTTTCTTATACCCTTCCACTGCAACCCAGTCACTCTGAATGAATTGGCTTTAGTTAAGCCACTCTGGGGCTGTCCCCTGCACACAACCTTTTTACATTGGTATTTTCTGTTTGCAGGACAGCGAAGGCTGTGACTGGCACGATGGGGAGCAAGTGGCTGGAAGGCTAATGATGCGACCTGCTGATATCTTCATTTTCACTACATCCAATTAAGCAATAAATGCTTCTGGTGGAAGGGTGGGGGCACGCAGATTATTATGCAAGTCAGGTCTCTCTGCTACCAGCAAGCGCCTGCATTGCCTGAAATAACACCAGTAGGATATTAGTGCAAATGTCACCTTTCTCCTCCATTAGTTATTGCCTCCTATCTCACCCATCGTGCGGCTTCCCCGAGGTCAGAGATGTGATTTCTCACAAACTTGAAAGTGCAAATGGATTTTAAAGAGGATTTTAAACAAAGCTCCAGCCACCTTCCATGAATACGCTAACACATCCATCACTGCTGGCTGGGGAGCCTGCTGCACTCGCAAAGCCACCTGAAGAAGCCACCTTAACTTCTTCACCAAGAAATCTGTGTGGAGTCAATCTATGAACTGGTTTGTGAACATGCTCCAGACTAGAAAAGACACTTTTTGGGAGGTGGGAGACAGAGCTGCCTGGAAGCAACAAGCTGAGGGCTCTAGTGGAAATCTGGGCCTTTATCATCAGTTTACTTACACCATTAAAAAGCATAAAGAAGAAGTGGCACTGAAAATTTTGAATCACTTTATTTCCCAAGTTATTTTGTCCTCCCTCAAAAGGACCTCTTTTCCTTCATGTCCCTAAAATGAGAGTGAGACAAGAAGTGTGAGCTGCTTGCCCCCATCCTAGTCACTAACCATTGTTAGCAGACAAAAGCTATTGTTTGCTGCCATTAGTTATTGTTCCAGCGGTGGCAGCAGCCCCCAGCACCAGCCCTCAGCTCTGGGCCCTTTTTGTACTCAACATAGCACAAACAATTGCACAGTCCTTTTCTGTAGATGGCTGCAATTTAAAGAGAGAAATACTTTTCTCTGTGTTTTCCCACAGGCTCCAGGGACACAGAAATTCACAGGCTGGATGCAGCCACCCTGGAGATGGAGGTCAGAGAGGGAGAAATCGTCACACATTGCTGTAGCACATGGCTCAGACCAAGCACACTACAATCCCTCAGGTGAAAAAAGGCATCACTCTGTTGACTGCACTGGGGTAGATCTGTCCCTCAATCTCCAGATCAAAACCTTTGAGTTCCTAAGACAGTTCAGTGGGATTTACTGCAAAGTCCCAATCTCTGTCCCCAGTGCAAAACCAAACTGAACTGAACTTCTCCAGATTTTGCAAAAGAAATGTAACTGTCCAGAGGCAGCAATGCCAAGACCTGATCTCTGGGCACAAGACTGATAGAAAAGATCAATGCAAAAATACTCAGCTATATAAAATGCATAATGGTCCCCTGATAACAAGGCAGTCCAGGTCATTTGGTGTTTTCTTTGAACATCCACAGCACAACTCCAAGACGCGTGATGAAACCTGATCAAACTGTTTGAATTTGACTTGGAGTTTTGGGGGTTTATTCAAACATGTGACTCAGGAGATGGTGAGGCATGTGGTCTGAAACAGAGACAGGAGTGCCATGTGTCTTTGCGAACTAAAGGTCCCACTGCTCAATAACTTTGTGGATAAATGATGTTCACAAGCATAAATAAATCTTCTGCTTTAGCCTCTGATAATACTTTGCTTTGTGTCAGTGTAAATCCAAACCTGCTGAACCCACCTCAATATAAAATGTGAGAGAGACAGAGAGAGAAATCTGTCTTCCTCTGCAGTCAACAAGGCAGAATTCAATATTTTTTTTCCTATACCTAGATTGTAGAGAAAGGGTTATTTATCTTTTCAGGTTGCAAATTGTATTGATTTTTGCTTGTCCCTTTGGGAGAAAAGGAGTGCAGTGACTTTTTAAAATGTCAGGAGACTGGTACAGATGGGCAAATCCCTTTGTCATGAGACCATGATGCAGAGCCGACAAGTGACCTTCAGCCCCCCCAAATCTCCATCTTGTTGTGATTGCTCCAGAATTTTGAGATAGAAGAGAAAATCAAGAGGGAAATATGCAGGTTTTAGAAGTTACTTACTTCTCTCACAAGCTGTTCATCAAACAGCAGTAAGCCAATTTCAGGGTATCCATTGTCTTCTTCTATTAACTGGCTTTGCCTCCAGCAAGAAAGCAGAGTACAATACTCAGGCTCTGGGCATTCTGCAACGTGAAACTGCTATGGGTTTATTCTAGGGGCTGTGTTTAAACATAATTCACAATGGGAAGTTGCTATCAAGGAGCCTCACTTCTCTGTCCCACTACATCAGGTCCACCTAGATGATCAGAAGGCTGGAGAACGTCTGCCATGGGGAAAAGCTGAGAGAGTTGGCATTGTTCCACCTGGAGACGAGAAGACCCCAGGGAGACCTTACAGCAGCCTTCCAGTACCTCAAGGGGACCTACAGGAAAGATGAGGAGGGACTTTTTATCAGGTAGTGTAGTGATAGTATGAGGGGTATTGTTTTCAAACTGAGAGAGGTTAGATTCAGGTCAGATATTGAGAAGAAATTCTTTACTGTGAGGGTGGTGAGACATTGGAACAGGTTTCCCAGAGACACTGTGGATTCCCCATCCCTGGAAGTGTTCAAGGCCAGGTTGGATGGTGCTTAGATCATCCTGCTGTAGTGGAAGGTGTCCCTGCCCATGGCAGGGAGGTTAGAACTAGATGATCCTTTCCAACCAAACCATTTTATGATCCTATGATCTGGCTCCAGGTGCCTGTGGTGGCATGCAAGAGCCACAGACCAGCTGTGAGATCCCCTTTGGGGCCAATGTCCCTGTGGTAGCTGGGGACTAAGGCTCTCCAAGTGTGCTGGCAGCTGCCTTCTAACTTTGCTCTACATGCTCCCAGGCTGTGGCTAATCAGTGTCACCTCATTACTGGTGACCATGGCTTCACTCAGCAGGGAGACGTGAGCTTCATGCCTCCAAGTGCCTCTCGTGCCTTGCCAGTCACAGTAAAACAGGTGCCTGGAAGGTGCTCCACAATTTGAATTTCCACCACTGCAGTCTGTGGTGCTAGGAACCATTCACTGAAATGTAAGGAGCTGACTGGGGACACAGCGCTGCTGCCCAGGGAGAGCATCCTCATGGCCCTAACCTCCTGAAGAAGCTGTGTATTCTTCAAGATCCATCTTATAATGGGGCATGTGTCAATGACTGAATGGTTGTTGCTACCTCATTTAGATTGCAATGGAGTCAGAGCTGCAGAGGGCACCTTTTGGCCACAGAGGAAGATAGGCTGGGTCTGTAAACAAAGATCATTTTTATACAGTCTACATAAAACATATTCATATTATATATAATAGTAAACCATTATATGCATATGTTTATATGACTATTTGTTTATTAATTCATTTGTTTTATTGCTGCAGTTATCCAGAGGATCCAGTTTATATCCCAAAAAAAGTCAGCATTCAGCACAAGCAGAAAATCAGACTAAAAAAAAAGGGCACCTCAAGTTGCCCGCATAACAGAGGCTTCTCCATTCCCCAGGGACTGATGAAAATCCCCACAAAGATGATGGCCTAGAAAGCTTTCAACCAAGGAGAAGCAGAGCAAATAATGTAGTGTGAAGATAGCTGCTGTCTTACTTATTATGAGCAAATTACAGTAATCTTCTCATCATCACACAGCCTTTTTGCTCTTCCTCGGCACTAGCTCCCAGGTTTCACCAAACAGTCCCAAGTGTAACACTCTGATCACAGGTGATTTTTTGAAGCAACACTATAAAGAGCATAACATGGGGGAAAAAAGAAAAAAAGGAAAAAAAAAAATCAATGAAACAGAGGAACCTCTTAATAGTGTGTCTAGTATCACTTTTACATCACCAGTAGTGAAGTACCATCGAACATCTCAAATGCTTTTGACAATTGTTGTATCTGGTGAGTGCCACTGCTGGCCAATTTCACAGTTGCTTGTGATCCCACCACCCCATGGAGATGACCATGTCTCTAATGTTATCAACCTGCACCCAAAGCAGACATGAACCCTAAGGTCCTGGCTACACCTTTGGCTTGGCAAGAATAATTCCCTGGTTTCCCTTAAGCTGCTGCCAGGGGTTGTGGGGACAGTGAGACCATGACTGAGACGTTACACTGCCTGTGACTATCTTTTCCATTATCCCTGAGCGTCATACTGCTGGCCAGCTCACTGGCTTGGTCTTCCAGCAGCAGATCCCACTGCACTTCACTACACCCATCACCACCATTCAGGTGCCTCAAAATTTAATTTTTCACTTGGATTTCAAGCAGTTTAGCAGGTCTGAGCTAGAGCCCTCTGACCCAGACCTTCCCCAATTGCAGATATAAGTTGACTTGAAGACAAGGGCTCAGCCTCTGCTGCTTGTTAGTCCTCTGAGACACACACTGCTGTCAGTCAGAGAGCACAGTTTTGTTAGTTCAGTCACCGGGGTCTCCAACACTTCATTCAGGTCTTGTTAGTAGTTATCATCTGGGTGCAGTGACTCACAGTACTTATTTTATTAATTTCTTTCAGCACCTACTCTTTCAACATCTCGGGTTCTTCTGGTACATTGTTTTTATTAGCTGAGTGTAGTAAGCCACTCCAGCACCCTCTGTGGAAAAGACCAGCATTTAAAGGGATCAAATACCTATTCTGCTGTAAGATTACCACTTTGATGGATTACTCTGCTTCCTAGTGATTCAGTGGACAAATTTATTTTCCCATGTATTTCAAGGAATATGTACATTTGTGTTTTATGATGATCCTGATAGTTTTTCTTCCAAGTAGCCTTTTTAATTTACTTCTTATATTTTAATGACAGAAGATTTTTTTTTTTTAAGAATTAAGAAAAGATTTTAGAAATTTTTCTAAAAAATCAGATTTTTTTTTAATCTAAAAATTCTAAATTCTCTCCATGCTGTGGGAGCCTGATGCTAAAATTAAAAGCTGTCTTAAGCACCATACCTCTTGTACCACCCCAGGCAATAAATATTCCTCACCTAGTGACATTTTGGGCAATCCATCCAGACTCTGCCTCCCCCCAGGACTCCCAAAACTGTGATCCCTGCTGCCCAGGGTCTCAGAGCAACCTGTGCAATCCAGGTGTTGAGTCTAATGGTCATTTCTGGTAAACTACTGCGTACATAAGTGGATCTATATATATTATATATATGTATGCATGTAAAAACAAATCAACATAAAACTGGTTCATTTTTCATGTGGAGTGACTTTAAAAGAGACAGAGGTCAAACCGAAACCAGCTGCCAACCTTCAGTCAATCCCAAATTAATAATACAGAGCAAGATGGGCCTCTAAAGGTTTTTTAATGTGTTTATATCTTGGGTTGATAAACACAGTCAAGAGAGACAAGATGGAAGAGGCAGGAAGCTTAGCAGAGTTACTTTTCTGTAAAAAACAACTTGTGAAAACATCTGCGCGGCCCGCAACTTCCCAGATGTTCTCTTTAACAGAGCACTTAACTTGTTTATATTTTGCCTAACACTGGAATCGTGGCAGATTATTTTTGTTGCGGGGTCTTTGCAACATTTTGTAGGTGGTCTTGTAAAAGAGACCAGATATTTAACCTCACCACCACCTCCTTCTCCTTTGCCCTGGTTGTTTACACAGTGGAGCTTGGTACCAGTTCCCTCTGATAGCGTGTGTGTGGGGGGCCTGGGGGCTTGGCTATCATTCCACTTTTGCACCGTTGGGTCTGCTGTGAGGGCTGCAGGCTGACAATGGTGAAAATGTGAGATGATTCAGGAATTCTCTTCAGCCTAGGAAGTCCGAAAGATGGCTTGAAATTGGTTTTGCTGCCTTTGACTTGTTCACACCAGCAGCAATGGGCCACCATTTCAAACCTGAATGACTTGTCCCTCTGAAGCCAATAGGATGTCCTGTGCAAAAAAAGTGTGCCCACATGAGTAGGTTTCCTATTTGCATGCATTGAAGAACCATATATATATATATGTATTTTTACTATATACAGGTACAGCTTTTGACTGGGAGTGTTTCCTTTGCCACATTTGCAGATGCATAAAGCACCTGTGATCTTGTCAGGTCCAAAGCTTCTTACAGTCTGAATGGCTTTACCACGCCCTCAAAAAATCTCACCTCAATCCCATCTCATATGTCACAGTCGCAGCTCCACAGGCTTTTGTATGAGGCTGTGTCTCCTGCTTCTGGCCAGGCTCCTACACTTGAGCACGTTTGGGTTAATTCATGATTGGATCAGTTTTTGGATGGTAGGTTCTTGAAGGAAAACTGAGGGGCTGGAGGAACTGGTGCTGTAGGCTGCTTTTTATCCTCAGCTTGTATAGCTCTGCTTGGATTTGATGATCTTTGCATCCTGTACTAAAGGGCTACAGCAGGAATACATTTATGAAAAGCTGTTAGAGCGTGGCCCAAAGCGATGGGCAAAGCGAGGCTGGATATGTCTCCTGGGGAAGACTTGCACAGCTGGGAGGTAGGTGCATTGCTCCCAGAAAGGTCAAATAGGAGTTACCATAGATATCTTATTGACATTAGTGTCTTAGAAAATATTTTTGAACATGTCTATATGATTGACAGACAGAGTTAGGTCGCATAGACTGAGGATTTGGGAAGTCTCATGTTACTTTAATCCATTTGTTTTCTGTTTATTTTTTTTGTCGATTTTAAATAAATTAATCCTTTCTGCACTGGGTGGATTTAGATGAAAGATGCTGCAGAAATACTCTACACTACCCTGTAATGATATTTGCAAGCTGTGCTGACAATATTCCATCCCTCTGACAAAACACAGAGAATTATAAAAAGTAATTTCTCCAGAGCCCTCTGCAGTTAAGTGCCTGAATGATGGAGTACAAGCTGTCAATAGCATATATGGCCGGGATACAGTTTAACATGTTGTCTAATGTACCTTTCACTCATGCTTTCGATTCCCAGAACTCACCAAAGAGTGTGCAACCAGTTTTGTTTTACATCAACGTGCACAATCTTAGCTAAGCCTGCTTATTCTCTTTCTGGGTTGGTTTTTCAGAACAGTTTTCTTTGATTCGTTGGTTGTTGTTTTGTTCTTTCTTATTGCCTTTTATAGCCACTCCGTTTGGTTTTCCCATGTGTGGGAAAAACACTGACTTTCAGCACAAGAAACTGCTCTGCAGGGAATGGTGCCTAACGCACCATATGGTGCAGGCGAAACATCTGTGAATCTCTGACGCTGCAGTTCTGCTCCACGGGCCCGGGGTGCATTTCACACACATGCTAAGGAGAAATGAATATGACACGAGTATTTTTCAGGAACCTTGATGTATGAGAAACAGAATGAATTTGCTAGAGGAGACTGTAAAAAAATCAGAAGGCTACTGTGCTAAACCAATTTCCCAAATGGAAGCAGATTGCCCCTATTACACTCTCTTTCCCATTAAATTGCAGTCTCTATTTTCTATTGGCATCGTGTATTGCTGAAAATAAATCCCGTGACGAATGGAGATGGCTCATCTTACAACTCGTAGAAAGGTTAATTAAATGGTGCGTGGTGCTGGCACTTGCTCACTTCAGCCTGAACCCGGGGATGACAGATTGCCGGGGGCGTGTGAGCAGCTTCCTCCTTCACTCACACACAGAGCTGCACCGGGGGCTGTGTCCTGAGAATACACACACTCAGCAAGAATTCCCCTTCTACAGGTACAGTTTTGCACATGCCCATGGGCTTTCTGGAAAAGAGAGTTCAGATGTGCCTGTGTGCTTCGTGTAACATTTTTGTGGCCTTTTTCTGACTTTTCAGAAGACTGATTGGCCCGCTTTACTAATGACTTTTGGGGTTTTTTGGATATGTCACGGAGACCATTTGCTTGCAATGGTTTTGGTGGTCTGCAGTGGTAGTGATGTGGATGTTCACTTGCAGATGAAGTTCACCATGCAGGGCACAGCTCTGTGTTGAGTGCCAATGGTAACATCAAGTACCCAGACAGTATCAAGGAATGACAATGCTAAGGATGAGGTAGCATTTAAAGCACTTCACAGGGACTGCTGACACTCAGAGTAAGCTGCTGGCTCTGCCACAGCACATGTGTGCCATTCTGTGTGCGAGACTTTGTGTGCCAGATCTTGTGCAAGTTGCTGAAGCGTGGGTCCTGCTGAGTGACTGACATCAGTGATTGATGGGGGACCACAGAGTTTGTGAAATATTCGTGATGCTTCCTTACCTCCCAGGGCCTTTTGGCTCTGGCAGAAGAACGATGGTGAGGTACTTTGGTATAGAGGTCACTGGGTTACTGAAGGGACCCTTATGCAGGGAGTAAACACTGCAGTACCACATAAGAAAGATCAGCTTTTTCTGCTTGCATACTGCATAGAGGGTTGCTGTCTGCATGGGCTTGACCAAGGAAGGGAGGTAGGTGTCTGCTTATTGAGCATCGTCACAGCAGAAACATCCTTCTTGGGACAGAGGCTTTTAGGTACGGTGATGCTGACTGCTCTGGAAAAGCAACCAGCTGTCCAGCACCTCTGTAAGGTCACAACCCCACTGGGAAATGGTCGTGAGGATAAATCCCTAAAACTTTCATACAGGATCCAGGTATTATCAGGATGGTTAGATATTGAGGACTCTTGCAGAATTTTTCATCCAGGCACAGGTCAAAGGCACCAACACCAGCAAAAACATCCAAAGGCGAAGTCCTTCCCTTGAAGCGTACGGGGAAGCCCTTTCCTACTCCCAACAACGGTGAAGAGGAGGCTCTTCTGGAAGGACTCTGCAGTGATAGTTTTCCTTAAAAGTCAAGATGGTATGAACAAGGAACCCCATTTTTGAACTGACAGACTTCCCTGTGAATGCATTCTGAAGGGGCTGGTGACCAACAGCTGAATACTGTGCTGGAAATGGGCAATATGTAACAGAGCAGAGTGAGAAAGCAAAGCCAGGCATTCCTTAGCCAAAAAGTAAAACCATAACTCTTAACTGTGAAGATATCAAATACACCAGCAGAAAAGTCATTGCTGCTACTTAGGACTGTATGCTAGTGATTGGAGTGCCTTGCTGAGCCTCCTGCATTTATGGCTTCCTCACCCCTTCTTTATTGCTCTGCTTAGCCCTGTTAAACAGGGCATGAATGTGGGAGTGCCTTGAGATCATTAAGGAGATTTAGGAGTAAAACCCTAGTCGAGGCTGTGAGAAAAACTGCTAAGTGGCACCAGCCAAAGGCTCCATTCCCACACATACTTATGCACGTGAGCAACTGCACCCACAGGAATAATCGCCCTGAAGCTCGCTAGGAACAAGGACAGATCCCTGCATTAGCATCAGCAGCAATAGGCATCTCAGCGTGAGACTTGTTGCATGACTTTTCTCAGTGTATCTATCCACAGTGAGCTGAAATGCTGTCCCAGGGTCTTTGATCAGGATACACTTCAGTGAGATTTGAATGTTGCACAGGCCTTGACCTGCAGAGAAAGGAATTCTACCCTTTCATAAATATGCTGTGCCCTGGCAGGTCCTGATCTCTGGGGCTGGCTGGAGCTTGGGAAAAAACTATCCAGCCACAGCATTTCTAATGTAGGTTTGCTCACGCTTGGCTTGCATGTTGTCCACTTTGCACATAAGCCCTCCAATAATTTCTAGAGAGGCAGCAGATCAAAAAACATCACATGTATTTCCTGAGCTCCTACTCAGGGCTGTTACCTCTACTGGTCCAGCTTCAATAGGCAGGCAGAAATGGTGTCAGGAGTGAAGATGGTTGTAGGGCCTGTGAATACCTGCTATACATGACCAGGCTGAGACCATGAACTGATGTTACAGAGTTCACTACATAAGGATTTTCAGGACCCCTGGACCCTAGCTGTACTAAACTCTATGATGTTCATGTGAGGGGGACCAAGTTGCTGCTCGCCTGGGCACTGCTACAGCATGTGCAGCATAAGCCACTGTGCACTTGACATCAGCCTTCCTCTTCCCTGGAGAAGAGGCTGAGTCTTGTATCAGTCCAGGGGTGTAGATGTGCCAGCATACAGTTTGTATTTTCTGGACTGAGGATGCAGAATATGTTTACCTTGACTTAATGACGAGCACATTTAGAGAAAGTTTCCATCACGGAAGACTGAGGATACTGATAAAACCAAGGTCTCATTCTTCCTGGACTATAACACAAATGTTTCCTTTGGCTTTCTGTTTTATTGGCTCCACTCACGGTGGTCTCTAAGGAGCCCATCAGAGGCCTCTGTGCTCATTGCATTCAGAGCAAGCATGGTTTCTACAGACAATTGCCTGCAGCTTGCAAAAGTAGATTTGCCAAACCACACATAATAAATCAAAACACAATTTCCAAGTGCTAGAAAGGACAAAAGCTACATATTATTACAATGCACTCTTTCCAGGAGAATTTCTTGGCCTTGTTTTTTCAGGAAGATATAAAGAGAGGGAAGAAAGCAGGTGGGTAGTACAGAAAAGAGATGACACAGGTAAGTGGCTCCTTGGCTGTATCTGGTTATTCCCAAAAGCAATTATTTTACAACTGTCAGAGTTACGATTTTTAGGAGCCGCTTCATATTCCCATGTGCTAGGAGTTCCCACAAGCAGCCAAGCAAGTTCACTTATGACTCTCCATCACCCTTCAGAAGTAAAGTTCTTTCAGAAACAACTGTCTTCTTTCTAGATACAATCTTCCATAAAGGTCAAAGATAAAGTTGTACATAGCTGTTGTAAGGTTATGATAATGATGTTCTTCTACATCCAGGTCTCTTTTTGTATAATAACAAAAATTCTCATAGTCTGCATATCTGTTCTGCACTGTCTTAGTGTTTTGTGTTGTATTAGTGTCAGAACGTACTTACCGAAAATGTCTGAAAGCAAAGAATGTAAATCCGATTCAAACAAAAAAAAACCCAAAACGTAAAAATTTGGCCTATTGAATTAAGGTGCTAGGATAAGCCTCCACTTCTTACATTCAGTTCTCTTTTTTGACTGGCATCTGAAACTAACCTCAGTTTTTCTGTTTCCATCAGAGAT
This sequence comes from Todiramphus chloris collaris, assembly GCA_025345505.1. Classification (NCBI taxonomy): domain Eukaryota; kingdom Metazoa; phylum Chordata; class Aves; order Coraciiformes; family Alcedinidae; genus Todiramphus; species Todiramphus chloris. The sequence goes on along the minus strand of JANVCC010000020.1, from coordinate 10,084,914 downwards.
CACAAGATGCTTCCTGACAGCTTTTGCCTGACACTGCCTGTAACTCTTTTTAACCCTAAAAATATTTTCAATAGGTGATTCAAAGGTATACCATCCTGCAGATTTTTTATTAAATAAATAAATAAATAATCGTCTATAGGATCTTTCTTACAGCTCTACAGCCTGACTTTTTGTATGCATCTCTCTGTTGTCTCCTTACTTGGAGCAGACTTTTAGAGATCCAGGTGACGCCTCCAGTTATGATCTGCAAAGCACAGCTCTGGCAGCTGATTTGTAGAGGAATGCATGTGAACCAGAAGGTGCCCTGAACTACTTTTTAAAGTGAGCCTATCTCTTTACCATCTTTCATTAAATAAATGTTAATAATCTGAAATTGTCTCCTCTCTCCCACGCTGTTAGGGGCAAGGTTTGTAATGCAGATCTGCACCTTGGTTTCATGGAGAATCCTCAATTAAACCCATATCACCTCTTCCTATCAGGAGCATCCCTTTGGCTTGAATCCTTGGGAAACATCATCTGAGTTTTGTTTTGCAGCTTGCATTTCCCGGTCCCAAATCCTGCTGCAATATCACCCTTCTTTCATTTGGGAGGCCCCCACCATCAAATTTAAGTACCCGTGTGGGAGGAATATTCCTCCTTCATTTTCCAAACTAGTTTTCAGGATTCTCACACTCTAAGTGGGAATGAAGTGTGCAGCTAACTCCCTTTAATTTCAGAGTTTTTAACTTATCCTCTAACTAAAGCTTAATTAATTATTGTGGAATCCATGCAAAGTACATATCAAATACCTTCTTCAGTCCTGTTAATTTTCTGCACTCTCTAAGACATTTAGTATTCCTGCAGATGACAAATGTCCTGTCAGGACTATGCTAATACACTTAGCATCTGCAAATGGGTCCATAAAAAGGGGCAGGTTCCCATTCACTGAAATGGGAGAAGGATGCTGTAGGGTCACTGTGCCTGCATCCTCCCCCACAGCACACCTTCAGGCATATTCCTCTCCAGGGGTTTGGTGTAACTAACTGCAAATGGCAGAGGAGATGGAGAATAACCTTCTGTGAGGGAGTATTGGAGCATTTCCCTCTGAAACTGCCCTCCTTTGTTCAGAATTTGCAACCAAGTCGGGAAAAGTTTCCACCTGATGCAGTGACAAGCACCAAAGATAACCTGGGTTTTGATCTCTGTCTCATACAAGAGTGTGCAAGGAAAGCAAGGAGGCAGCAGGTTCACCCAGTACAGCAGATCTGGCAGAAGCTGAGTGGGTCTGAGAAGCAATGGGCTCACCACTCCCTCAGCCTTTCCCTCTCCTTCCCCAGCTGAGGGGCTGAGAAGGGATTTCCAGATGCAATTCCTTCAAACAACCCTGCTGGGAAATCTAGGTCTCTCCCAGTAGATTTCAAAGCTTATTGTGTTTTCTTTCCCTTTCTCTCACTCTCAGTGCCTTTTCCCCACCACCAGAGTATCCAACACCTTCTCTTTAAAGTAATTAACAATAATGAGGTCCCTTGTGAACTTCAAAGCCTGACTGTAATTTCTGCCTTTTCCAAGGGAAATTCTGCCTAGGATGGGGAGAATAGCATTTCCATAGGGATGGTGAAACCTGGTGAGGTTACCCTCCACAGGCTGACCCTGGGTCTTTCAGTACCCTTTTAGTATTCTTGAAACCTTTGGCCAGGGGAGGAGTTAATCTATGTTCCTTGAATAACTTTTTTTAATTGCCAGCTGAGATGACCCAGCAGAGGGAAGGCAGGGAGGACTGACACTGTTACGAGTTTGGCTTGTGGCTGCTGTCTGATTCCCGTGGGGCCAGCTCTGCCATCCCCTGCCTGTGGATGCTCCTGGTGGCTGCAGAGGAGCTGGACATATGGTGCAGGGGATGCAAGTCAGAAAATACCCCCTCTGCCCACCAAAAGATGTCTTTCTTTACTTTTGTTTTAGAAAGGCTACTATTTCTGGGGTCATCAAAGGACATAAGGAACACCCAGTTGTGGCAGAAAAGCCTGAGACCATGAATTCATAGGGCTCAGCCTCTTCTCTTTCTCCCTTCACTCTCTAAAAAGAGGGACAAGGCAGGAGCTGGGGAAGACACCCATATTTGTATTTTACAGGGCTCTCAAGTCCCAGCCATTACCAGTGTAGACACTTGACAGAGGATGCCCTCACCAGCTTACTCCTTGGCCATGCAGAGTTTCTAGCCATGCATTGTGTCCCCTGTGACGTTGTCACTACCCCTTCCCCAAGGACAACATGCAGGTCAGAAGGGGAGAAGGAGGAGAACTGGGGGCATTGGTTGGGCACTTCTTTTCCACATTTCTCTCTGGGGTGACAGAGAAGCGTTTTCCCTCTGCCTCCCCCAGCCCTGCACTTAGGCAGCTCTGGATCTAAGCGGAACTGCAGTGTGACCACTCCACGTGGTATGTATACCACAAAATGTCAGGGAAGCCCCCACAGTCCTTGGCCCCATGGTAGGCCTCCTCTCCATGGTTAATTTCTAGCATCTGTTGGGATGAACATTTCAGGTGTCTGCAAAATCCAGGGTGGGCTTCTTTAGGTTTTCCATAAGAACCCACTTTCTTTCAGGATGGGATTATACACTTCCTTGAGCCCTAAGAACATGCTGATGTCGCAGGGCCAGACAGCCCTGCTGCTCTCCAGGGCAAGAGGAAATTACCCTCTTCTCTCACTTATTTATTGCAGGGGGTAGCAGCCTGTGTTTTTACTCCCTCCTCGCATTCATATTCACACAGGACTCACAGGCAGAAGAAGCAGGAGCTTTGCCCACTTGCAGCAGGCTTCTGATCTACAAAACAGGTCATTTTTCAAGCTGAAGGCTGGTGCACACCTCCACCACCAGATATTAAACCAGAAGCTCCTACTTTTACTGATGCTTTTTGCAGCACTGTTAACAGCATTCATATCTGGAGGTGGTGACAAAATTTGCCCCACTGGGTTATTCTGTAGTCCTCCACCTGTGCCTCCTGAAGCACTTAATCATGGAAAGAGACTCTTATTGCTGCCTCTGCGGGCAAGGGAAAGCAGACACAGAGAGGCAGGAAGCTGCCCACGGTGAAGGCAGGAACAGGACTCCCTTGCCCTGACCCTGTGTCTGATGCAGACTCCTTTTCTCTTCCCACTCCTGCCAAACTATCAGACTGGGACATCCTCTGTTACCTTCCCAGTTATTGCTTTCTTTGCTCCAGAGGCTTGCGGAGCTCCAGGGCTGGAGGTGATGTAAGCAATCTTATAAAATAAAAAGGGCAGCAAAGCAGACGTTTCAGAGTGTGGCGTCCTTTGCAGAGCATTGCAAAAGGGAGAGATGTTTCACTTCACCTTGGGTTCAGGACTTCAGCATTCCCTTTTGTTCTAAATAGGAGTGAGAGGCAAAAAAAAATAAAATAAAATAAAAAAATCCAACAAAAAAATCCCCACAGTTCTCTATGAAAGATACCCAAAAAAGACTTTAGTTTGACTGAAGCATTTTGTGTCAATTTGGGCTTTTTAGTTAATAACATGCTGCAGTAGAGATAATAACACTTAAAAATCAGTCACATTAAAAGGTTGTTCCTGAGAAATCAAAACATTTAACTCTGTGACAATATTGAAACCTTCCTGTTCCCTGCTTTCAATCTTCTTCATTGCTCTCATTTTCCATAAAACAGAGTGGTTTTTGTTCTGAAGGGAGCCTTGTTCCCAGCAGCTCAGCCACAGATGTCACAACAAGCTCTGTGTACTCATAAAATAAAGAGGAAGATGTAAAGGCTCAGGTGATGTGATGGTCTGGATATCTGATCTGGGTTAAAAATCTGTCCCATCACAATTTCTGTGTCTCAGAGCCTTCCTACCTTGTTGGTTGTTATTGCATCATAACTGTCCCTGCCTCTGTATCTTTATCTGTATCTATATCCTCTATATGCTTATTGCTTCCTGAACTGCATTTAGACAAAAATATTCAGACAGAAGTGGTTCATTCTGGTAGAGCAGCACTTGACTGTGCCCTCAGCCTTCCATGATTAAAGCAGAAAGGACACCTCCTCCTCCACCCTGTATAACTCAGCTAAGATCTGGATCTGTGCGTAACCTATGGTGATGGTCTGAGCCAAGCAGAAATATAGCTGAGCTTCAAGGCTGGCAAGAATTGGGGCTGAACTTTATGTCTTGTCAGTCAGTCCTGTTCTCTCATCAGAACGCAGTAATTAGTGCTAATTAGAGTAAGTTAATATCTTTGGAAATTTCTCAGCCTGGACTTTACGTAATTGTGCACGCTAAATTCAGAACCATAAATCAAATATCAGGAACTGGTTTTGGATGCCAGGCCATTGTTGTTGGGTTTAAAAAGGCTCTTCTCAGCCTGATGCCCAACATATATACAAGCAGTGGGTTCGAAGTGGTTTCTTTAATCATCGGTAGATTACCTCTGGGACAGGTGTGCCCTGTTCTGAAAAGCCCAGCGCTGTGCTGCTCTGCATTTTGCTCCATCCCTCTCTGCGGGGACATCTTTTTCCACTTGTGTCCCTGTTGGTTTCTGCTGTAAAGCCAACATATACCCCATGTGGGAAGCTCTGACAAATCGAGCAGCAATGCAACCTGCCAACAGCATGGGCCAGTTAGCACTGCCAGGCATCCTGCTGCATTTCCAGCAGCAGAGGCCAAGCAGCCACTCTTTCTCAAGCTGAACTGGGAGGCTTCACATCAGAACATAAAACACCTGAGCTACCACTGAACAGAAGACAAGGTTGTATGAAAAAAAAAAATCAAAACAAATCAAACATTTTCTAATTTATCTAGGACGGATAATTAGGCTAGATGTATAACTAACTCTCTCCTCTCCTAAGCAGGTTGTGTCGCTGTAAAAAAGGGACATGGATAACTTGCTGGTAGCAGCCACATCATTAAGGAACTTTTTAGATGAGAAACAGTCAGGCTTTGGAAGGTAAATGCCTTTCTCCCCCTCCCCATAAGAGTTATGCTGTTATCTGCTCTTGGCTCCTACATAAAGCCCCATGCAAAATTTTGTTGTAGCAAACCCCCAAAGTCTGGATCTCCTTCTAGAGACTTAGTGTGGGCACTTTGTACAAGATTCCCTTGACTCCTCAGCATTGGAGGATAATGGACTTGTCGGTGTGTCTTTACAGGGCTTCTCTGCTTCTCTGAGAACAGCTGCAGGGGCCCCAGGGCCTCTGTCCAGAAGTATATTCTGAACTATCCTAAGCACAGAAATATTGCAATGCTGCAAAAACTGTGGGAAAGAGACTCTTGTTAGACTTTAATCTTCCCTCGACATGTGGCTGATGTGTTCACTGTTGCCCAGGCCTTTCCCTCTGAAAGGATTACTTTATCACAGAGCTCTTTTCCTCATTAAATAAAAAAAATCAAACCAAACTAACCAAGACCATAGTTTATTTTGTTTCATGCTATGGGTTTATTTTAAATGTATTAGATTTCCTTTAAAAAAAAATGCAATAACTGATAACGAGTGCATATGGATCTTTTCAGTTTAATGCTTTGTTTACACTGAACACTGGTTTGCCTGCAAAATGTGTGTTTTAAATTACTCTGCTTTATTTTAAACCAAATATTAACCTCTTTGTGCATGCGTGAGAGAAAGAAGGAGAAAGGGAGATGAGAGGGAGACAGATGACAAGGACCACATTTTGTGTTGCAGTGTTGGCGGGTGCCTCCTCCCCTCCTGCTCTTGTGTCCTTTCTGCTGCTCTGCTCCACTGTCTTTAAGGCCAGAGTCTGAATTTGGAGCAATATAACATTAGGCGTGTTCAACAAAAAGCATTGCTTCTGTAAAGAGGGACACGATGAAGAACATCCTCTTTTTGCCTAACCCAGAGGTATTGGAGAGGTGTCAGTGGCCCTTGGGAGCACGGACTAGCATTTTTCAAAGAGCACTGCTGTGGGACCTTGTCCTTGCTGGTGTCCTGGAGGATGGTGGGGTCACTGTGTGGTGGGAGATATGTAGGCTACAGCACATATAGGCAGGGAAGCTCCCTATGGTCCTTCACTTTGGTCAGGATTAGCTCAGCTGTGGTAGGGTGTCCTTTTGCCCTGTGGAGGATCTCAATTCAGGAGCACAGAGATGTGTTAAGTAAAAGCACAGCTGCAGCCCCATTCTCATGGGCTGGCTTTCTGCTCAGCTCCTACTGCTCCTCCTGCTGCAGAGCCCCAGGGCGTGTGACTCCAGCAGCCCCATGCCTGGGCTTGCAGGCTCATGTCAGCAGTAACCAGAACAAGTGTCCAAACAAGGGCTGAAGCAACACGGATGTAGGTGTGGTGCTCCAATACACCAACGTTGTCACCAAGCTGTCACTTTTGCTATGAATGTGCTGTTCACATCTTCAAGAGGAACAGGTAAAAAGGTGCTTTCACCCCTGGGGCTGCAGCAGGGGAGGGAGCAGAGGCAGTCCTGCAGGTCTCAGTCCAGGAGCAGAGTTTACAGGGATAGTCAGACCTTATTCAAGTGGGTCTCCAAATCCAAATTTCTCCTACAATTACAGAATTGTAGGAGAATTACAATTACAGAATTGTAGGTGCCTGGTTAGGACCTTTTTGGAGCTAAAACCTCCCTGAAGCAGCCTGTCACATTGAGGAGAAGCTGTTCCTGGGCTTCCCTTAAACCCGTGACAGTAATACAAAGCCCCAAAATGGTTTTCCAGCTTGCATTCAAAGATTTTTGGCTCAAGCTGATTTGACTTCAAAGGCAGGCAAATCCACAAAATTTCTAAATCTCCTCAGCCTATTTCCAAACACAGACCCAACGTATTACAGAGTGCTTCCTGTCTGTTGGACACATACACCCAATATTAAGCTAGCACTAATATCACGAGTTGAATCCCTTGGAATATCTCCAGACTGACTAGAAAACATGACCCAGACTTGAATTAAATCCTTTAAAACCAGAAACAACGTTTCTTGCAAGCACAAATCATGTGGGGTTTAATGCCTTCCAAAATGAATCTCAGCTCTAGGCTGGAGCTGGCTTTAACACAGCATTCCCAGTCTGCAGCCTAAATTTCTCTGGATGTCACTGCCTCACCACTTGGTTGTAAATTCAGCCTTCTAAAGTGCATGTTGTCCATCTGTGGAAATTCTTGTGAAGTTAAAGGACTTCTGAAGGGAAAGATAGGAACAGGCTAGAGTGCATATATACAGGTCCCGGCAGATCTTGATATAAAATAACCCCCTTTTTTCCCAATGCTGCCACACAGACCCTAGCCTGTGTCTTAGTCCCATCCTTCTTCTGTTTGTCATGTCTGCGTCAACTGAATTTATCATCACTGTGTTCTTTATTAATGTCATAACACCTAATCCCAACCACAGCTCCATTGTGCTGAGCGCAGCCCCAGGGAGCCTCATTATTCAAATGCAGGACAAGAGGCAGCAGACAGCAGACGGCCATAGGCAGGTGGACAAGAGCTAACACTGGCTTGAGATCTCTGCACAGCAGACATGCAATTTTCCAGCCCATGGTCTGGTAGTGATGCTCTTTTCCAACTTTTAACATCAGTGGCTGAAAATACACTGCCTTCTAGTTTTTACCAACAGAAAATCAGTGGGGAGTGTTCTGGAAAAGAGGGACAAAGCATAGAGGAGTTTTGTCCTCTTTCCATCAAGTGTGTGAAGTCAGTGCTGAGGTGCCCTCACCCTCACCAGTGTCCTAGAGGTGCCTCAGGAGAGGATGCCCGTGCACCTTATGTCCCACAAGTCCTTCAAAGGTGACAGAGGCATGAGAAAGAATAATGTCTTTGATGAGGAGGGAAACTGAGTTATCTCCTTTGCTGGGGCACTGCTGAGCAGAGCTGTGTGGGAAACAACCAGTCTGCAGCTTGCTGTATTTGACATTACTCCGTGTTTGCCTTCCCTCTGCATGGTGGATGGATTTCTGGCCACCTGAAGTGGTGGGGTGAGTGGAGGACTGGGGCTTTCACCACTTTCCCCATGGGACAGCTGCCACTATCCGGCAAGTGCCCCCCCCAAAAAAAAAGAAATACTTCCAAGAGTTCAGAATAAGCCAAATCATGCAGTTCCTTTAAAGCATCCCCATGTTGATTTCTTCACTGACAGACCCTATAACACAACAAGGCTGGTATGAACATAGTGGGAGGGCATGTGTGAGGAGGCGGGGGAGGACACTCTGCCCAGGGACAGGTGTTCGGAGCAGTTCAGGTAGTAATCACAGTGCAGTTATCTGCTTCACAGCCACTCTTGTCCTCTCTTTTCAATCCTTCCTAGCATGGTTATCTGATGTCTATTAGATCTGAGTTTATCAACCTCTTACCTGGCGGAACACTGGCAGGATTTTTTTTCCATTGCTTCATAGATTATTTTCCCAACCTGGAAGAAAAATAACAGCTTTAAGACCTCCACCATCCTGTCAAAGTGGTTGAAATTGGCCAATAAGTTAAAAAGTTATTGGCAGCAGATAGTGGCAGATGAATGCACAAAGCTTGACCCCATAACCCTTGTTTTCTTAAGGAAAAATGCTAAAACCAGCTGTAGACTGCAGGTCACAGTATTTCCACACAGGACAAGCCTTTGTGGTCCAAACAGCGACCAATTCATACACCCAACACTCAAAGTAACTCCTCCTCCTCCATCTGTAGCAACTAGGAGGCAGGATATGCTCACAGTTTCCAGGGCAGTTTCAAAGCTGCTGAAGTGGACCCCACCAATAAGACCATCTCTCATCACCCTGCAGCCCATCATGCAAGCAGTGACAGGCTCTGCTGGATGGATCTGCCTGGAAGGTAAGGCAGGGTTTGTGGCGAGATGGAAAAAGAAATGGGATGGACGATCTGGAAAAGGGGAGGTTTCCTTTGTAAGGAAGAGTGGCTACAGGTGCAGAGGTGCCGTGGGCTTGTGGCTTAAGAACCAGTATACATTATTATTTATGATTAAATGTCCATCTGTCAAATTAAAATGCCTTCTTTTGAAGTTACACGTTGGAGAATAATAAGAATGAAGCCACAGACATCTCTGTACAATGTTTTTTTGTCCATCATTCTCTGAAGCCTATTGAAGCAGAAAACACATTTGCAATACAAAGGATGCAGTGTCTTTATGTCTCAGTGCAGTGTCTCAGATGTGAGCAATCTTCCTTTCTAATGATGGTCAAGGAAAAAACCTAGTCCAAATTAATCTGTCGGGTGACTCCTGTTACTTCAGAGGAGTTACAGCCAGAATAAAGACACCCCACTACTCTCTTCTTCCAGAAAGGACTCATCCCTTTGAGTGTAGCCTGTTGCATCAACTCAGTTAGCTACAGAGGAGACATTGGCAAAGAGTCCCCAAGGATCTGATTCTTCTCATCCTCCTCATGGTGCACATCAGGCTTGACACAAATCAGCTGAATTAACAATATGTAAAACAGCGAAAGAAGGGCAAAATCACAGAGTTCCTACTCATCGAGCTCACCTCCTGTATATTGATTTGAAGTCTCAAGCACGTCCCATGACAACTCCATCCCATCTGTTTCTAAAGAAAAAAGTTTTCAAGGGATTAGATGCTTTCCACACCTTTGTGTGACTCCTCCAAAGGGATGGGTTGATCTGAATCAGGGATTTGTAACATGGATTTGGGTTTCTTGCTTTCACATTCATTCTCTAAGGCCACATAGTGTAGGCAAGGCTGCCCTGCCCTGCTCGTTCTTGTTCTGCCGATGGGATCTTTCCTCTTTCCCATTAAGAAGTGCTCTCTCCTCCCCTGCCTCCTGCGGCACAGACCCCAGTGAAAAGCCCTCCCTGCGAGGGAAGGACAAAGGTACAAAGGTACAATGCGTCTGCCTTGATGCCACCGAGGGAGAGAGCAATTAAAGCCAGAAAAGAGCTTCTGCAGACGGTTGCTGACTGCGGACCTGGTTTCTGACAGGAGCAGCTGAGGCACAATGCTCCCATTCAGCCTCTGACAGGTCCTCTGCTCTCACAGGACGTGCTGCCCTTCAGCTTAATTCAGTGTGTAATGGATAAATCACACAGAGGCTGTGCTCCCTGCACTCACCCCGCCAGGAAGTGCAGCACTTAGGGAAGCCTGAGCAGCCTTTGCCATGTTTTCACCCCTAGGCTATTTCACCAGCCATGGTTTGTAGCTGCTTTTCCTTCCAGTCTTGAGTCTCTTTCCTACTGATTTTATCAGGTTTCCTTGCTCTGTTTCCTCCTCCACTCACTTCTGAGTGGCTCTCACCTCCTACAGCTCCTGAGCAGTGCAAGCCCCTTCCTTCTTGTGGTACTGGTGCTGTTGACCCTCAGTGGTACCCAACCATCACCACCATGACTACATGGCACGGTGGGCAGTAGCGGCCTGCTCTGCCCCTTCACCCCACAGTGTGGGCTGGAGGGCGAGGGCTTGATTTGGATTTAATCAGGTGTGAGTTCTGTTTGGAAGATAAGGGATGGAAAACTGGTCAGACAGTGAGAGTGGGGGGATATGATTTGAGAGGGCATAATGTATGACTCAGAGGAAGTTTGGACCAAGATGGCATAGGAAGTAGCTCAGTGATGGCTAAATACATCTTGCTACCTCTAAAGTTCTCTAAGACAATTTGATCAGGAATGCACTAAGCAAATCCCATCTTGTTCCTGTTCCCATGTTACAAGAAAAGCCACATTCACACCATACACTGCAGGCAAACCTCTAGCACACTCAGAGCAAGAGGGACAGGCACAAGGTCCATCTTAAGCTGTGTGACACTGTGAGCACGGTACTCGTCCAAGCCAGCACACACTGCTCTTCAGCAGGGCTTGTGCAGCACATGTGATGCTGTCTCCACTCCGTGCAAGCAAGTACCATCCCTGTGCTCTCTGTTTCCAGTGGAAAAGAAACCTTTGCTGTCATGGGAACCAACTTGCAGCTGATGAAACTTCTCAAAGCAGGTCCAAGAAGACCAGGTTGCCTAGGGCAATGTCCATTTGGGGTTTAAATATCTCTGAGGATGGAGATTGCCCAGCACATGAACAAATTTTTCCTAATATCCATTGAATCATTCAGTTGATGCTGACTAACATCTTACGACAGGAAAGACACCTTTCCTTTCCTTGATGTGTATGCCCCTGTACTTGTGGCAATATTGATTTAACCTGCTGTGTGTGCACTGAAGGGAAAGTGGAGCTTTCAGCATATGGTGCAGGTCTGCTGGAAAAATGCAAGCAGAGGTGTCTCTGTGGGGAATCAAAACGATGTTCTCTTAAAAGGCCATGTAGCTCAAGGTTGGCTCAAGAATTTTGAAATCTCATCAATGAATGAGGCTTAGTGTATGGGTTTAGATAGAAATAAAATAAATGCATGAAGTTCTGGATAAGAAACATGTTTGGGATTAATGGCTTCTAGGATTTAAAAATAGCTGTATCATTTTAATTAGCTTGGAAGTCCTTTAGTGGTCCTACGTTGTGAAAGCTGCCAGAAACTGCTAAAAGCAGCAAGACATATGAATATCTTTTTTATAGAGGATTAAGTGGGATCCAGCTCTGCTCACGAGGTCTCTTCATATTAGTCAGCTGAGTAAGAGCAAACAAGTCTCTAAGGAAAAGCGGGTGCCTGCCTTTGGGTTTCATATGGGTTTGGATTTTGTTGCTCTAACACTGTCACCTCAAGTCCTGCTGTTTGGTGGCTGCTGGGAAGCCCTGGTGCTGTATTTGTGGGGGCAGCCAAGGCAGCTGTAGGTCTACCCCATGCCTGGAGCAGCCCACAACACTGTCAGGTGAGTGGTGCAACTCTCCACACTGCAGGTCTCTTTATGCAGTGTTATTGGTGAGATGCTTTGGAAAGGCAGAGGAGGAACTGGACTGAACATGGTGAGTTGGACCAGCACAGGCAATGCCATGACAAGGGCAGGTGAAGTAGAAGTCAGACAAGTGACTTCTCACAATACAAGAGACCTGAGAGCTCCACATCAGTCACTCCAGGCCAGTGGGTCCCTGGTCAAGATCTGACTTAGGCTTTGCAAAGAACATTGTCTCCTGTGTGACCTTGATCCACAGTTTGGACTAATCCTCTTGCAATTAAACCAGAAGCTGAAGCAATACCTGGGACTGTTCCCTGCTAGGATGTCCCCATCTGTGGACAATCCTATACCAGAAAATGCTCTGCTTATTTTGGAGGGTAAAGATTTCTGCATTGTCCTGCTACTGATAAGTGAAAAAAGGTCTGGAAATTAATTCCCTACAAGCTCTGTCAACCATGCCAAAAAATATCATTACAGCAGTTAAATCAGATCCTAACCCACCCCACCCTGCCGAAGAAAGTGAGAAGTCAGGATCTCCTGCCATAAAGCCCTCTCCACCATCACATCCAAAGCAACATCTCCAATGGCTGCTGCTGGTCTTTTTTTCTGCTGAGCCTAATTTCCAAGGTGCTGCTTAATGGCCCAGGTCACCCTGGCTCTCTGCACCACACCATTGCACAATTCAAGTGTAAATGTCAAGTTTTAGCAGATCCCAGCCCTGACACTGGTGCAGCAAAAAAACATAAAAGCAAGCAAGCAGGAGGGCTGAGGGGCAGGGGGAAGGGAGCGGGCTGCTGCGGTACAGTGTGGCAGAAACAATAGCTGCTGCATATGGGACAGGTCAATAGGCTGCCATATGCTGGGTCCCTCAGCGCTCTGTTGCCTAATCCCCACTTTCGATATCGTTATGAGTGCTGGTCACTCACCCCCTCTGCAGAAAGATGGCTTATACTCTGCCATTTAATGTGTTCTTGTTTTTAAGTCTAAGAGGACTTTTGCTTTGTTGTGTCCTTAGTAAGATGGAGGGCAAATTAACAGGGAAAGGGTAGCTCTCTGACAGCCCCACGAATAAGTCCACAGCCAGCCTGGAAAAAGCATGAAATTCATCTTTTCTTAGCAAAAGGCTTTAGTTGTGATGTTTGGTTTGTGGCATTCACTTTGCGAAGCAGCAGGGCTGTTGGGAAGGAGCACAGAAAGGGCTTTGTTCCTGCTTCCTCGGCTTGATTTATATGATGAAGGGGTCCTTGCTCCGCATAATATTTCATCTCTGTGTGAAGTTGTGGTACCAATGGAGCATGAAATTCCCCAGTGATCAGAAATGAGATCACCACTCAGTGTCTCCTTATTCCACTTCCCCCCAGATCTTTATTCCACATCCATCCCCAGCAGTGCACAATGTCTGGTACCACCCCAGCAGGCAAAGTAAGCAGAGGATGCTTATGTGGACCTTGATAGGTCCTCATACTTCATTCAGCACGGCACAGGCGACCATATGTCCTTCTGATTATAAATGAGCAGTGAGGGTAACTAGCTCTCCCCCTGGCAGCAGACTGTGTTTGCAGCAGGATTTCAGGGCACCTACGCAAAGCGGGGGACTGGGGTGGGGATATATTGATCCCAGAGGGCATCCCAGTCCCAAACCACTCATAAAGGGGTTACTCCTCTGTAGGCAGGATGCCTGCTATCCTACTTCCCCCAGATCTCAGTGATGGCAGGCAGCCCCCCGGGTGGAATGGCCTGCCTGACAGCAGCTCTTCAGGGCAGTGGGCTTGCCCTCAGAGTGCAGAGGGGATCTGTCTGGAGGAGGGCCGAGAGCCCAAAGGCAAGCGATGGCTCAGGTGGACCAGGCAGGGGATCAAGATGTCACTCTCCAGCATCACAGCTGCTGCAAAGGTGTTCACTGCTCAGGCACAGAACCTGCACTGGCAGGGCTGGAGGGTTTCCCCAGCATCGCGGCTGACATGGCAAAGCCATAGTGCTTCTGGTTTTCCCCACGTGACTGGCCCCAGGAGGTCACCACAGTCATTCTTGCTACTCTTTCCACCACCATCCCCTGCAGCAGGGCAAGGTGGGTTCCTCCTCCTGACCCTCTAGATGTCTCCCACTCCTCACCATGGCACCATATTTTCTCTCAAGCTCTCCTGTGGTGCTTCTGGCAATGCTTCTGGCAATGCTTCCGGCAATGTTTCCATCTTCTCCAGTGCAATTTTGCTTTTCACCAGCACTCTCCAACTACTTTCCTACAGACAACTGTGCTGTGAACGTCTTGAGGGGAGCTTTGTTGTCCCTGGTTTTGGCTCCAGGGCTGAACAGAGAAAGGGCTTCTTGGTCTTCTTCTTGCCTTCTGGACAGAAAGGCAGCCGAGGATAGGGATCTAATACAAACAAACTACCCAAACTTTTAACTCTGAAGACCATTTTGGGAATATGGCTGAGGTTACTGGTTCATATATTCCCACTGAAAACGTTTATGTTGGTGGTTCTGAAAAATGCTCTGTCAGGTTAGACTGCTCCTCAGGGAGGTATAACGCAAAGGCAGAAAAACTGGCAGCCCTTTTCTGAAAGTGAGACTCCAAGTGAGAGCTCTGTGGTGGATTAATTAGTAGGTGATGTCTTGAAATCTGATGAGCTGCTGCTTAAAATTACAGCCTGCCTCTCTGCTTGCAGGACAGCTGAGCCATGCTTTTCAAAAACACAAGTGTGCTTGAGTGTCTTAGGTTATGAAATAGATTTTATATTAGAGAATGAGGTTCCACTATAAACCTGGATGGGTATTTCATTTGAGACGGGAGCAAGCAACTTGTATAAGGACTGACGGGTCCTTCCAAACTTAGTAGTTACAGCCTGCAGCAAGGTATGGCAGTTGTCAAAACCTGAGGCAATCTGATTTGACCAGAGAGAGAGAGATTTGAACTACAGGCTTGAAATGGGTTTTGAGTGGAAATTTTGCTTTCATCCACCTCTAATCCTTAGTAATCTTTAATATCTTCTTTTTCTCCCTTAACGTATGAATTGATGTCACTGGTTAATGGAGCAAGGAACCTGGAAACAGGGAGCCTTGGCATTACATATGTGCATGCCTAACATCATGCTGTGATTGACAATAAAATTATATAAGCAAAGCTTAGATGGCTTCTGGTAGCATCAGATGCCCTGGGACGACCTGACTCATCTGATTCTTCATTCTCTTTGGTTATAGATTTTGCTAGACCACAAAAAAATTTAACCACAAAAAAAAAAACCTCAGTAAAGGTCACTGTCATTCACTCTTCCTTTTGTTTGTTTGCTGTCTGTATCACTGCAGCTGCTGCCCATGACTGTAAGCTGAAAATGCTCCCCATCACACAGAACTTGCACACTGCATACGAGATGACAGAGGACAGTGAAACACCCATGATGCCATCATTAGGGGAATCACAGGGCTCCTGTTGCTTACCCAGGGATACAGTATACTCACATTTCTAAAACACTGCCATCTGATGTCTTCATAATGACCCCCAGGCCTGATGCCTCCCTCAGGAGAGCTGCTCTTAGGTTGCTCTTTCCCAGCAGGACATTTTGTCTGACATTATGAGCTAAGGCACAAAAAAAGCAGCTCTGTACTGGTCTGAGTTCCTCCATTGCTGGGCAAAATACCCACACAGGTGATGGGAGCTGTGCCAGGAACAGGGTGCACATAAGGCTCTTAGTCCAGGGGCTTGCACAGCTCACACATTTCACATACACACACCCCTCTGTGCTGAAGGGTAGCACCACTGCTGCAAGGGTCACAGGGAAGGGAAATTTCCTCTTATCAGTCATATTTTTCTCTTAATCTTGCCTTTTGAGGTACATATCTCATGTACTCGGTTGAAGTCCAGAAAAAAAAAGGTTAATAAAATTCATTCCACCTTTTTTTGTCTTTTCTTTTCTTTTTTTTTTTTTTTTCCATATAAAATCAGTGCCTGTGTGCTCCAGTGATGAGGCCTGGCAGAGATGCCACAGGGAGAGGAAAATTACCACTTGTCACAAAAGGATCTATTACAATTTAAGTGCTGGGTGGGTGGGTAGGTGTTGCTGTAGGAACCTTCCTATCAGTCTCTTATGCTTGTATGATAAAATTCTCATGCTTACATAGAGGGTTTGATAAACAGTCAGGGCTATGGCATATATATTCTGGTATTTCTGTGAATGAAAGCTGTCATTAGAGAACTATGATAGGTGAGCATGGTGCACAGCAGTCGCAGCACAGGTCTTTTAAACAGTTTGTGGAAACCTTATATGGCTGCTTATTCTGATCTTTATTATTTACTAAAATAAAAAATAATTCAGGTGGGTAAGTGAAGAGTCACTGGGGTGATGTAAGAGAAAAGTGGAAGGGCTATGGTGTTCTTTCAGGTGGAAAAAGGCAAGCTCATAGAGTTTGAGTGACTGATTAGGGCTAGTCTGTCCCCTACAAGCTCAACTCATCTGGCACAGGCACTAGCAAAACTCATCTGATGAGTGTCTGCCCACAGGCTAGAGAAGTATTACAACTGATTTTGTTAAAATTTAACCTCAGTGTGAGCTGAAAGGCAAAAGGATGTTTTTAGCATTGAAAATGACATCTGTACTAAAATAACTAGAGGTTTGTTTCATAATCAGCAATCTTATTTTATTAATAAATGAAGACTGCCTATTATCTTCCCCTTTTTTATCTCCCAGATAAATACTTCTATTTGTATTTCTTCTTTCTACATCCCTAATTGGTTGCTGCCTTAATTTTTTATTGCTTTGCTTTTTTTTTCTTGTTTTTGAGTTTATTCGATTTACAAATAAACTTACTAGAAATGAGCCTTATGAGATGCTATTTTTAGTAACAGTAGGAAAAAACTCCAAACCCTATGAAAAATGTGTGCTGCAAGCAATCAGAATGATCCTTCTTCAACAAAAATTGTCTTCTTTTGTGTTTGTAGAGCTCGCTGTCCAAATTCACAGGCCAGGCTATGGTTTTGCTTGGTTTTACTAGCACAATTGTCAAGACTGAAGTCAGGCTCCTGCTGTTCCTGTTGACTAGAAAAAAAGAGTTTGGTGTTATTGGGCTGTCCTGAGAGAGCAGGTGAACATGGATGGCTCCTTCTGAAAAGATCTGAGTGTTAATGCACACTGAGCAAATTGGAAATTTCTGCCTCTGGGGTGAGTTTGTGAAGCACCAGGGGGGTGTGTGAGGGTGGAAGGGGGAGACCATTGTGGCTGCCCACCTGGTGCCTAAGCAGGTACCTCGGTAGGGGGCTTCAGCTTTTCACAGCCGTCTTCAAAGTCAGCACTGCTTAAAGTGGTGGATGGAAAGGGATATTCTCTTTAGTTGTGGACAGCATAAGTGAGAAATACCCCAGAAGGATTTCTGCAGTTTATGCCTGCTTAATCCACCCCAAATCAAGAGGTAAGTCCAAATGAGAACTCCACAAACTACTGTTCTTTTATGGTAGATGTACAAGGAGCTGTGGGTAAATCATCTAAAAATACTAGCAACCTGATGCCAGACCCTGGGAAAGATTGGCCCTGAAAACAAAACCCACACAGCACTTCATTGGTCTCCTATTGCATGCCCACATTCATCGATTGGAGTGACAGCAGACTCATTTTCCAAGAAAAAATCAGCAAAGCTGTGGTTTTGCATCCAAAACCTGTATAATTAGTAGCCTGGTTTTGTAACATAGTAAGGCTAGGTTTTATTTTTCTTGAGAACTTTCAAGGAAAAATTCCTTTTTGTTGTTTTGGTTTGAATCTGAAACTCCAAGTGACAAGTAAGAACATTGCTACCAATATGACCCACTTTCAAGCTAAGAGAGATTTCTATGAGAAGACATGGAAATAAAAATAATCAAGTCTTGCAGAGCCTTACAGACTACAGAGCAAGGATAAAATGATGACAAGTTCAGTTAATAGTGTTCTTCCTCTACTAATTTACTGCGACAGAGAAGATCTTCATGAACTGGATGAAAGGTCTCCAAATAAAAGTGAATTAAAATAGCCCCTTTTCATGAAGAATTTCACAGAAATCATTATCTTAAAAAAAATAAAGAAAAACTCCATTACTACCTATAACATTCCTTCAGATATTTACTTGTGTTTATACAAATAGGAAATATTAATAATCAAAGGACAACCAAAAAGTAGCATTAAACCAATCCACTTCAAAATGCATGATTTTGTTTTCTTATTACACGAACCTTCATTCTGAAGGCAGAACACGGAATTAACTTCCCAATTACATTTCTGGGTGATTGAAAGGGAAAAATTAACTGGCAGTAGTAATGCCTAGGCTTGGGCACTTTACCTTATGCCTTATTTGCAAGAGACTGCTGCAACTGCCTGAGTCCGTGCTGTTCTATTAGCTGAGAAATCAGGAGGTATTATTCACAGTTTTTGTCATGCTCCCAGCTGTACAGTGGTTTTGCGTAGCCGTGGCAAGGTGCCAGCTTGTTGTCAGTGAGGCCTCTTAGATCCTTATCCAGCATCATAGCGTATCACAGAGCCATGCAGTGATCCCAAAGTGATAAAATCCTGGTTCCCTGGTGAATTTTGTCGAAATGTTTATATTGGCACTTGTTAAAGTTAAATGTCTATTAGTGGTCCTACTAAGATCCCTCTTTTCTTTTGTGGAAAACACTCTGTATTTAGTCATTTAAACACTTTCTGGGCAGAAAGGTGGGGTGTGGGAAAAGCCTGTATGTTTGTAATTATTGATTTCTTTACTTTGTAATAAAAAGCTTTTTTTTTTTGCTTTTTTTTTTTTCTGCTTTTGTTTGGGTATTTTTTCCCCCAGAAAGAAGTGGACATGGGAAAAGCTACAAGAATTTTTTTTTATATAGGTTTTAGAAAGCTTTTCCCTGCCTTGTAAACTAAAGATTTTCTGTATTCATATAAAACCAAAACAAATAATCAGAAATGACTGGAAAAATAAGTCTTAAACAGGTTTTGCTTAAGCAGAGCAATTGGTAGCTGCAGAAGTGGTGAGGGAAGAAGTGCTATGAATAGTTTTGTTTTTTTCTTTTCTGCCAGCTCTGTTATTAAAAGATTTTCATACTCCAGAGTTCATGGCTTTCTTACCGTTAACTCTGCATCTTACATTTTTGGCTCAAGTCTTGCCAACACTAAGACAGATGCTTAATGTAACACTGCAGTAATTCCAATGGCTTTTCACTGAATACTCCTCAGTTTTTCAGCATCCTTCCTGATTTGCACACCCCAGGAGAAGGCATGATGTTCCCACACTGGCTGTGGCAGGGATTCCCTCTCACTCAGTAGTTCCCCAGTCTGCAACCTAGGGCAGCACTGACCTCCCCAGATGCAGTGTGATGATCAGATCTGTCTTTCTGATGAAAAAAGGTCTATGGCTGGACCTGCTCCTGCTTCCCTGCAGTTTTGGAAAGGACCAAGCCCTCTATAAAACCCATGTCCTGTTTGCTGGGGCTGCATTCCCAGGGAACCAAATACTCTGGATCACTAACACACCTAATCTAATTTATCACTATCTTTTGATCATCTGCAGGCTTTGCTGGCAGTGTATCTTCCATCTCATTTTATAGAAATATTAAATAAGCCCCCTGCTACTCTTTGAAAGGAAACTTGCCAGAAGCACACCACTTTGTAATGCTGTGGATGTTTGCTCTTTCCCATCCTCTATTTCATTTTGACATCTCTTATTAACTCTGCTTCTGAGTAAGTCAGTAAGTGTCATGCTGATTTTCTTCACTGTTTGCATTTCTTAATCAAAAAGTTGTGTGTCATCAAGTGGGAAGGCACATGGGTGCTGACGTATACAGTAGTCAACCAAGCTGCTGCCTCTACCAGTCACACCAGCAATCCCATTGAAAAAAAGATATCCAATTAGTTTAGTAAACTTCTTTACCTTAATTCGTAGTGCTACTAAATCCTAACACTACTCCTCTTTAATTCTTTGCTAAGCATTTCCTGTCCTAGTCAGCTCTTGCTGTCCATTGTTATGATCTGAAATGTTGTAATCGCCCTGCTTGTGTACTCGTCTGTAAGTCTAACAGAAGACTAATTTTCTCCTAGTCCTCTGCAAACATGCCCATAAAGATCTATAGGATGCAGCAAAGCCACCACAGACTCTTGGCTACAAGTAGTTCCTATCTGCTGGTTCAAAAGTAACTATTTTTTTGTAGATGTTTGTAAACTTTTTCTTATTGCTGGGCCATAAGAAGTATTTTACAGTCAACCGTCCCCTCACCCCTAGTATCATGAAAACTATTGACCATACCCATCTTCCCAGAGTGCTAGTGCTAGGTACCACTTAGAACATGTCAGTACCTTTTGCTCCTAATGTAAACTCCACATACTCCATGCCCTTCAGTTCTACTGTGGACATAGGATAAATTTTCTTTGCCTTTTATGGTAATTTTTCTTAGCTTCCAATTCATATCTGTATTCATCTTATTTTGCATACCTGCCTTCACTGCTCTTCTTTGCCAGGCTTTTTTTAAATTGGTGCATGCGTCTTGTGATCATAGGACAGGGACTTAAAAAGACGTTGTAATACCCTGACAGTGCCAACCACACAGGAAGAGTTATGTGCAGGTGGAATATTATTTCTGTTTTAACACTTACATATTTACTATTATCAGGATTTCTTAATGTACAAGTTACATGGAAATCAAACTACAGTTTGGCATTGAAACTATCTGGCAATAGGCTTCATCTCACTCCCCTGATAAGCTATAAAGCCGGAATAATTTCAGTGTTCTTGCTAGAGTGACAAAAGACTGAGAATGAACTCTCCTTCAGAGAGTCATCAGAAGCTACTTGCATGTTTCATAGAAATTTCTGGTTTATATCACACCTTAAACCTATGTAGAGGTTCCCTTGTGTGCCTAGACCAGTTGATTCACACTGAAAGCCTCAGCATGGCAGAAGAACATCATCTGGCTGCAGTCAGGTACCCCTTGGCCAAGGCCTCTCTGGTCCATCTCAGTTTGTAAAGTGCTTTTGGACAGGATTGTGATGCAGGTCTCAGACAGGTGCCCCACTCAGACACCCTTCCCTGTTGTCCCTGAGGACTATTTAACACCATGGTCAGGATGACTTATCCAGCTGCTGCTCCTCACCTCTGTTTGTCTGCTACTAGATAAAAATGGGGGAGACGGGAGGCTTACACTGCAGACACAGTCATTTGTCACAGGCTGCATCTTCACCGAGATCACACGCCCCAGTGGGGATGCCCAACAAGTGCCTGTCTGCAGCAGTGCAGGGTTGCTGCTGTCCTGCTTCCTGTTTCAGGGCTATCCAATTGCATTTCCGTACTCACAAAGTGCTCTGGGTGCAGGTCTAATCTGTGGCCAGCTCAGACTTTTTGGATGATTTTTTACATCAGTTTAGGAGCTGGACCCAGATGTGGCCAGTCTGCCAGTGGCTGCTTGGTGGCACAGTTTTACGGGGGTGGGCATGGGGCTTTTGCTGGAGCCTAAATCTTCCCTTGGTTCTCCCCAAGCAGGTGCAGCCAAGTAGACGCCAGCTCTTTGGTGCTGGATACTTAAAGAGATGTTAGTATCACTGGAGCCAACCAGCGCTGGACCTGACCCCCAGGAAGAACCCTTGCTGCTTCAGTTCTTTGTCAGAGTGTGTGTTTACAGCTGAGTCACAAACACGTGAAAACCCAGGCTCCTGACAGAGAGGAGGTTAATTCTGGGCAGTGCGAGGCGTAACGTGGCAGCTCCAGCTATACAAATACCCATTTGCAAAATCATCCCCTGAAGCCCAGAAGAAACAGAGAGCAAACATATTTGATAGAGAGGTCCTTATAACCTCACCCTTTGTCTGCAAGGACAGCCATGTTTTATTCATTGAAAACACAGATGATTATGCTTCTGTTCTTGTCTCTTCGTGTGCTTTCCTCCCTGCTTATCTGAAAAGCAGCTCTTACTAAGATCTGGCATGCTGGCCAGGTTTGCTAGTGGGGAGGGACAGCTTTTCTTCCCTGCTACGTGTTTTGTCAGTCACGTCCCCTGCACTGCTGTGTCCCAGAATGCAAGGAGAGCAGCCAGGCAAACAGGGGTTGCCAAAGATTGGGGTATCTTTTATTGTCTCAACCTGATGAGAGGGAGTGCTGGGCCCCAGAGATACCATCAGAGACAGATGGAGGTGGCAAATGGGGGATTTACTGTCTTGAGGCATCAGATTGTGATCTGACCTCCACTAGCCCAAATCTGGAGTAAGTTCATTGTTATCCAAGAGAACCTCCAAGAATATGCTTCTGGCAAGCTGGCAGCCCTTCAGGATCGTAGCTCACTGAATAGATCAAAGCAGATTACACCAAAAGATGGACCAGTCATTAAACTTAATCCATACCAAACCTGTAGGAGAGTTAAGAGAAACATCCTTTCACTTGGGATTGTGAGATCCTGAGGCCCTTGGGTTCAGCCAGGTATGAAGCACATCATCCTAGTGTTCATTGTTGTTCCTCACAACAGGGAGAGCCAGAGTACACAATTTGCTGACCTCCCTCTTTTAGGCTGTATCTATGGCCTGCTGAAATCCAGGGAGTCTCCTCCTGTCCCTCAACAGGCTTTGCAGCGATCCCCATGTGTTGCACCCTGACAACCTGGAAGTAACTGAGTTTAACCCAGGTAAAGGTTTGTGGAAAGCAAACTTCAAAACCCATGGTGGCATTCCTCTATGAAAACAGATGGAATATCTCAGAAGAGGAATAAGCTGTGGGAGGTGTGAGTATGTTGTCACCTGACCTGGAGACAGTGAATTATGAACAGCACTATCCTGTGAGCTCTGGGCAACTGCATTTAAGTAAAACAGGATCAGATTTGAGCATTATGAGCAGGACAGAGGGAAGGTTTGCAGTGATGATGGGACTTAGCATCAGTAGGAGAACATCAGAGTGACAGGGCATAGGATTTTTGAGCTTTAGTTTTGGCCTCTATGCAGCCATGGCAAGCAGGGTGATGGGTCCATAATCATGACTTGTAGTTATGTACAACATCACCCTGCTCTTGCCTGAAGAAGGGGGAGTCACCATGTCATTGCTTGTCCATTGTGATGGGCTCAGTGTGTTACTTGATGGCTATTTCTTTCCCACTGGAAAAAAATTGGATCTGTACCACTCCTGTTGTCTTTGAAATATGAAGTGGTTTATGTCCAACAGAGCTGAGCTCTTAACTTTAGGGGGTTCCACTTGGCTTGCTGCCCAGCCTAGTGAATCCCCAGGGAAGATCTTTTAAGGCTGCCAAAAAGAAAACAGCTTTAATGACATAATAAATAAGTACACCCAGACCACGAGGAAATGGCACTGCTTTTAGAAAGGTGACATCCATAAGGAGTTCACCAGCTGGATTACTTCCAGTGATGACCTCTTTAGGCTTCTACTGATTGCTGGTGGTTTAAAAACACTTGAGGTATTAAATGTTTTCTTTTAATCTCTCTCCTCCCACTTCAAGGATGTGGTGACTATGATGTGGAAG
>JANVCC010000020.1:9874108-10061641 GCA_025345505.1 Todiramphus chloris collaris | reverse complement strand
AAGAAAAGAAAGAAAGAAAGAAAGAAAGAAAGAAAGAAAGAAAGAAAGAAAGAAAGAAAGAAAGAAAGAAAGAAAGAAAGAAAGAAAGAAAGAAAGAAAAGGAAAGGAAAAGAGAAGAGAAAGAGAAAGAAAAGAGAAAGAAAAGAAAGAAAGAGTCACCATGGGTCCCCAGCACCACTTTTCTGCAAACCTGTCCCTCTGCCAGGCTGGCTGACCAAAGTGGCAGAAGACCCTCACTTGAACACAAGGCTTTCTGACCTTGGCAGCTGGAGGGCTGAGGAAGATAAATGCACTTTGTTGGTTACAACTGATGTGATCTGTGTGTTTTCCCCTCAATTCTCTCCCAAAGGTTTAAAGGTAGGAGTAATTCCTTTTCAGTGTCGCCACCAGCCACAGAAAGGGATGTGCAGGGCAAATGTTCTCAGCTTCAGGAACCAACAGTGTAGCACACAAACTGACAATTTTTCACAGGTGCTGGGTATTAAGCACATCCCCTTTAATACATGGTGTTCCCCAGACCCAAACTTTCCCCAAATTTTGAAATAAAGTTGGATTTGGCACTTTTATTGACATCACTTTTACAGCTTCTGCTGAGAGATGAAGCAGAAGAACCAGACTCACTGCAGTGATGTAGAAGCCTAGTCACCTGGATTTTGAATCTAAGCCATGGGGACATAGATGCCTGAATCACTTTTGAAAATGGGATAATGTGCCTTAGGTAATACACTTCTGCACCCCTTTCCCTGGAAGGAGGACTGCTGGAGGGACACAGCCCACCACAGTGCCTGTGGAAGCCCAGTCACCCTCATGTTAAAGCACAGGTAAGGTCTAATTAGCCTTAGACGGGTGTTTTATACACCTATTCCAGCTGGACACCAATTCCTGAAAGTGCACACAAATACCCTGGAGGACATTTTTGCATTGTGCTCTGACTTTTTTTTAGATAGCAGCTGCTCTTTTTTATTATTTATAGGGACAAGCTCTATTCTTGAGTATTGTGGTTTGGTTTTGCCTCTTACAAGCCTGCCAAATGCTTCCCATTCCAGGAGCCTGATTTGAGGTATTTATTAATGTTGCAAACACTTCACCTTGTGGGCTGAAAATTTACATTCCTGGGGGTTGCCCCAGAGTGATTTTTTTCTTTTGGTAAAACAGGTTAGCCATATCTGAGAAGACTAGAGACTAATGACTGTGTTGACAAAATCTGATGGCAGATTCTTCTAGAAGTCCAAGTGCTCTTGTGGTTTGGAGCAAGGACTTGAAAACACTCAAAAAATGAGGAAGCAAAACTGCAAAATGTTTTGCCAGAGCGATGTGTTTAACACCTCCAAGGTACTGAGCAGGAAAGAGACCATTACCCAGAACAGCACTCAGCCACTCAGCACCACAACCTCTCTTCACTAGATCGCCTCCTCCCTCCATTCTTGATTAACACAGTAAGTAACACGAGGAATAAAACACTGCCAAAGAAGTTGCAAAGGCTAAAAGAGTCTCCAAGAGAGTGTCATGCAAGCATTACTGCTTGTGTAATTTGGAGGAGTGTTTGTTTGGAGCAAAGACAACATGAGCCCTTCTTCCCTAGTCTTCACTCCCATCCTCACCCTTGTGCCACCCCTCCAGTCTTAGAACAGCAGTGATCTGGGCTAGAAATAATCATTAGCTGCTGCTGAGATATTTTCTATCCATCAGTTCCTCTGCCTTGTTGACCTATTGGCCATCCAGTGTTGTGCTTTCACAGCTGCAGGGCAGGTGGGAGGGATAAGGGCTGTTACCTCCAACCTATTCAGCCAGTCCTGTGTGACTGCTTTGCTGTGGGATTGTGGGTGCCACCTGCGTTTGAATCCCAGTGGGAGCAGCAGGGGGTTACTGAGGACTCCCAAAACCCGAACCCCTGGGTTCTCCCACTCCTAGTAAACAGGCTGCACAGAAACTGCAGCAGCTGCTGAGCAAAGGCTGCCTTCTTCGTATATTAAAGTACAGAGGCAATATTAAAGCTAATGTTTCCTAACTTTCAAGTACTTGACCTTTCAACCTTAATATCATGTCTGAGTAGAATTACAATTTGGATAGTAATTCTGTAAAAGTCCCACTCTGAGCACTGTTTAGACATTAAAAACAACAGTTCAGAAAGGTTAGAGGGCAAAGGAAGAACACAGACAGAAAGCACAAAGCACGGGATGTATGAGGCAGCTCACAGGCTATATCCACCAGGACTAGGACCTGTCTCTACTGAGTTCAGGCTGTCTCTCCCAGAGCTGCAGCTCACACAGGTGCCACAGGGCCCCTGCTAGGCTGCACCCAACTCCCGGGGCAGGAGGTTTCTCTCCACATGTTTGAGATGGGTAGGGCTGTCCCTTTGCCCTGGCAGCCTCCATGCAATCCAAGAGAGGCAAGGAAGATGGTCAGAAACCCAGGTGTCCTTCCATCTCTAGCTTCATACAGGAGCCACCTGCACCTGACACTGACTTCAGCACTTTGTAGAGGAATTGTGTTAGGTTTAGTTAAGTGAGGCCATGATAGGACCTGGGGAAAGGTCACAGCTGGGCCCCTAGCTTCACTATGATCAGTGTCTGCAGGACCCAAGGGCAGCATTTTTTACAAAATCACAGAATTGTCATGTTTGGAAAAGACCTCTAAAATCACCACGTCCAACCATCAACAACAAAAAACCAAAAACACACCAAAAAAAAAACCCCAAACAAACAAATCCAACAAACCAACCATGTTACCATCACACTCAGTTATGTCCTGAAGTGCTTAATTTACATGTTTTTTGAATGCCTCCAGGGATGGTGACTCCACCACCTCCCTGGGCAGCCTGTTCCAGCACCTGACTATGCTTTCAGTAAAGAAATTCTTCCTCATATCCAGTCTAAACCTCTCCTAGTGCAACTTCAGGCCATTTCCTCTCATCCTGTTGTTATTTCCTTGAGAGGAGAGGCTGCACCCACCTCACTACAACCTCCTTTCAGGTAGTTGTAGCAAGCAATAAGGTCTCCCCTCTGCCTCCTCTTCTCCAAACTAAACAATCCCAGTTCCCTCAGCCTCTACTCAGAGGGCTTGTTCTCCAGACCCTTCACCAGCCTGGTTGCCCTTGAACTTGCTCCAGCAACTCGCTGTCTCTCTTGTGGTGAGGGGCCCAGAGCTGGACACAGTACTCGAGGTGTGGCCTCACCAGTGCTGAGTACAGGGGCACAATCACTTCCCTGCTCCTGCTAACCACACTATTTCTGATCCAGGCCAAGATGCTGCTGGCCTTCTTGACTAGACGAGCACACTGCTGGCTCATGTCCATCTGGGTGTCACCCAGCACCCCTAGGTCATTTTCTGCCAGGAAGTTTCCATCCATTCTTTTCCAAGCCTGTAGAGTTGCCTGGGGATGTTGTGGCCAAAATGCAGGACCTGGCACTTGGCCCTATTAAACCTCATATTGTTGGCCTAGGCCCATTGATCCAACCTGTCCAGATCCCTCTGCAGAGCCTTCCTACCCTCAAGCAGATCGACACTCCCACCCAGTTTGGTGTCATCTGCAAACTTGCTGAGGAAGCACTCAATCCCCTCATCCAAATCACTGTTAAAGATATTGAACAAGAGTGGCCCCAAAACTGAGCCCTGGGGGACACCACTGATGACCAAAATTCCAACTGGATTTAACTCCATTCGCTCCAGGTTTCTGGGCCTGGCTGGCCAGCCAGTGTTTAACCCAGCGAAGAGCACACCTGTCTATGCCATGAGCCACCAGTTCTCCAGCAGAATGCTGTGGGAGAGAGACAGTGTCAAAGGCTGTACTAAAGTTAAGGCACACAAGGTGCACAGCCTTTCCCTCATTCACTGTGTGGGTAACCTGGTCATAGAACTAGATCAGGTTGGTCAAGCAGGACTTGACTTTCCTGAACCCATGCTGGCTGGGCCTGATCCCCTGCCTGTCCTACACTTGCCATGTGAGCTCACCCAAGATGAACCTCTCCATAATTTTTCTGGGTACTGAAGTCAGACTGACAGGCCTGTAGTTCCCTGCATCCTCCTTCTAGTCCTCCTTGTAGATGGGCATCACATTGGCAAGCCTCCAGTCATCCTGAACCTCCTCTGTTAACTGGGACTGCTGATAAATGATGGGGAGAGGCTTGGTGAGCTCCTCTGCCAGCTCCCTCAATACTCTGGGGTGGATCCCATCTGTCCCCATGGACTTGTGAATGTCCAGGTGCCATAGCAGGTCATTAACTGCTTCTTCCTGGGGGGGGGGGGGGGGGGGGGGGGGTGTCCTGCTCTCCACCCTTGTCTTCCAGCTCAGGAGGCTGAATACACTGGGGGTAGCTGGTGTGACTAATAAATATGGAGGCAAAGGCGACAGTAAATATCTCAGCCTTTTCCTCATCCTTTAGTAAAGCAACCCCCACCAGTGGCTCTTTCCATGTTGGGTTTGCTGTTTTGCTCACTGCTGTTTTCTGCAGAGCTGTGGGGAAGTCTGAAAGTGTTGCCCCTGTTATTGTTGGCTTCCCGCAACTAAGGGTGCCCTGGCTTGTTAGCACAGACTTCTGCTTCAGTTTGCTTGTGGAAAAAAAAAAACCAACAAAAGAGCATATTTGTCTTGAGAACAAACACAAAAAAGATCTACGGAGGCTTGCAGTCAGACCCAACAGAACAGGTAAGTCAAGAGATGAAAGCCTGTGAGCCACAGTGGCACTCCCTGAAGCACACTGCAGAGCAAGCTTTTATTTGGCCCAGAAACAAAACCCATCCAGTCACTGTTCCAGATCACTGCCCCAGTGAGGGCAAAGAGCTCGAAGGGAACAAGACTGAGAGCCTGGAATGCTACCTACTGTAGCAGCTATGTTGCTAACAAAGGCAACGTAACAGAAAGGCTGCACCTTCAGCTCACATACCTCAGTGTGGCTCCCTTGACATCAAGGGAGCAAACATGGTGCTGCCTGCTGAAGGCAAGCACCTGCCTTGCCGTGGCCTGAGGTCACTCTGTGAAGAGTCCTTCCATGACATGTGTGCATCATTGATCCACTTGTGCCAGCATCCTTCCACTTGGCTGCCTCCTTTCCCTTCTTGCATGCTGTTATCGCCATGGAAGAGAGATCCGCCATCCGTCTCAGGTGGATGTTAAGTCACGAGACACTGGAGTGAGCCTATGATCATTTTAGATTGATCGGAGATGATCCCTCGGGGGCAGTGGTTTTGCAAGTAATGCTATCTGCTAAGCACTCAGCTCTAGCTCAGCAATATGTAGTGTACAGGCATGCACACGTACGAGACACTGTTTTATTGATGGAAGCAGTGATGTTCAGGACATGCATCACTTGCTTCCTTCATATTCCCAGCTGCTTTGTGTTGATTCCTTTTTTTCCTGGGCAGCAGCTAGCAATTCATCTGAAGAATATAGCTAATCCCAATGACTGCATAGCCATGTCAAAAGGCTGCCCTATCTCTGGTGTGAAGTTTGAATTTACAGTCGTCCTCCTTAGAAAGGAAAATGGGGGTTTACAGCAAAAGGATCTTAAGAATACAGAAACTGATGCACAGTTGGAGGTTGGATACACCCAGCTAAGTATGCCATTTCTGCAAATGGGCAGCGGCAGGTACTTAGAAACACAAAAGCAGCAAGACAAAGGAAGAAGTATCCTCCCCTCAGCCTGACTTTCTGGCTTCAGGCTTGAATTCGCAGAATCTCAGAAAGTCTGGGTTGAGTCCCTGCTCCTGGGGACCATCTGGTCTATGGAGAGCAGGGCCTAGATTGTGCTATCCAGGGCTCTGTCAAATCCAGTCATGAATATTTTCAGCAAAGGAGAGTCTAATTCCTCACGTCACCCTAGTTGACCTAACCTTCCAGCCTGCCCAGGGCTCTCTGTATGTTGAGTTTTCCTTTTGGCCATCTGTACTGCCCTCTTTATCCACTGCTCATGGGCTAGTCTTTCCCAAATTCAGCTGATCTCTTTTGCTGAACCAATTTAAACATTTGCCTCTTCAGCTGGCAGTGAGTTCCACAGTTTAAACTAAGAGTTGAACAAAAGAAGAACCTCCTTTAGTTCAAATCCTGGTATCCGATCCTTTCACTGGAGACCCTCATCCCTGTACTGTGTGAAGTGGTGAATAAGCAGAGAACTCCTGTGTGCTACATTTTAATCATGGTTCTGATGCTAGGATATGATTCAGTATAAAGATTTATCAACTTAAAAATAAATTACAGCCCAAAGTTTGAATATTTCTATTACTTGGCCTGCTACCTCAGTGTATCTGAGGTCTGCAAAGAGACCTATGTATTTTCACTCTTGAAGGTCAATCCATTTGAGACTTCCTATGTTTGCTGCCAGATTTCTGGTTTACAAGCAGTTAGAGGAGTGCAAACTAACGCAAGGAAAAGGAAGGAGGATTAGGAGGGATGAGGAAAAGGCAGGAGGATTAGGAGAGATGAGGAAAAGGGTCTACACTGTCCAAACCCAGTATATTCTGTTTGGTATAGAAAACTTCCTCAACTCCAGAAGCTCTTCAATGCAAGGAGGAGAAGGAGCAGATCTCATTTGGTTTATAAGGAAGCAGTTGAGATTATAAAAGCCATGGCTGCTAGGATCCTATTTCTAGCAATGCCTCCCTGCTTCTCTGGGATTTGGTTTGATTTTAATTGTGCTTTTCCAGAGGTTGCTTAATGACAGGGGAATAATAGTTACACACAAGTAAAACCAAACCAAAGGTATTCACAAAGAGACTATTGAATTATAAGTTCTTGGATGGTTTTGCCAAGCCAGTGGCAGTTGCTCACTGATTATTTCATCTGCTTTTCATTCATTTTTATTCTTTTTTTCATCTCCTTAACTGGCTCATCCTCAAGGAATCATCAGATGGCTTACTGAAGACCTCAACTCTAACAGCTGAGGCGACCTTCTGTTTTCTTCTTCCTCCTTCTCAGCATGCATGTAAGTAAAGGTATTTCAGCAGAAACATCATGTGTAAGATCCTGAGCGCTGCTTTCTCCCGTCAAAAGCAAGCTTGGTGTGAGACTAGGGTCTTTGAAGGTGAGCACAGGTGAGTACCACAACTTTTCTGGAAACCACCTCCAATGGGCCACCTCTCTGACACTGTGTGACAATGTACCTCCATCCTGGCACACAGTGACCTTATTCATTCAGCCCTGAGCAAAGACTACAGCCTGGACTTTTTCCAGAGCTCTGTCAGAGGGCTAAACAAAGATTCAGAAGGCAAACATGAAACCTGCCTTCAGTGGGTTGTAGGGTAGTTTTGATTCCCATTGTTGATGAATACCAAAAGCAGGAGGTGATTTTACAAGGAGAGGGAAGCCAGTCATATAAAGCATAGCTGAGTACTATGTGTGGGAGAAGAGTCTCAAAATGAGAAAGAGATCAGGAAGCATAAAGCCCATTGATTTTCAGAGGAGATACATGCCTATATCTTTTCATTTTTTTAACCAAATTTCCTCCTTGGGAGGATAAGACCTGTACCTGGCATTCTCTCTTGAGCAGCAGAAAACTCAGGCTTCAGATGCTTCAGCAGAATGTGTGACCTCTAAATCCCAGCTCATATCCCATGTTATTTCCATGTACTGCCTAACACTAGGTCTGAGCATCAAAGCCAGTCTCTGTTCATACAGATTCACTAAAAATTACACTTTTGCAGGTACCAGTTCCATGGTGTCGTAGGCAGCAGCAGCTCCACATGCAGTATGAAAGCTCTGGAGAAAATCATTGGTCCTATTAGCTTAGTTTCTTTACTTGAGCTGTTCAGAAACCACTAAGTACAAAAGATCCACATGGATTAATACTGATGTTTGCTTTGGTCATGCTTATTCTCAACACGGCACAGACACTCTGAATGCTAAGCTACGAAGTCACTAAAGTTTTACCCAGAGTCACTAAAACAAACAGCATCAAAGGCAGACAAAAGATGCATAGGGTTTCTACTACATGAGAGTATGAAGTCAACCTGCAAGACCTCTTGTGTATCACAGGGTATGGGATTTCACATAGCCACCCCAGTACTTCATCCAATAAACAGAATATGATCACCCATCCTGTGCAATTGTTGGGATTCCCGTGCTTCTCAGCCCTCAATTTTCCTGCTTTCCAGTGTAATAGGAGTTCATTATCAACACCTCACATATGGACCCCAGACGAGCAAGCATAACAGTGCAATTGTGAGGGGGAATGATGACATTTTGGTGTGCATATTGCATCCATGCCAATAAGCATGGGTAGGAAGGGAAAAGTTAAATTAGCCACATGGAGTCAGGGAGGAAAGCCACATCAGAGGAGCAGGGTCTTACTGAAGAAACAAGTAAATTGTCTAAGAAAAAAGCAGAAGCTCCATTGCTTGAGTTTTCTGAGAGGAAATTAGATACAGACAAATACATCTGAAGGCCTCCTGCTTGATTGCAAAGTGGCTAGAGTAGGTCAGCCCTTTTTGTTCATCAGTTGTTTAAGAGTTTTACTGCTACTGTAGTTAAGCAGGTGAACATCTGTTGTCCACCTGACCCACCATAAAGCCACAACTGTCAGGAGCAAGACACACTGTGCTGTGATCAAGGGGTGGATTTGACTTACTGTGAAGCCTGGAGGCTTTCATTTGCATCTCTCCATCTCATTAACAAGCAGTTGAGCACACATTAAGAATAGGCTTGCTAGAACCAAAGAGCTTGTGAGTGCCTGCCAAAACAACTGGCATTGATTCTAGCACATATATGGGATAAATTATACTTTCTGTTATTATTAAGTAACTACATTGAGTTCTCACTTAGGGGCGTGGGTTTGACATGGCTTTTGGTGGGTTTGTATGTAGTCCCAGCGTCTGCCACTGATCTGCTGTGTAACTGCAGGCAAGCCACATGACTTCATTGCGCTTAAGCTTTTTCACCCCTTAAATGGCAATAACAATATTCTTCTTTTCTTTGTAAAGACCTCTGGGCACCACAGGGAAAAAGCAATCCATGATTATAACTGAAGAACACTAAGGTGGAGTAGCACTGCATGTTTTGGTTCTATTCTTCTCTAGTTAATGATTAGACGACAGTTGGGAGCTTCTCTGCAGGACACAAGACAACTCTTTAAGGTGTAAACAGTTAAGAAAACAGGACGTGATGTTGGTCACGACAGTGTGAGCCAGAGGAACTGCTCAAGGCTGACTCCCCTTTGACAGGAAGCAGTAAGTAAATGGTTGTACGTGATAATAAAAGGTGTAGTGTGATACTATGTAGTGATACTCAATAGTATGATGAAGTATGGCTCCACCACAGTGTTATCAGCATGCAATATTTATGTTGCAATGGTTTCAAAGAGTCTTAACCTAGGTAGGGCTCGTTGTGCTGGGCTTTATAAAAATGTGTAGCATATGGCTATTGCTTCCCCAATGAGCATCCAATAGCAAAGAGGTGACGAAAGGGAAAAAAAAAAGCAGAATGGAGGGAAAGGCTGCAAGGAGTAGGATGTGCACAGCTCCTAGCATGCCCTGCAAGGAAGCCTAGCATGAAGAGAGAGCATCCCATACAGCTCAGAGGGAGGCCAGGGGGGTCATGTTCACCGCTGGATAAAAGCTGGTGGCAGCTTCTGATCTGTAGCGACTTAGTGTTGTGTGCTGGATTGTTGAGGACTGAAGCACACAATAGAAAATGAAATTTCCTCACTGCTTCCAATTAGCAAGGAGCTTAAGTCAATTTCCTGACAACAGTTGCATTTAGTTAAAAGCATAAAACCATGCACATGAAGCAATCTTGGCTCTGGTAGGATGCAGTCTAGCAAGGACCCCTTCTCCCACTCACCAGGGCTGGCTAAGAGGGCTGGTGGGCAGCTATCTGCTAGACCTGGGTAAGGTTTGTTCACTGACGGTTCCTGAGGTCCCACACCCCAGGGACGGCTGCTGGCTGAGCCCCACACAGGGCCTTCCCTCTTCCGTTGTGGTTTTCGGGCAGATGCCAAAAGCTGAGGCAAAAGCTCATAACATGCCAATTACCCTGGCCTCAAAACCACAAATGATTGTATACAGCTGTTGGCAAATGAAACCTTGTTCCAAACACTTAATACCTAATTGAATGAACTTGTGGAGCCAGCCTCTAGGTTTGCCTGTCCCCCCATCCTGTGTCATCTCCCCAGCCCACTACCAGAGCTTGTGTGTTCCAGTGAGAGGGGAAGGAGGCTTGCCTTATGGTTTTCCATCATTCATTAATTAAACAAAAAAAAGTCTACTGCAGCATAAGTTTCAGATCTATCAATTTTCTGTCAGAGCACTAAGAGGGTTAATTATAAAGCCCATTTCCTCTGTTTTCCCTGCACCACATTCCTGCTAATGGACAAATAAACCGATTCATAGCATCTTTTGATTCTCCAGTAAAGATGCAACAAGTGCTTCATTTAGATGTGGTGAATGCTAATTATGTTTGATGGGAAAAGCGGGCAGTTTTCCTTTCTTTGTCAAATGCCTTGGATAAATTGTTTTTGTGACCTTATCTAGAACACAAAGGTCTAGTCACCACTTAAAATTATAAGGCAATTCATGAAATACACTCCTGGATCAGACAAAGAGATCCAAAGTGACTTTGCCAACAATAACTTACACCGTAGAGAAGGTCGAAAAAGGTTAGCATTGTCTTTTTTAGAATAACGATATCCTAAATTAAATGTACCATGTTTAATTTTTTAAAATCCAAAGATTATATGGTTTACTTCTGAAGAAACAGTACCGTTCTGAAACATGTGTAAAGTTTCAAAGGTTATGAGAAACAGATGCCACTACCCTATCCTTTCTGAATGACATCTGAAGTTATATGTAATTTTCTTCAAATTGCCTTTTAACATCTGATTGCCTCAAACCCAGCTAACTAAGCTGTGATGTGCAATATGCAAATGGAAAGCCTACTGCTGCAATCAGCATCTCCCGGGGAGGAAAATATTTCTTATCCAGCAAACCAATTTGACCCATCAGTAATGAACTGTGCTCCAAGGAGATGTTGCTCATGTCTTCAAAACCCGTGCAAAGTGAACAGCTTCTAGTCTTTGTCTCTGCTTTATGTTCCTAGTGTTACAAAAAAAAAAATTAATGCATCTTGTGGCTTAGGGTGGAAAAAGGGGTTGTATTTAAATCTCCCACAGAGAATTTATTTTTTCAGTGCTAGCCTGATCTCTCTGGTCCAGACAGTCAGTATTCTGACATAAAGTAGTTCAGATTATAATCCAAATAATAGATCCCAAGAGAAGCTTCCACTCTTTGGTGAAGACATCAAGAGGAAAAAAAAAATACTGTTTTATCACCATCTAAACTCACTTTCTGCTTCTCCCATGGAATTGTTGCCTAGCAGACATCTCTGTTAACACTCTATATAACTTTCCATTGGAAAGACATTAAAGACTTTATAGTCAATGTAAAAATGTACAGTTCAAAAAGTGATGTTGATTCTTGGGTTTATTTAAAAGAATTCATTATCCACACCAAAAAAAAAAAAAAGAAAAGTGCAATCCTCTTCTGTCTGTTCCTTCTGGTGCAGGATGCTGCAATGTCCAGGGGGTTGCTCGGGTGTAGCAAGGGCCAAGTTTTTGTCCTTGTGGGCTTCTACTCTAATTCTAATGCAATGTGAGGAATTCATCCAAAGACCCGCTCACCAAAGCCTGTGGAGGCTCAGTGTGCAGTGTATCAAGCCCCTGAACTCACCAAATCTCTTGGTAAACTGTAACTCGTTTGTTCCCCCCTCCCGCTTTGTGTGGGTGCCCAGGATGCAACAGAGCAGGGTTCACTTAGTCACGCAGCCCTGTTGTGGCTCCTAACCTCTGGGTGCACGGCACCTTGAAGGGGGCTATTGTTAGCATGGGAAGGCAACTAGGGCTGTACAAAAGCCCTTTACATGCTCAGCTCGGGATGGAGACCAGCTGAGAACCACAAATGCCCTCTGCCTACCATCCCCATGGTGGCCAGGGCTGCCAACCTCAGGTATCATGCAGAATCAGGTGCCTACAGGGGTGCAAAGCAAAGCTAAGTTTCTCACCAGCATGGAGACTCATGGAGGTGGCAGGTGAGACTGGCTGCAGCTGTGTGTCTGCCAGGACAGAGGTGAGAGAAGCCTTGGTTTGTGTGCAGATGAGATGGGCCCAAATACAACAGCACCAGTTGGGGTAAAGTTCATTTGGGAATGAAAATGAATTAATGCTTGAGCTACTGTTCCGGGAAGGTATATAAACCCATGGTTTTTAACACTCCAGTTACTCCCCCAATTTTAGTGGGACTGTTTACATGTTAAAGAAATGCACATCTTTAAGTACTTAATCCAAATTAAAGGTTTAGCTTAGTGCGGTTGAAAAGGAAAGGGGTAACATGGAGCTCCACTGCTTTGGTAACTACATAGACAGGATGGAGTTGTTGTACCTTGGAAGAGAAACAAGAATGGTCCAGGAAGGGCTCTTCATCCAGAAAAACTCTAGATTGCAAGGAGAGTAAAATGGGGCATGTGGGCAAAAGCAGACGATGGGATGCAGAAGAGGAAGAGGAAAGAAAACTCTTGCTTTGTGCTCTTTGTAGAGCACAACTGTGGAAATGGGGAATGAAAAGGTGGTGGGAAGTTTGAAAGGGAAAGCTGGAGAAACACTCTGCAGCCCTTCTCTCTGGGGGTTACAGTCAGTGATGCGGGCTTTTTATAAGTTAGAATAACTTTTTCCCTCTTGTTTGTTCCCCCTTTTAAGATCTATACCATGTTTGCATTTCCCCCCCTCCTCTCCCTTTGCCATGGCTGTTCAAATCTAATTACCAGAGGTTCGCTATATTCATTAGCTTCATTCCCTCAAAACCCTGGGCTGCGTGTCATCTGGATCTGATTATGCACGGTGCATTTCATTTTCCCAGCTATTCCCCTACCTGCTTTTAATCAGCATGAGATTTTTCATTTAAATGTCATTAGACTTTTGAATAAATATGTAAAGAACATTACAAGTAAATATAAAAGCTTTGTGCAAGTCAGGCACAAGGAAAGCTATGCCCGAGACCACCCATTGCAGTGTCTTTCTCTGAGAAGACTATACCAGATATGCCTAGAGCTGCTAATACAGTCTACCCCATTTTGTTCGAAGAGCACTTTGCTAAGGAGCAGACTTTTACTAGCCCCTTGAACACTCCTCTGAGGTTCTATACGAGGTACCTATGAAGCTCAACACTCGGCCATACATTTGTGCCTTTCATTTCTGTGTGAGCTCAGTAACATTTCCACAAGTGATTTGCTGTGTGGCTTGCAAGGTGACTAACCAGACACACTCACCTGATGGCATCTGTCGGCTCATGGCCTTCATCAGCTTTCCATGTAAATGAGGATTTATTAGGCATGGAAAGGGGACTTAATTAACAGAAATAATTGAGCTATACTCTTTGTAGTTAAGTTAAGCATTGTTACGTACCTCATTCTTCTTCCATGACTTGTTTGGCTCTGCTTGCCTCAGTAAGGTTAAGTATTAGCTGAGTTCTCCACAGAGTGAAGGTTTCACAGTAGGAGTCTAATGAACCTGAAGTACAAATAAAACACATATAACCTTTGGGATGGGTTCAAAAGGGGGTTCAGATCTTTGAGAGAGATTCCTCAGACACAGGCTTCATGAAGTCTCTGTGGCTGTACTTCCTGACCCTTTAAAGAATCAACTTGCTGCTTCAGTCAGGTTTTGCTCTTATAAAATTTTCTCCTTCACTTGTTTCTTCTAGCACTTTGGTTTTCCCAGTATCTGTAAAGTCTGGTCTTATTTTCCTTAACCTTTTCCAATATATTTTTTTTGCTCTACCCATCTTTTTGTCTTCTACAGAGTACCTGATATCTTCAGTTGTTCCTCTGAAACATTTATAGTACACAGTTCCTTCACCACTAGACAGCAGTTTGAGGCTAGTATCTCTTAGCTTAATTTGGCTATCTTCTGATTAACTCTGAAGTTGACTTCACCTCTCTTACCTGAGTAGGATATCTAGCCTTCCATGCCTAAAGTCCTCATGGAAGAACCCCCTCTGTGGATTTGGCAACTCCATCCATTTGCACTGCAGCAGGGCGAGAGAAGACACATGTTTGAGTGAGCAGTTAAGCAAGCTTGACTGCTTATTATATTGACACACACTACACAGTGCTTGGCAATTCCCTAGAAAGATGCTGTGTACCAGACAGAGCTTGCACCTCTCTTCTTTCCCATGTGGCACTGAGGCTATGCCTATATTTAGAGGTAGATCTAACTTTAGAACTCATTTGGGGCACTCATCTGTAAATTTTCTAAAGTGTATCTAATTAATAGCAGAAAAAGAAAAGGTCAAAAAAGGTCATTTTAAGCAACTCTTATGAAGAATTTGCAGGAGAAAAAAAATTACATCTCTTCTAATATTGGTTATATGGGTTTAAACACTGCTTTTGTGGCATTACACTTACTGGATCAAGGAACAGCAATGCACAATCTGAGTTTTGTATCCGGTGACATTATTTTGAGTATCAGTTTATTTCAGTGACTTATTTTTGGTATTGCCTTGGTTTAGTTGCTAAAATTATTTAGCAAGTGGTCTTAGATAGCAAATTGCTTTTAAGAAGCTTGCAATATGTTTGAGGACTGTTTATGATGTGAGGGGAATGAAGCATAAACATGAAGAATGAATGATGTGATTTTCTTGCTTGACCTGTTAGGTCTTGTCCATGTGCACTTTGACTCTTCAAACCCTTTGTGGGGTTGTGCTCTTCCAGAACCATTTATTAGTTTAGATAAGCCAAAATCAGGAAAGCCGTGGTCAATATTACAAACTCTTCCATTGTTTTCAAACTTTCCTCCCTCTGGGTCAGTCAATCTAGAATAGTTTCTTTTTTTTTTGATTTATTATCTATCCTTCCCATGTCATAAAGTGGGTCTATCTGGAATAGAAGAATGATTTTGGCTTAGGATTGAGGAACATCATATCCAGCAAAGGTCTAGATAATTAAAGTCCCCATGAGCACAGTATCCTGAGATCCTGAGCTCCTGTATAAATGGTTCAGGAATGTTTCCTTTTACACTTTTTTTTTAAGATCAGTAGCAGATGCCCTCAGCATCTTTCTTCTTTCATGTCATGACTCCTTACCCAAAGCATCTGTGTGCTGGCTTCCTGACAATCAAACTCTGTTGTTGGCTGCTGTTTTTCACAGGTAGGAAACTTCACAGAGAAATGCATAGCCATTATCCACTGACTTTTACAGATGGACAGATTCCTTAGGAAGAGGATGGGGGAAATCAAATTGATGTATAATAGTATTTATTCCTGCTTTTCAAGTATGCTAGGTGTCTCTCAGAGGGGAGAGGGGTAAAATGTGAGCAAAATTTGTTTCTACCTGAGAAAATTCAATCCAGTATGTGCTTAAATGCTTGCTGAATCAGGAATGGACCAATTTGCAAAATCCATTATGAGGCTTATAGGAAAAGAGATCAGACCCTTCAAGTATCTGTATTTGCTGCTGCTTTGTAAAAAGGAAACAAAATTGGTGGGAAGTAAGTGATTATGAGTCTTCAGTCAATGAAATACTCACCAGCCAGGTGTTCAGCAATCTTACCATATCACGAAGTCCACGTGTTTAAATGTAAAACTGCTTCAGCTGAATGCCACCTTCATTTCTACTTATTTCTGTCCAGTTCCTCCACATTTCACAATTTCCTCCTTGCAACAGATCTGTCATGGTAGAGCCTCACCTAGGTCTGAATCCTAACTATCTGACAGAAAATTCAGATTCATATTCTAATCCAGGCCCAAACTGGGATAACTCATGTGTATCCTCAATGCTTGACATCAAAGCAGAAAGATAATGACTGTCCTGACCCTACAATGACCCAATGCAGGAGCATGAGTACCAACAGTCACTGGCCATCCTGGCCTGCATTTAATCTCTATTACACTGACATAGATTGGGAACCAGCCCATGGAGTCAGTGAAACCATATTATTTAGTGAAATATCTTTGGTTTTTACTACAAGTAGGTGATTGAGGAGAAAACCCAGCCCACTGTTTTCAGAAGGTTAAGTGATACACAAGAAGGTGGTGTTCTTCAAGTTAAGCTCCCCATATCTGGGCTACCTTGTCCCTCCACTACTCTCTGGTAAAGATGGTACTAAGGCCTACAAGGAAAGAAAGAAGCCACAAAATGAAAGTGGTCACCTCCATAGAAATGCATGCCCAAGCAGGTGGGTTTACTGTGCCATGGGTTGGTGTAGCCCACAAGCAGAAATGGAGGGGAAGGTGTTACCGACTGTGAGTAGAGGATTATAGAGGTCTTTTCAACCCTGGGGAGTGATCATGGAGGGCAGACACAAAGGAGAGAGGTTTGGACCCAGATTCCTTAGACTGTCATCTCTGCTTGTATTCAGCATGAACTAGCAAAGGTTCGTTGTTTTCTTTTTTTTTTTTTTGTGGAGAAAAGGCAGCAAAATGCTTTGCAAGCAAAGCTGAAGCCTCTTCCTGGTAATGAGAAGCTATAATTCAAAGCAAGGTTTCCAAGGCACAGATGTGTGTGTGTGTGCTCATGAAAACTCACTGCAGTATACAGGAAAATGGGAGCACAAAAGAATGCTTTTCCTTGCTTTAATGAAGCTAATGGCCTTTTACTCTCCATGGAGCACAGGAGGATGCAACCATTAACTTTTTATTTGCAATTTGTATGCACCTTGCTGCACTTGTTTTGCTTTTGTGGTTGTTTCTTTTCTTTTATAGTAGCAATCCCAGTGCAATATCTAGGATGGGAAGAAAAGCAGAGTGTAGAGGAAGAGTCCCTGTGGTGGGAAATTATGAACTGCCTGCTGTATCTGCCAAGCTACCCACTGCTAAGTCACAGAAGTCGTGTGCCATGATCAGGTAGTTTAGGTACAGGATGAGCGTTAGTAACGTCCACTTTTAATGGAGTATTGCGAGAGGTGAGCCCTCAGCCCCTTTTAGAAGTACCCTTGCAGCTGAAGGCTGAGCAGCTTATCTCAGTGATAGTGTAAGGAGCACCCCTTTTATGTGAACTGCTTCTGTTAGAGAAGCTGTAGCAGATGGCATGGAAGGAAAGGGAAAAAAAAATTAGGGAAAAAAGGAGGCAGAACATCCTCTTCCACATGAAGCCTTTCTGCAAAAAAGGGAAACTATAAAAGCACAGTTAAGTATATGACATTTCAGTGTGAGCAAAAAACCCATATGGCTCTGGCTAATATAACCAAGGCTTTGAAATGAGTGACAAGACATTATTATCAACATACCCTGTGTGTATGTACATATATATGTGTATGGGATGGGAAAGAGTGTCAAACAAAAGTCTATCTGTCTCCTCAGGCACTGGCAGGTTTTTTCTTTCCTTTGGTAGTAAATCTCAACACAAAGGCCCCACTTCTGACTGATTCACTTTTAGAAGTCAGTAACAGCTGTGGGATAGCTTAATTGAGGACTGAGGGTCATGCAGCAAGAAGAGTTCCCTGTTGGTTTTGGAAGAAAGAAAAATCTCTTCCAAATTATGGTGTGAGAAGGCTACGTTCAGTCCAGACCTGACTGGGGAACTCCAGCCCTTATTAAACTCACCCATAGTGGGGACTGCAGCTTTTCTTGATGTCTCAAGTTAGTAGAGATGATGATGGTAATAGCTGGAAAATCAATTATTGCCAATATAGCAGTAGGGAAACACAGAGAAACGGCTCCAAATGAAGGACTGAAATCAGTCCTTGGGTTCAAGACATCAGGGCAGGTGGGGATGAACCCACTGGCGAATCACAAGGGTGGAATGTGGGAGACCTGAGTCCTAGTCCCAGCTGTACCAGTTTCCCAGTGGGACCTTGTCCGCCAGCAGTCACGATTTCCTTTTCTGCGACCCTGGGCAGATTACATCTGCTCACCTGGGGTCTGGAGGACACCCTGACGTAATTAAAAGGCAGTACAGAAGTTTGAGCCCAGACAATAGTTGACTTTTTCTTGGTGGAACAAAAAAAAGTGAAAGTAATTTGTATTTTGCTTGAACAAAATATTTTTTGTTGGGTCTCTGGCCATAAAAACCCAAGAAATCAAAATGCACCCCATATACTCTTTTGAGCCAAAAGCCTGACCTTCTAACAGGGTGAGGACTTACTCCACGTGGCTTGTTCACAGACATCTGGAAGTACGATAGAGATGGAACAGGATGAAATTTTTCTGGGTCTTAAGTCTCTCTGTCAAAAGGCTTGCCAGACACAATCTCCTCTGGTGTTCTCTTGAAGTGTCTTAATGTATCCCCCTGTTTGAGCTAGAGCTATTTATAGCACAGCAGCAAGCAGGCAGGAGAATATAACTAAGGCTACAGATTCACTGTCATTCGTCATTAAACCAATGTCTCGTGGCTCTTGTGGGGACAGTATGGCTATATGCAAAAAAAAAAATATTAATTTTGTACAATGCATCTTGACTCCTTCCTCCCTAAAACAGCCTGATCAATTTTAATGCTAAATTAATAAATACTAACAAGACACTTAAGGTGTCAATGGAGCATTAATTTCTGCTGAGGTTTCCGTGGAAGGGCATGTGACATCCACATGAATACCGAATGACTTTATGACTAGTATAATTGCAGAGAATATTAAATGAAGCAAAAAGTGATGGGGCTCTTAGCAGTAATTGTTAGCAATTGTTCATACAGAACCCAATTTCCAATACTGTATTTACCTAAATTGGCTAGAAAAGGCACACAAGGCACGTAAGGCACAATGAATCACTCCAGTTTACATCTCTAGCTTGAGAAACTGCTTCCTCATTGCCCACAGGAGAATAATAAGCATGGCCATTTAGGTCTGGTTTAAACCTGAGACCATGGCAAAATGTGTCAGAAAAACAGAGTGCAGCTTTCCATTTCTGTTTGGAAAGCTGGTGGGTTTTTTTCTTATCAGAAATAACAGCAAATATGAGTTCATGAATAAAAGCAAGGAGAGGAACTTAAATGCACCTGCCCATTTGCACATTGTTGAGAAGTCAGAGTTTTACAGTCAGGGAGGACTCTGGATAAGCAGCTAATAAGTTTTGGGT
This sequence comes from Todiramphus chloris collaris, assembly GCA_025345505.1. Taxonomy (NCBI): domain Eukaryota; kingdom Metazoa; phylum Chordata; class Aves; order Coraciiformes; family Alcedinidae; genus Todiramphus; species Todiramphus chloris. The sequence continues at coordinate 10,042,660 of JANVCC010000020.1, read as the reverse complement.
CTATGCTTGTGTCTGTGTGGAAGAAGCCATAGGAAAGTGAGGACAGGGACATGCGAAGGACCAAGTCCTTGTGCTTGAAGCACTTGGAAGATACTGGGAATGACATGCTTTTGTTTGAGGAAAGACTCTGTCCCCAAAGACAGCTCCGGCGTTCACCAGAGCTGATGGAAAGAGTATTGCTGTATTTACCTTTGAAGCTGGAAAGGGATTTATTCCCTAGGAAAACACTCACACAGTGCTTACCCCTGGGTGAGAGGGCTGTAAGGTTGGGACTCCCCTATGTCCCCTCCCTGCTGATGGAGGTCTGGCAGCCCTGGAGGCAAAGGGGACCTGAATCAGTAGAGGCCAAACTGCAGAAGTGTCTAAAAGTAGGGTTGCAGCTCTGGGGTTTTGAATTGGATGCAGATGGGAGGCTGGGGGCAGAGAGGGGCTCTGGTGGCCATGCCGAGGTCCTGAAGTGTTTTCCAGGGTGTGCCCTATTGTACATACCCTCAGCACCACACTGGGTTTAATTAGCTGAGGCAAAGAATTGACCTGGGAGCGTGAAAGTAGGCTAAAGAGGCTTACCACTACCTGTGAGAAAATATCCTCACTTTTGAACTTTGAATTTACTTGAAACTGAAACTTGAGCCTGGATTTCAGCATCAGGATTGACTGCTGAGTGTTCCCAGTGAATACCCTTTGATGAGATGCTGCACAGAACTCGCTGGCTTTTCTGCATGGCTGATCTCCTAACTCACGCGGCATTACTTCAGTGCATGACTGACTGCCTCAGAAACTGGCCTATCTCTGCCCAAAGTGACTTGAGCTAACTTGCCAGCATGGTTTAACTTTTGGATTAAACAAGTTCTAGATGTGCCTCAAATGTTCCCACATGTAGAAATCCCTCTGTGAAAGGGCATATGAAAGGTGAGAAAGGTGTGGGGAAAACTTGTATTTCATTCATACTTTCTTCTCTAATTAGAAATGTGAGGGGTTGCTGTGTCCCTTTATTCTATTTCTATAGGCTCTTTGGAAGCCCTATTGTATCTGTGTGCCTGTTAATTTCCTCAACAGACTAATTCAACTTGCTCTGCTGACATGTAGTTAATTATGTTTCATTTAACTCATTTTCCTGGATGATGCTCCACTGCTGTCTGTAAATGAAATGCTGCCTAGCTAATAAAAAATTTCTGAGCTCAATCTCTTCTTCAGCACATGCTGATCTAGCACTCTGTTCAAGATCCTGGCTGGAGCTTTGGAAGATGGACATGTGCAAGTGAAACATAAGGAGAAAGAAAGTAAATGGACCCTGAACCTACTGAAACTCCAAAACCTTTCTTCAATTAAACTAATTAAGTGTCTATGCCTGGTAGCATTTGATTAGAAATGGTTCACCTATGACATCTAAATGAGCTCTTAGACATTTGCACATGATGCCATCAGTATTTTCTTTCTGCTTGTGGTCCTGTCCTTTGTTCAGCTACACTTTTGTGTCAAAGCAGGCCCAAAATAGCCCAAAGCAGGCTCTGCATCTCACAGAGATGTGTCCCTTTTTTCCTAGTGAATCTAGTCAAATTTTTGAGGCTGTTAAGTGTCCTGGACATGCTCTCCCACTGGCTATGTACAAGGTAGGTTTTTATTATCACAACTGCCTCATCTCCACCGGCTCACAGAACTGAGCTCTTCCCAAGGTGGGACACAGCAGGACTCGTCACCACTTAATTAACTGTGAACTCACATGGAAAAAAAAGTTTACAATTAATCAAACTGTGAGAAATTAATGTTAATTGGACACGTTTCATGGAAATACGGAGCCACACTTTGACTGGGATCAACCTGATTGGTAGCTACGGAGTTACATCCAGGATAAATTTGCTTCAGTTGTGTTACAATCAACATGCAATTCTTCTTTGGATGACAGGACCAAACTGCATCCCATTGCCAGGCAGTGACAGGATGCCTCAGGTGACATTTAAAATCCCTCTGTCCCAGCATCCAGAAGCTTGTCAATCCCCCAGGAATACTGCTACTATTATGGAGGATGTCATGAAATGGATTTCATTAATAAAGTGGAGGCAAGCACTGTAAGCCATGCATGCCAGGAACATCTGAGGGGATTTGCATGAGAGGCAAACAGCTTACATGTAGAATGGCTAATAAAAATAAACTCACTTGCATGCAGAATTCCAGGGTTATTTCACAATATTCCACATATTCCCCTTCATTTGATTCTCTGGAATATGTATAAAGCAGACATGGAAATCTTCTGTTTCAGGAAGCCTGGGTCTTTGTTTTTAATAAGGAAACTTGAGTAGACACCCAGTTTCTCCTAAAACTCGCTGGCACCTGGGCACTTAGCTCTGCTTCCTTTGTATTCATGTTTGATAACTTATCTACACTTCAACCTATAGAAGGAGAACAGTTACAGGCTTTTTTCTCTCTTCTTCTCTCAAACACTTCTTTTCCTAGTCAAGTCTAGCATGAAAGTCAGCTCCATCTAAAGGTAATATTAAGTGGCTAAGCCTCTAAACTAAAGTGGAAAAAGTGTACTTTCCATGCTTTAAAAAGTGATTTTTCTCTATCTTAATGGAGGCGGGATAAGAAATCTTCTTAGGGCTGGATTTCTTCAACATCTCTTCACTGCTGAATATGTCTGAGTGAATGGTGGGTTAGGTTGTTAGAGCTCTCTGGAAATCAAGAGCACATCCTGGATGATTTGCAGTAAGCAATATTCAGGAAAGTCTTTCTGTACTGGTCATGCACAAAACCTAAAATTATTGGCATAAATAGTGGGTAGAAGGTGCACAAGAACAGAGAATTAATAAATAGTTTTTTGATCTCTACTCTGCAATACTGCTAACAGTGTTTTGCAGGTTGCTCAGATATTTTGTATTAGTTATTGGGATCTTGTATCTGGAGACCCTTTCCATGCAGACATTACTCAGAGCACATATCTGACACATGTCTACATCTGTAACATCATAACACTATCTTGATCAGAACTGGATCTTCCCCTAAAGGTATGTCAAGATTCAATCTGTAAGTATTAAAATCTCAGTAGTGCTGATTTAGGCTTGCTAGTCAGTCTGTTGAGTTCACCACCACCCATGAGTTACCTTCTGGTTTTGATACAGTTTTGCCCAAAGACCTCATATTGTTTTAAAGCTTCTTTCATTTTTGGACACCAGTTCCATCACCTGTACAAGTTCTTGCCACTGCTTTCAGCATCCTAGCTCAGGGCTCCCTTACTGATCCCCAGTAAGCTCTTTGGGACTGGCAGTTCTGATCCACAGAGTAGGGTTTCAAGGAAATGTATTTCTCTATTCATGTTAGTAGCAGGAGGAATGAACAGATATGGACAAAGCACTGGTGCTGTGTTGAAATCTCTGGCAAATACTCCACTGATCTCAGCAGGGATGAGTCAATTTTACTTTCAAAACTTCCATATATCATTGAGATAACCATAACAAACACTTTTTTTTTTTTTTTTTTTTTTTTTTTTTAAAGGAAAGAGTAGGGGGGATAAGTGATATAAATAAAAAGGAAGTACAAAATAAACTATGCATAAAACACTATGTACCTAACAATGGAATAGAGCAGCATGGATTTTTCAGTAAATGAACGCATCAGCTCATGCTCTGCAGCATCTGTGCAAGCAAAGTCCTGCCGTATGTAAATTGGATGCCTAACAACTTGTGTGGCTAGGTAAATAAGCCATACATATGCTTACCTTGTGAATTTGTAATTAATTCATGCTTCTGGGTAAAACTGAGTCCTTCATGAGATCCAGCACCTGTATAAGTCTCCTCTTTGTCCCCAAAAGACTTAACAGTAGAATAATTCAGACATCTGAAATTCTTTATGCAATTAATATTAAATTAAATCAAATCTAACATATAAGTTGTAGTCAAGAAATTAACTGGCAATTAACACTCGTTGACTGGCATCTGAAGACTGGAGGGAGGCAAATGTGACTGTAATCACATGTGAAAGAGATGAGGACTGTAGCAAAATCTAGGAAATTACAAGTCTTACAAGTGTGCTGGGCAAGTTAGCTCAGACTGTGATACAGGATAGAATTAGTGAACACCTGAACAAAACCAGGTAAGTGTGGAAGAGTCAATCTGGCTTCTGAGAGAGAAGTTCTGCCTACCAAACCTTCATTTTGGTGAGGTCATCTAATATGTGATGCTGGTGACACCGTCTCCTCAGTTTTCCAACAGTCTTGTCATAAAGGTTTTTATGGAAGCTAAGTAATCAGGGGACAAAAGGTAAGGTTGTAATCCACATGAGTCATGGACTAAATGATAGAAAACTAGAGGTGGAAGCAAAAGGTAATTTTCCTCAGTGGAAGGAAACCATCAAGGGAGTTGTGCAGGTCTCTTGTCTGTGCTAGTAATGTGTGCCAAGCTTGGGTTGTTTGACATGTTCATAAATGATCTGGAGAAGGAAGGGAGCTGTGAATTAATATTTGTTGGTGGTACAGAGTTATTCAAGGTATTGCAGTGAAGGCAGACTCTTAGGAGTTGTAAGAGGATGTAAAGCGACTGACTGTCAATAAAAAGGCAAATCAGATTATTGTAGATAAATTATTTAGATTGTGAACCAAACTGTTTACATCACTGTGTGAAGTGGTGCATGGAGATAGGGAGAACCCCCAATTTTTGTGTATGGTAACAGCTCTGAGCAGACAGGTCCATAAAAAAGCAGCTCCAGCCACAGTGACAAGCGAAAGACAATTAAATATTGAGGATTTTTGGGAAAGGAATAGAATATGAAACAGGAACCCCAATGCTGCTGCCAGAGTAGGGGTCCTGCCTCACCCCTGTGCAGCTCTGGGCCCCTCTCTGCAAACAGCTTCTCAGGATTGTAACAAGCACAACCAATGGTATTCCTACAAGCAATGACTGACTTGGTTAAGACAATTAAGCCTTCAAAAGGTAGCATTTAAGCAGGTGTAAGAAAGATTTATAAAGTTGTGAGTGTCATGGGGGAGATGGCTAGGAATCAACAGCTCACTGTCTCTTCTGATGCAAGTCCTAGGGCCATGCAACCACTGTTGAGTGGAGCCAGAGAGACAAAGGCAACAGAGCTGATCACTTCTCTTTGTCTATTGATAATTCACATGCAAATATATTGGCTGTTGATTCAGTTGTTGGCTGACTTCGACAGTTTTACCCATCTGGCTTAAAATACAGCTGTAGGGTCTAGCTTTGGACTTTCCTGTGGCAGCAGAGCAAAGCTTGCAGGGCTGCCCCAGCTCCATCCTGCCTGGAGAATGGAAACAGGAGTGCTCTTTATTAACAGCCTGCTGAAAGGACTGCCCAGTGGCAAATAAAGGACCAGACTCGCAAGTGAGCTGCTCAGACACCATTAGCTCTTGTCATAGTAGTGCCAAAAGAAAAAAATGGAAGGAGGGAATGTGTTTTTCCATGCCAGTTGAACAATCTCCAACAACAGTCATTTAATTATTGCAATCTTTTTAAAACAGAGCAGAATTAAGTGTGGTTTGCAAGGCAAAGAGTTATTTTTTTCTTTTCACAAATTTGAATTTGAGAAGTCAAAAATAACTCCAAGTCTTCTTAGTGTTGAATGCTGAACAGGTGATTTTACTGTAGTGATTTTACTGTTAATAACAAGTATGCTGTCCACTTTGAGTGAATGCTAGTGTAGTGTTCCTGCTTTTGAGGGAAGACAGTCATATAGATTTTGGCACCTCGCCTAGATAACCTAGTTAAGCAAAAGTGAGATGTATCTCAGCTGCCTGAATCACAGAATCACAGAATGTTAGGGGTTGGAAGGGACCTCTGAAGATCATCCAGTCCAACCCCCCTGCCAGAGCAGGACAAAACTAGGGCAGATCACTCAGAAATGCATCCAGATAGGTCTTGAAAGTCTCCAGAGAAGGATACTCCACAACCTCTCTGGGGAGTCTGTTCCAGTCTGTTAATTGTGGTGTCTGCTAAACTTGCACATGATCCTGGAATGACAGTTCTATTTAGAGTAGGAACATATCTGATGAACAAAGGAATACAAAGGACCCTCATGCCCATATGCATCATCCATGAAGAGCAGAAGTTGAACTCTGCAAGCAACGGAGGATCAGCTGAGCTGTGCACACAGCCTGGCTCATGTTGCCAAAGGTGGATGGTAGCTTGGGCCAGAGTTGTAGCAGCTCAACTGCAAGCAGCAGCCTCCTACTGAGGCTGCCAGCAACACTCCAGTGCTCATGGCTGTAACCATCCCCTCGCTGCTGACTTTGGCAGGGCTAAGGAGCAGCTCTGTGCCTTCCTCACGTCTGCTGAAGCCCCACTGGCTGCTGTCGTCCGGAGGATGCTTGTGCCAGAGGTGCCACTTGCCTGTGTGTTCAACAGATTCGCTTTTTACTCTGGGTTTTTTTTTTTTTCCCTTGTGCATAAATCTTGTCAGCTTCAACCTAATTGCATCCTTTTCCGACAGACTGTCTCAGGAGCAATGCAAATGAGCTTTGAAATATGGAGATCTGTTTTATATTTGTCAGTTAATTGCCTGAGTGGCGCAGACATCTAGAGCTGGCACCTGCCTCTTCACGTTAAGATCCACCTTTGATTTCAGACCCAATGTTGCTTGTAGAAGGCGACCTCCTGATGGAGGAGGAGGATGTGCTTTTTGGGCAATACCTTGCTCTAGGTGATAGTGACCTAAATTCCTCGGACCACACCCCTTTTAGACTACAAGCATGGATAACAGAGGTTTTACCCCAGTGTAAAACAGCGTGGATTTGCTCACTTCTAGGTGAGCTGGCCCACTCTTCACCCAGTGAAGCCCCAGCCTTCTCATCCATCTGTTTCTGTCTGTGCTCTATGACCATACGCACCTGTGGAGCATGTGTGTGCTGACTCGCTGCTCACTGAGATGTGACTCTGAGGTGCTTACAGACATGAACAGGGCAGGGAGAAGAAGCACTTTCCCTACTTGATTTCCTTACTCTGCATGCAGATGCTGGAAAGAACAGAACCTTTATTTCTTTTTTACTTCTTTAGTTAAAAAAATTCCCTCACACTTAAACATTAGGTTCTGAAATTCAGCCTATATTTCTTCTGCACTTCATTTCATCCTCTTGTCCAAATTTCTTCATTCAAATCCATGTCAGCTTTACACAAACTCCCAGCAGCACACAGATGAAGTTAGTCAAGTACAGAGCTGGGTCTCATACCAAATGTCTGAAATCAACCCTGTTTTCTTTCCCACACACTTCTGTCTTCTTCACTCTCCTTTTTTTTTTTTTTTTTTTTTTTTTAAAACAACAAGATGACAATCACATAAATAGCAGCACATTTTCTGAGAAACCCTGATGAAAAGCATCACAATTAATATCAGCCTGTTGGGCTGTGTAAGATCTGACTTCCCTTCACATAAGTCTTCCTGCTCCGGCTGTTGCTCTGCCAGGGACTCCTACGACAGCAGATCAAATTAACTATCTGGGTACCCTGCAAAATGCAGTACTACAAGCAATACATGTTTGCAACTCCTCAATAGTCCTAGCTCTGACATTTACTAGCTCATCCCAATGCAGAGCACAGCAGACACATGCTGGAAAGGTTTGATGTCTTTCTCTGACACAAATGTCATGGTATCTCCATGCTGTGTGACAGGTACATTAGAAATGCATGGACTAATTTATCTGTGCTATGGTAAGAATCTGGGGTGGGCGACTTCAAGGCTGGAAGCATTTGCCACAAGTCTACATAGCATAAACTCACTGAGCTGTTCACTAGATATCTGGTTAAATTACCCGAACGTTGAATAAACTGTAAAGATGTATCAATTCAATGCAGCTCCTGTGGCTTTGTCCCAGGTGGTTCATTGTCTTCCCCATGGAGGCAACAGGAGATGCTATGACAGAGGAGAAAGATCCAGCAGACAAATGTAAGTATGTGTGCGGGACCAAGAGCTTAATTCTCCAGGAAACCCGGTGAAGGGATAAAACTGGCATCTTGCATCTGTTGCTAGGGAGCTGGGACCATCCGGCAGAAACCGTAACAGTCTGTGCAAGAAAAAGGCACTGGAAGTGATGTGCTTTCACGAAGAATTTGCTTTCCTTTAAAAATCCATTGAGGACTATTAAATGTAAAGAAAAGTCTTATCTGAGGAAATTGAACCACAAAGGCACAAGCAGAAGGGGAGAGCGTATTCAGGGGAATTATCACCATGTTTGCCCTGTTCTTATACTCTTTCTGGGCTCCTGGTTGGTCACATGAGTCCTAATTCTTGCTTTTGCAGGTGGGAAAATGTAACCAGCTAGTGTCAAGGCTGGAAGTCAACCCACAGCTGGGTTTGGAGCTTGGTCAGACAGCTGCAGGAAACAGCCTGCACTTTCACATGGAAGAAACAGAGGGCATTACTAATTCCTGTGCTGAGGGATGGGTTAAACACACCACTGGTCGTGGTTATCTGCTCCCTTCTCCCAGGAGCAGTACGCTGATCTCTGGTCTTGGCAGGCAGCTCTGTCTAATGCCTTGGTTTGTTTATCAAGACGAACTTATCCCGCCTGTATCTCCACCAGAGTGGGCTGAACAACACCAGGGATGAATGTGGGTCTTGCAGATTTTCACACTGTTGCCTTTGGCAGCACTGCAGTATGCAAACACAGTGGAGATTCGGTATTGGCCATTCTTCATCCTTTGTTTCTTGTGGAGGATAAATATGTGTTGTAGAGGGCTTTATTTTCCCTGTATCCAAGCTCATTTTTTTTTTCATAGCATATAATTAATAAAATGCCCTGATTAATCAAAAGGTGAATTTTTAAAATCATCCTTCATTTTCTGCACTTCTACTGCTTACTAACAAACCAGTACATGATGCCCTGGGGTATTTCCCACAGTATAACAACCAGATGAATTATTTTGCTTCAGGCTCTTAACCTGAGCTGATTACTAAAACCCTGGAAAAGGCTTATATATTCTTTAGCACTTTAATGATGTCAAAAAGTTGCACAAAATATCTTCCTCCTATTCCTCTGATCACTCTTCCAGAAGTACAAGGTTGATCAGATTCCCTTGATAAGGAAACAATTTTTAAACCTTTCATCGTAATCTAAAGTGTTTGCTAATGCTGAGGTCTCCGGTTTGGTGCCTAAATGGAGACTTTTGGTGGCTCATTTCCAGTGCTCAGTATTGAGCTGCGGCATCCCATTTTGCATCCTACTAAGTTCTTACTTTGGGGCTGGAAATTATGCCCTGGGAATAGACATTGCGGTGCTGGGGATGGTGACATCTGAGATCCTCTTTGGATCAATTCCCAGGAAACTACCCACATAAATTTGTGTTGGTCTGCCTTGTAACATGAAACAACATCTACTCCCTTTGCAGGTCCTAGTAAGTTGCTGTGTTGTGTTAGTCACCCCAGGCACATTAAAAAAATATCCAAGTCTGCCTATGACTGTAATAATTGTAATGTCAGTTTTATTTGTTGCACAGAGAGGCTATAATAAACATAAATAAATGAGGAAATCTTTATTACAGAGCGCTTTTGCTAGTGTCATGTACTAATAAACACAGTTGTCTATTTGGAAAGATGCCTTCAATCTGTTGATTTATTAGATTTTAGCAGTGCACTGAACGCAGGCTTCTCTGCTTTTAGAAGACAAGCAGCGGAAAGAAATGCCTCATGGGAGAGCTATGTAAAACTAGCTTGGCTTTTTTTGTAAACACTGGTTTATGCCCCTCAGCTGGAAGATTATTCTGAGCAACTGAGAGAGATTTTCTGTTTGCTTCTTCCAGGCCAGATCCTGGCCCTGCTTAAACTGGTGGGAATCTTCTTGCTGACTTCAGTAGCACTAGAGCAAGGCCAAAAGCATTCACTGGATTAGATGTAACAGGGCACTGGCAACATCATGGTCACCGTGGACAAAATGTGTTCATAAAACCTGGGCTTGCTGCAGTAGTGGCCAAGCAAGCTCCAAGGAAGGCTCTTAGCCTGTTCCTATCCTGTTGGGCAGGGGAAAGTGTAACCAGGTAAAACTCAGCCGGCTGTGGTTGTGTTCTTCATGTGGCAACGCTTGAACGCGCAAGGCACGAGGAAAACCACCGGCACAAGGAAAATCTGAATTTTTTTCAGTTTTATTGACTGTTTTTTTAATCTAATCAGATTTCACTCTCGAAACGAGGTAATGAGGCAGTTTTGACGGCCGCTCCCTGGCTACATGATCGCCTGGGTGTGAGGAACAGGGCAGGGCTGCTTGCAGAGTGCAGCTGGGCACCACTGAGTGCCTGTCTTCTATGCTGGGCAGCTTGGAGATCCCTTTCTTCAAAGAGGATGGAGGCCTTTCTTCAGTTATGGCACTGTTCTGAGCTCCCTCTTCCACATAGTGAGCTTCCTTGGGCTGCTTTCTACCCTTTTTATACCTCTTTGCTGCAGAGGATGTAAGAACACCTCTGTATGCCTGATGTTGTGGGGTGTAAGTAGCAGCATCCCAGGAAATGCAATTGCTCAGTGAGGATAGAGACTGCTCAAGGCAATGCTTGCAAGTTCTGGTAGCTCACATCAGGAAGGACCATGCATTTTTGCTATCTTCTACAATTTTATTATGAATTTGAGGAAAATTGCTTGTTTTCCATACAACCTAGCTCTAAATGTTATGTCATCACTGTATTTTGTTTATAGTCATAGTTCACAGCTGCAGAGAAAAGCAAAGATACAGTGTCTCTTGAAACTTCAGAAGTCAACTGATAAGGAAGAAATCTGATAAAGTTGGTCGTGGACACAAACACGTAGACAAGTGTATATTTGGGAAAACCTCGTTCTCCTTGATGAGGATCATGTTAATTTACACTGACCTGTGGGCTTGGGCACAGAAAGCACACAGGAGCTTGTCCTGCAGCCATAGCAGAGCTGCTTCAGGCTTCTCTTTAGTGATGCCTCTAGTTGGGCTGCTGTGACAATGTCATCACAGCTCCACACCCAGACTGTTAGTGAACATTAACACTGTGGGCAGGAAGACCAGATGGATGCAGAGTGTTCTGTCTCTTGTATTGACCCATCAAGTCTCCCTTACAAATCAGAAATAAGTAGCATTATTTCCTGTTCCTGTGACTTTTTCTGCTACTTAGATCTGGAAAATGTTATTCTTACCTGGAATCTGAGATTGGGCTTAGTAGGTTGGCCAGGTGCCCCTAAGCCAGTACCCACTGTGTGGTATGTGCATGGAAAATCAGGCCAGGGTTGGGACCCGTGGTTATAGCCACCCTCAAAAACTTTTTTCATTGTCCTAAATTTTTATTCTGAAAAACCTGAAAACATGGAGTGGAACACAGATCTCCCTGCACAATGACATGTGACCTCAATTTTTCCATCTGAAGCTCCAGTGCCACAACACTGCAGACTCATTCTATCACCCCACCGCACAGGGATGACGTTCACTTCGGCGTGCCCAGACCCACAGGTGAGTCTGCTCCTAAATACCACCAGTTAAGGGGACACTGACAATTCCATTCATTGCCTGGTCCATGGCAGCACCTGTTCCTACAGTAATAGAGCTCTTCATAATCCTTTGCCTAAATTACATTTTTGCAGCTGGATTTCATTAAGCTTAATTCTTCTCTCCTTGACGAATATTAATTGATGCAAATTCTCCTTCCACAATCCCTAATACCTAGTGGCAGATAAAAAATCACAACCTTCCTAAGTTTTTTTCATGTTCAAACATTCCTATTATTTATTCCTTTTACCGTGAGAAATTTGCAGGAAGATTACAAGACCAGCTTTGAACATTTGCAATACTTTTTAAAATTGTATTTTTCAAGTGTGAATGCAGCATTTGGTGCCCAGAGATGGAATGAAAATTCTGAGGATGCAATGGGTCATCCATATCATAGCAGTGCCAGAGTGCAAAGATCAAGGCCTCCTGTTGCAGATACAGTGCAAAGGCCCTGGGAAGGACAGCATTAGCTCATAAGACCACACAGTTTGGGACTGGTGGCTACAGAACAGCAAGTGGAAAAGGGGAGGAAGGAGGGGAAGTAATACGCTGTTTTTCACGTGCTCGGCAGCAGCACCAAGAATAGAGCTAAGTATTTTGATACCCTTGTAGTATCACTGCCTGGGAGAGCTCATCAACATAGATTTGACATGATACCCACTTCCCTTTGAAATCTCCGCACTATCCTGCCCAGGCTTCCTGTAAAAAACCCTACAATTAAGGCAAAAAGGGCTCCCTTATTCCTTTCCTAGGGGGATTCCGCAGCAAGAGATGCACCCCAGCCCATTTGGCTGCTGCAGCAATATGGGGGTATTGAGAGGCATTCTGAAAACAGTATGTTTTCATTTTAGCAGGAGTAGGGGAGACAATATGAAATTTAGGTGCCAGCACACAGCCTGCTTGCTGTTTCAGAGCTGATCCCATTGAGCTCCTGCCTGCTCTGCCGTTCCCCTGTGGGCTGTGATGTTAGCTGTGTGCCAACTCCTGGGTCTGTTACACAAAACTACTCCACCTTAGGCCTTGATTCTGCTAATCACACTTAATTTCAGTACTCATAGGTAACCCTGGTTTCAACTTTATTGCAGCCTGAAGCACTCCTGAGAAAGGAAGCACTGGGCAGTGGGTGGAGATGTTTAAAGGCATGTTTAATTACAATTTTTCATACCTGGGCAATCCCAGAAAGACATATAGCAGATGATAATCTTGGATGCCAAACATTCTGCTCCATGTAAGAAAGCTCCTAGTACAGCTGAGTGCCAAATGCGCTCATCTCCTCCCCTGACAATCGATCTGCAGAGAAATCAGGGAAGGAAGGAGCACAGACATATCCTCAACCATTTATTTAAGCTGGGATTATTGTTTATAACGCCATTATATTAATCTGCATTACATGGCAGGTGACATTTCTGTTCTGTGTGGTATTACTAAAGAAAGGGATAGGAGAAAACAGACACACTGCATGCTGCACTTACAATTACACAGGTCAAAGCCATGCATGATGTGATCCACCCAAAATACCACCCCAGGCAATGTAGCCTACAGGAGATGCTGGTGAGAGGTGCTGGGGTGGGTGACAAGATGCCTGCCTTCAGTTCCCAAGCCTGTCATTTTATGGCAGGTAACTTGTGGCAAACCACAGTAGCATCTTTCTTGCTATGTCACCGAAGAAAGAACTAAATGATAAGATACTGCATTTTGTAGACATCCAGCAACAAGAGAAAATACAGTGCAAGGTCTCAACATTATTGTTGAATGAGGAATTCAACATAGCGTATTTAAGTTCATACACATATGCATTTAGGTATACAGCTTTTTTTTGATGTGAATTACAAGCATGAGTATAAAGTGCATCTCCCTTGGGCTGATTGTCTGTGTATCGCTAATGATAGATGTACTGTAAGGAGTAATCACATTAAATGTTTAAGAAAGAGAAAGATTTTAAAAAGTCATGCTACAAGATTTAAGAAGTTATTTCAAATAAACCACCCAAGTACATCTGTTTCCCTCCAAATATTATCTTAAACTTTAGTGCTGGGTTTTCTGGCAGAGAAATTAAACTTCAGGCGGACTTTGAACACTCAGATATTATTTTCTTTTTGTTTGCTGATCATGACCTTTTCTCATGGTGGCCTCAAGGAGCTTGAGGATATAGATTTTCCTCTGTTATACAGAAGTAACTTTGTTGTTTGCCACAAGGTGAACGCTTCCTTATCTGCTACCTCACCTGCTGGCACAGATGTAGCAGGCTGCCCAGGTGGTCTGTCTGACACTTCCCAGTAACAGGGTTGTGGACACACTATTCCCAGTCCTGCAATTCACCGTAGTGCAAACAGCTGGAACAAGTCAAAACCAAGCAGGAGACAGTATTGTTACCATATGTATTCCTTATCTTGATTTACTTTCATTGAGTAAGTTTTTAAAGGAGTTTTTAAGAACTCAAGTGCCACCAAGGATTCAAGCCGCTTCCAGGCAAAAAAAAAAAGACTACAGGTAGGAAGTTATATTTTAAAACAACATGTTTCAAATGCTGTTTGTTTTCCCCACAGGCATTTGAACATGATATATTTTTTCCTGTCTTTCCCCCCCACCCCCACCTCTGAAGGCCAGGATAAAGTGCTACAGAAAAAGACTGAAAAGAAATAGAAAGAGTATTCAGGCACAATCATCTGAAAGCTTTTCTATTTTGCAGACTTATTCCTTTAGGACTGAGAGGCAATGAAGGCTTGTGGGAAAAATTCTGTTTAGTCATTTACGGCTGATGTGCCCTGTGTCCAACAATTAACATAATCTGAGTGCAAATATAGTGCTTCTCAGTGGCAATGAGTTGAACGCCTTTAGGATCTCTTACATAGGATCTGAACAAGAAATTATCTGTCAAAGCAGAAGAGCATCAAGTAATGTGAAAGTCACTTCTACCCCAGAGGAGGGGATACACGACTTCAGAGCCCATAGTCAGACTTGGAAAATGAGATACATCTGTATGTCCTTCTGGTGAACAAATAACTTGACTCTACTGACCTTGAAGACACGTGCCAGTTTTGAACTCATGGGGTTTCACTTTAATGATCCATTTAACAATTTCAGAGGCACTATGCCTGACCCACCCTACCATGAGTGAGAGCAGGACCAGAAGAAAATCTTCATGTGGTGCTAACTTGGATACAGCTTTCCTCTGGCATGTTGGCTGTAGCTTTCTGTGTTATTTACTATTATGTTATTATTCATGTGTGTTCATGAACGCTCCTTTAATTTCCAGTACCGATGCATATCAACTGGGGCAACTCCAGTGCTTGACATGGGGACAGTGGTACATACTAACAGTTGGCTGGAGTGACTAGGGAAAAGTTCAGACACTTCAGGTAAAATCCTGTTTCCTTTGAGACAACCCTGAGATTTGGGGCTGATGAAGCCAGGAGCCAACACCTCAGCTTTCCCCTGCCCCTCACCCTTCACTCTCTCTAGGCATTACAGTGCACTGATTACCAAAGGATTTCTCTTAGGACTCCTCACAATTCTACCTGGTAACAGGTATGTTAAGGTTTAACAAGAGGTGGCTGGAGGCTTTCCCATCATTCTAGTTTAGGACTGGAATGACTGATTTGGGAAGTTAGCATTGCTGAATGAATGTATGCACAGGGCTTTTGGAGACTTGCATCCCTCCTAAGCTTCCTCTGACCTGTTTGGCCTCAAGCAGACCCCACCAGCAATCAGCCCACAGGGTCAGCGCTGACACTTTGCCTCCCAGAGCCCACTGCTAAAATGCTCCTAGCAAGGAGAAGGCCTGATCCTGCTGTAGGTACACACTTAGGATGCTGCTGTACAAGCCTACAGCATTACAGACACATTATGAAGCACTGGACACATTATGGAAAGCCCCTTTCCTTCTTCAAAAGGTTGCTTCAGCCCTGCTGCCCAGTCTTCCTGTAGCACTTTTCAGGGAACTACTTTGGCCCAATGAGTAAGGCAGAGGTTTCAATGGGAGTACTCAAGCTGCCTGGCTATGCCAGACTCTCCAAGTAAAGCTGGCAGCGCTTCCAACTGTTGTGTGCCTGAGTCTCATGTAGTAAGGTGGTTTACCATCCCATTTTTAGGCTGTTTTGAAGAGGTACCTAGATCAAAGCAGGACACCACCCATTTTCATTGTCTTCCTGCAAAGCTGATTTCAGTGGCAAGCTATCACTGGCTTCAACATGAGTATAATTTTGTCCACTATAAATAGAAGTGGTGTTAGTTTTAGAAGCAGTCAGAAAAGCTTCCTTCTATCATTTGCCAACCTTTGTCTCCTATTTTTAAGCTATTTTTCCACTCCAGACACTGTTTTATCTTCCCTTTAATATCTCTGTACAAAAGCCATTAATCTCCTGTATGGAAAACTGTCAGATCCTTCTGGAAAATAAAAATATTCTGCTACCCACTAAATTGCCCTTATCTGTCGTGGCAGTGGTATCTTCAAAGAATTCCTGAGGAGTAGTTAAGCATGACATGATCCTCCTGTGTCTCAGCCTGTGCCGGCTTCCTCTAATCAAGCCAGAGTTTGGTCGCCCTTCTCTTACCACATCCCTTGAAATGGCTCCCAAGCCTTTTCCCCAGAACAGATGTTCAGCTCACTGACTGTATTGCTCCCCAGATTGTCTCATTAGTCTAGTTTATTTTATTTTCTTAAACTATAGTCATCTTTGCCAATTCCCAGTTCTTGCATAGCATTTCCCTCTCTTTGGACCTTTCACAAATATGACTGCTTCCCTGATTTCTGTGAACAATCCCTCAAATACCACGGAGTGTGCAATGCAGGATCATGGTGGATTTCTGCCACTTGGTAAGTCCTGGGTGCACTTCTGGACAGAGCTTTCTCTTTTACACCCGGAAGTCCAATCTCAGACTTGAGCAGGCTCTTTTTCCCAAGAGAGTTTAAAGCCTGCATTTTTCTGACATCAGTTAGCTATTCTCTTAATCATTTTGTGTAATAGCTAATGATTGGTTTTTTTAAAAGAGAATATGTCTTTGGAAACTAAAGCCAACTTAAACCAGCTTTCTTGAACATTGTTTCAACAATCCCACCTCCAACCAGAGGTCTATCTTGGGGGACAGGGAGCTGCAAGTGTTGTACCATCCCTGGGACAATCGGCTGCTGCAGAGAGGTGGAAACCATAAGTAATTTTGTATCAGCCAGAGACATTTCTTTAGGTAACTGTCTTGCTGCAAGAGGCCATGCTGGTTCCTGTATGCCCAAGATCAGACTGTGTTTAACTGGTGCTCTATCAGAAAGTCCATCTGGCCATATCAAGAGAGGAAAGGCTTCAGGGGAGAACACTTACTCTGTCTGCGCTCATTAAGAGTGTGGGGTTTTTTTCTAGATTATTAGCTCCACCCTCCAAATACTGCTCAGCACTGACTAGATTCAGGTGTGATCTTCCCCTCCCACACACACATTGTTAACATCTGTTAATATTCTTCTGGTTCAGTTTCTCAGCCCAGGAAGTGCTAACCTTGACACGCATATTTAATTTAAAGTGCAGCAAGATTGTTGATGGTAAAGTACTTACTGAGCCTGCTTGGAGGAATACATAAGCTAATAGCTTTCTGTTGGACTCATGTATATGCATTATGTTAATGACAGCTTTTACATTAATTCCTGTAGGAAAACAGTGCACTGTCTATATTAATATCCCATCTCCATCTGAGCCTGCAAATTCACGTATTAACTTATTATCAGCAGCCAGGAGGAATGAACAAGAACACCAGACCAATTTTGGAAGGTCTGACCAGCACATGAAGGGCTTAATGGATCTCTGCCTGTGATGGTCCCAGCCTTGACCTTACTGAAAGTAATGGCAGTGTTGTGCTTATTTCAACAGCAACTAATAGAGGCTCAATAACTATACCTCGGTGACAAGGAATCTAAAGAATGTGAATACTACAGTATCTCTGCTTCACAATTAAAAATATTGATGTCTACACCCAGAGCTGTTTGGCCAAAGACCATTCAGAAGTATGAAGCTACCATTCACTGTCATTGATAGTCAAAACTGAAAAAAATCAAGGTGGACTAAAAGAGAGATAGGAAGTTCCCTCTTTTTAAAACTAGCCTGTACCCTCCCCACGCTCTCAGCACATTGCTTTGGAGCACAAAAAAATAAACGTTCTTGACACTTAGACTGATCTGTAAGCAGGTTTAGATCTATTTTAATACCTACATAGGTGCATATGTACATATATACATATTCTACAGAAGTTGCCATGTAAGGTTGTTTTGATAGAAGCAAGAAGTCAGCCCATCCTCAGCATTCCTTTCTCACAGGGGATTTGTGCAGTGTGATTTTCCTGGTTAAAATGAGTAAGCAGAACTCTGCAGGCATATCCAGGGAGGCAGGGTTTGGCCCCCATTTGTTGTCTCAGAGGGGCAGTGATATGGAGCAAGAAGACCATGGAGCTCATGAGTGTCCTGACATTCCCTCGTTGCCTTTTTTCCTACTCCTGTGCCCTGCTGGAGCTCCCAGAATTCTTTAGTAGTCCCTGAGAGTTGTCTTATAGAGGCAGAGTCTTCTTCTGGCTTGTTAGGATGAATTAGGACCACATTCTCCACCAGAATGAAAGGAAAAAGCCTTGCATGTCAGTGAATCTGGTGTGGGGCTTCCATGGGGATGCAGGTCATTTGAATAAGTTAGAGAATCTTTCCACCAGCACGCGCCTGATCAAGAGCTGGAAGGCCATTGACTACAGGAAAAGGAGTGTCTTCTCCCACCTTTGTTCACTGTGTCTTTAGAGACCTTTTGCTAGGGAATTAAAATAATGATGTTGAAATGCTTTTAACTGATCCAACCTCTCACTCCCCTGCACTTAAAATCACTTCACAACTCAGATGCTTCTCCTAGCACTGCACAAATGAGGATTGTTTTCTAGAAGAAAGGTTGTGTGTACAAGGATTGTGCTATAAATCATCTTTTTCATTACATGTCTAATAAGCATGAGTAAATCTCAGGCAGAAATGTTCTTTAAAATTCTAAAGTGGTCTGTAGACTATTACTGAGCTATTCGGGGTTTGGGATTGGGGTTTTTAATGAGATGCTCTTTTTGTTTCATCTCTTCATTGCCAGCCAAAAATCATATCAGGCAGAAGATTTAAAATATTTTCTTCTGAGGTTGGTGAGTTGTTAGTGAACACAGAAGCCAACTCTTTCTTAAATACATAAATCCATCTAAGCGGTCTAGACATTTCCCCAGCTTTTTTGATTATTTCATTTACTTCTTACTCACAAAATTTGCATTTAGTGTTGAGTAGGTTTGGTTTGGCATAGCTCTTTTAACAGATGGTTTTCAGTAAACTGTAAGTGTGGGACTTGCTGAATCACACCAGGGTTAAATACTGGGCTACCATTTAGGTGGGCAGGGAATAAGGTTGCTTTGCTGCACAATTCCTCTTTGGCCTGGTTAAATCAGGTTAAAACAACCTGCCTACACTTGCAATGTCATGTGGACTAAGACAGACTGAGGATTTAACATGCAGTAGCATTCTTGAAGCACCTCATAGTGACTGCCCTAGTGGCAAAGAGTCTGGGTCAAAATGAGCTAAGGAGATAGCTGGAAAGCCCTCTGGCTGCCCAAAAAGGGGGACATACATGAAGTAAATTAGGAACACCTCTTAAGTTTTTCTTCTTCTTCTTCTGTTCTCTTGGCCAATAACTGGGATAATAATGAGTCATATTTCTCCCATTTTTTTGTGTCTTATTCATATACACTGCAAATTCATCTGGGGCAGAGATTGGCTTTGCAAGATAGCTTTGAATTCTGAAGACATGTTGGTCCCTAGGGCCAGAGGAGCAGTGGGCAACTTCAAGAAGCTACTGCTTTGTTTTGATATTACTTTCAATGTTTTTAAGGAAATGCTAGGCTTTATGTACTGCTAGTTGCTGTATAATCTCCTTCAGTGACAGGACAGATGCACTCGTCACACATAGAGCAGTGCCCGGGATTTCCCGGCCTGCCTGCACCCATCTCCAGTGGAGGACATGCTGGTGCAAGCCACGAGAGATCTGACAAGAACGCACTGGCTGCAGAAGGTTATCAGCAAACTCACAGAGTTTACCAAGCCAATCCCTTCATGCAGGTCTCCAGCATTTGAAAGGCCCACCTAAAAGATTTCTTTCGTCAGTCAGTTTTGTGACATTATTTCTACTAATTTGTCTTCTCCGATGAGTCAATACAGACATGCTGAAAGCCTCTCCCTTTTTGCAGTGGCTGAGAGCTACGTAGCTGTACACCAGTTCACAAAGCCTTGGCTGAGCTGTCAACTCAGTACCTGTCCAGTGACCTGCAGAATTTTTAGGGTATGCACAGAGACGTGTGTGTGATTCCCCCAGCACTGAAGCATGGGAGGTGGGCACTGGCTGTGTTGAGGTCGCACAGGAGTGGGAAGGGCTCTGCCCAGGTCCCAGCAGGGTTGGTTTAGCTCAGGCAAACTGGTTTCATGCCATCTCTGAATTCTTTGGTTTGTTTAGGCAGAGCAGAGGAGGAAACGGATTACTTTGCCAAAGTAATCAAAAAAGAGGGGGAAACAAGGAAAAGGAACTCCAAACACTGATTAATAAACCTCTTTCCAGTCTCTGCTGTAACGCGATAGCCAGTGACAGGGAACACACACACATCTCACCACTTCCTCAATCTTGGAAGATGACAGGAAGGATGAGGCCATTTTGCTTTGAGGATGAACTAAGTTAAGCCCTTAAAATGAAACAAAGACAATTTGTAGACCCCTGATAAAAGCCCTGCATGTGGCATAGAAACTTTCCACTGCAGTCCAATGGCTTTGTTATAATCTTATCACCTGCTGCTGACTTATCCAAACAGCTGCCTCCTACCTACTTATCTCTGTAGAGGGGTGGGGAAAATCACAGTATATAACAAAGAGCTGTGGACCACACACACATATTCAGAAAGTCCTGTGTGCACAGAGCTCTGAATTTTCAGGGGCAAAAAATCTCTGATTATGAAATACAGGATTTACCCTCCACTTGTTCCTGCTCCTGTTGCTCCTGCTATCAGCTGAAGTTCAAATGGGTGTTTACTCTCCACTGAGATTTTACCCAAGCAAATGAGTAACTCTTCTTATGGCATAATTCTCACTCTTCCAGCCCCTAAGAGCAACTTACTCCAAGTTGCTCTTCCCCATGGAAGCACCTTTGAAATGGTGCTCCTTATGCTTTTGGTGAGGTGGAGCTCACCTGAATGTTGAAAACTCAGCCTTGGATCCTTCATGCACAGAAGGAAATGAAATAATTACCTCCACTTAGCAGATCTCAAGTCTGGAAAATGATGAGTTACAGTGGCAGCTCCTAGCCATACTGCTGTGCTGAAATATGGATACTTTGGGATGAAAGAGGCAGACAATGATTTATTCACTTTGGCCCTGCTCGGGGCAAGTGCTGATCACTTAAATGAAGAGCTTGTCCAAGACTAAAGTGTTCACAGGGTGAACGACAGGCAGGAAGCCTATTACATATCACTGATTTGAAGGTTGTCCAGGGAGACTGTGGAATCTCCATCTTTGAAGGTATTTGAAAGCCATTTGGATATGGTCCTGGGCAAATCTGCTCTAGGTGGCCCTGCTTGAGCAGAGGCATTGGACAAAATGACTTGCAGAGGTCTTTTCCAAAGTCAACCCTTCTGTGATCAATTCTGTGACACCACTGGCATTGTGGGAGACCTTGCAAAATTTCCTTGGTTACAGAACGGTTTGATTGCCACTCCAGCAAATCCCCAGTGATTCAATGGCTTGCAGATTTTTTGATGCAGCACATAGTCCATTTGAGTTGGCATTGCAGCTGTAGGTCTTAAGTGAGTGCTGTACACACTTATGGTAAGCTGGGGCCACAGTGAGCTGGATCAGGTGCCAGCAGCAGTGTTAATGTGCCAGTGGGGCTCTCTGTTAAGTGCCACTTCTCAGCATGTTCCAACTCTTGTTTTTCTGATATTTGTTACCCATCAAGCCCAGTCCTGTTTCTCTGCCTTCTCTGCGTTCTCGGCTTTCTCCACCTTCTTTCCCAGCCTTACTTCTGGGGACCCTCTGGCAAATGGATTTGAATCCACTTCCCTGACACGCAGAGTAAAATAGTTCCCATATTGGAGACCTCATATTTTAAAGCCACAAATCAGTTTCCAAACTTAGCTGTAAGTCTATAAACCCAGTGTAATTTCCCTTGGACCCTCAGGACTGACATGCATGGGGTGGAGGTTAGAAGGGAGGACCCAGCACTTACTTGTCAAAGGGAAGATTTTCAAGAATGCAGATACGGTCCAGCAAGGTCCAGTGCACCTTGAAATGCTGCTCTTGGTCCTGGGGGTCCAGTCTCCCAGCAGTGTATGCAAGGGGGATCCATCTCTGTGAATGCAAAGGTTGGCCCAGAGTGTTGGCTTTGTTGGGACAGCTGTACGTAGTTAAGAGATTTTCAGCTCATTATTCCCTTAAACTTCCAAATTTAATTTTGCCCAGGCCAAATAAAATTCATTGCTCAGAATCTGAGTGTTGCATTATTCCTTCCTGAGCAAGGCACTTTGCCATCCTCCCTTTCTTAGCTCTCTCCTCTAAATCATCACAACCTCATTGTCGATAAGAACGATGGAGCTTTTTGGTACTTTCCCACACAGGTCAGTTGTTTGCATCAGCACAATTTGTTTTACAGGAGACACAGACCTCTACAAAGTGCCACTTAAATGTCAGTATTTATTGTGTATGTCTGCTGTTTAAAATGACTGAAATGCCATGCTTTACTTTTGGCTTTGTTAATATGGGACCAGTTCCAGGTTCAATGTAATCCAGAGGCAAAAGTCATCCTAAACTCAATGAGGACATTGGACTGGATAACCATAGCAGTTTCTTAATATGCAATCTATGTATTTTATAAGTTTAATACCATTTCTAGAAATGTATAAAATTTACATAAATTATATTAATCTTA
This sequence comes from Todiramphus chloris collaris, assembly GCA_025345505.1. Classification (NCBI taxonomy): domain Eukaryota; kingdom Metazoa; phylum Chordata; class Aves; order Coraciiformes; family Alcedinidae; genus Todiramphus; species Todiramphus chloris. The sequence continues at coordinate 10,020,268 of JANVCC010000020.1, read as the reverse complement.
AATTGTGAAATAGAGCAGATAAGGTACAGATTCTACTAATTTGCACTGTAAGTGGGTGAAAAACAAAGCTCAGAGGAGTCAAAGACTCACTTGGTCACCTGGTCACACAGATGCCAAACCTTGAGCCTTTTCTGAAACAGCCATTTTGGATTTTTTCTTTTTGTTTTCCTAAGAAGCTGTCTGTACAGCCCCATGAGTGCTCAAGGATCTCAGCTTTCTTACTCTGGTGAATTGGGAAGAAAAAGGTTACAAATATGAAGCCTGAAGGTTCAAATAGAAGAGAGCAAATAAAATGGACCTGAAATCTTGTTATCTTAAAATCTCCTGGTTATTGGCCCTGAGCCACCTGCAATAAGCAGCACTGTAAAAGCTTATTCGAAATCTGAACTCAAAATAATCCTCTGCCATGTTGGGAGATTCAGCAGGAAAACCTGACCCCCTCCAGCTAGAAAAGCAATGGAGAACCTTACAAGGAAGCTTTTTCTGGCTTCATTTCTACATTCAGATTCAAGGGAGGAATACAAAGGATTTTTGAGCTGATGGAAAATGAAAATGCTCTTTGAAATCTTTTGCAAACATTGCATTAAGATCCTTCTAAGAAACTATAAAATTAATTAAAAAAAAATAATGCAGGAACATTCAAACAGATCAGCAGAATATAATAGGTTTAAAACTAAGAGGTTTGAAACACTCTGAAAATCTGCAAAATCTGATGGGAAAGGAGGATCTTCCCAGCAGGTGTTATGGCCATGCTGGACAATTCTGTGAAATGGAAGTAACTCCTGACAGTGCCACGCAAGAGGCATTTTTCAAAAACAATAATTTTTCACTCACTGCAATAGGACCATTTTATAAAATCAGCCTAGCTCTGTTGAAATGCTCTCATGCCAACACCTTTTTGCTTAACCAAACCCAGTGTTTTCCTGACCACTACCTTTTTAGTGAAGCTCTACAAAAGGTTTCCAATGAAACGCAAATCCTTCTGAAGTCTGCATGGTTTCAGATTTCCTTATGAGCTCGAAACTCAACCCAGGTTCGTCCAAAAGTTCAGTAAGGGTTCGTGAACTTTTCTAGCCCAACTGGATTGATTTATGGTATCGTGTCACAGCTACACAAATCACGTGGCTTCAACATACAGCAAAACTCAGTGAGCCTGAGCACCGAGCCAAGCAAATCAGAGCCACGGCCTCTCCCCTTCCACCCTCTCCTCTTCCCATAAAGGGTGGATGCTGACTCTACATCCCCAGTGGCTTTCTGGGCTGTCATCTAATAAAAGAACTGATCTTTAGAAAGCTTTAAGGCATCTAGTTGTGCTGATCTGTCAGGAAAATGGTCCAATCTCACAGGGACTCATCCAAAATTAAAAAAAGAACAAAGCAAAAAAACAGATGCTCTAAGTTAAGTATCTTAATTTTTATTTTGTTGACCAAATAGCTGGACTGAGCTCCACCCATGGCTGAGCATACAACAGCTCCTGCTTTTAATCAGAGCTGTTGTTTAGATGACCAAGTACAAAGAGGAAGAAACCTCATACTGGTGCTCCACGGAAAATCACATCCCTCAGCTGCAGGCAGTGCTTCTAGCTGGCTGCGGGTGGAGAAGACAGCCCAAGGCTTCAGGCAACCAGTGGCCCTGGCACACACGGTGACACATGGGTAACTCGGGAAGTTGTGGAGGTGCAAGGGCAGTTTAGTGCCTTCCCCACCTCTCACCTTCCTGCCTCCCACTCCTGGGTACTGAAGGGCCTGACACAGCCAAAACATGCCAAAGGCCATGTTTGCATGGTCCCAGCTGCTGCAGAGCATCTCTCCACTCCTTAAGATGCTCAGCAACTTTCTCAGCATCTCAGGAGTACCTCGGCTGTGTCTGGCAGCACTGTGGTGACTGAATACCATCGCTCTCATGCTCCAGCCATTTGCCTGTGGTTTTAGCTTTCCTGGTCTGGAAGTCAGGCATGGAAACTGTATTCCACCCCAACTGCTCGGGATCTGGTAGCCACACATGTTGATAGGATGAGGTGACAGTTCGCCCTCCTGTCACATGACACCGAGCTACATGAGACAGTGGCACAAGGCAGCAGTCCCAGGCAGCACCAGACTCAGATGCCTTGTTGCTGTTTGTGCAGCTTTGAATCTAGAAACAGCAATGGATGATCCCTGGAGTAACAAGGTGTAAACACTAACAGTTTTGGCTTTCTTTTAGTGAGTATCTTGTGCCCTTCTCCCAGAGTGTCTGGGCTAATACTCTCCTTGCTCTGGTGGGGTTTGTGCCTTTTGCAGTTGCTTGTCACACTGCTGCCAATTGCTGGAGCAGAGGTGGGTGCTGGGTGAGGGGTGGTGAGGAGGTTATGCAGAGGTGTTGAGCTGGAGGACCCAGTTTCCCATGTTGGGAGTTGAGAGCAGAAAGCTCAGTAGAGGCTCGTGCTGCAGCAACAGACATTGCAAGGGTTATGGATAAACCACAGCATGCAGTGAAACCAGCAGTAATATTGCTACCAACTTCAGGGTCCCTCAGATGCAACCTGGGCATATATAAATGAGAAGGGGCAGAACATCCAGGCTCCTCCAGAGAGGTGCAAACTTACATGTGAAGAGTTTCCCTGTCTCTCTGTAGCACCTCGACACTCCCAGGAAGAACCACGGTGGGTTTTGGTGACATCTATGATGATGCTGTTGCCTGGTCATGCCTGAGGACAGAGCAACAATTTTTTGCTCACTGGTGTTTCCGACCAGGGGAGGTAGGAGAAGGTGACAGAGGAGCGAAGGGCTTAGCGAGTGAGCAGAGGGCTTCAGCCGCCTGGGCTCCTGGGCCAAAACTTTTCCTTCCACTGAGAGCTTTGAATCCCCTCTCCCACATTAGATTAATGAGTAGAAAGGAATTTTTTAAGTATGCCCCTAGCTCACTTCTGGTTTATCCTCTGGGTTTCCTCTCCTCTGATGGTACCACAATGCGGCATCTGCTGCGCTGCCAAACGTGGAGGAGAGTGGGCTCCAGCGTGCACAAACAGAGAACATGGTGTCTTTGGCAGCTGGAGGAGCAGCCGTCTCAGGTTTCCTTTCATTTTAATGGTTCACATACCTCTCTCTACGTCTGTGTCTGATTTTCAGGGCACGACCTTGATTTTACATCAAAGATTCCCTATGTCTCTCCTCATCCCACTGCTGTCTGGCTAGATTACCAATGCTAGAGCTGATCTTTCTATTAAAATGTTTGGGTTTTATTATTTTCCTAACCTAAAGCCCATCTAAAATGCAAAGCCTTGTTCATCCTTTCCGCAAGGGCTCCTGCACTTTGATTCCTCCTCCACCCTGCTGATGACAGACAGCTGTGAAGTGTGGTGCATCTGCAGGAGCCAAAGCTGCAGGCTGCTGCTGTCCTTCTGTATACTTATCGATACCATTAGGTAGCTGCTGTGATCCTCCTCTTGTTCATAAATCAGCTCATAAACACCCAACATCTGGAGTACTTCCTCTGTCATTGGCATCTGTTGCAAAATTAATATTGATGTTAAAGAAGTCCCACTGACAGTGCAGGTACATCTCTGTTCGCTGGCACCTGAATGTTGCCTACAAGCAGGAACAAGGAACTGTCTGGCCAGCATTTTTGCAACTGAACATTTGGTGCTTGATGAGGATCAGATAACCGGGACATAGATGGTAAATGTGGGTTACTTTGTTCTTAACACAGTTTTCAGCTTGAACCCCACTCTTAAAGGCTAGATCCTTTCATACTATACCTAGCACCCCAACACCCTTCAGAAGTCAGTAGAGATGTGTTACTTTTCCCCTTTTCCAACTTGGAATGGGATGGATTGCCCATATAGCAATATCGGAAAGCAACACTGCCTGAGAGCTCCATCTCACCTCCGAACCCCAGGCCACCTTCCCCTTCACTAGTTCTCATTTGGGGCTTTACAAACTAAGCCTATTTCTGCTTCCGTGTGGCTGTCACCAGGCTCTGTAGCAGGGAGAGTTGTGCCCAGATGCCCACTGCCATAGCATCCCTTTCTCCTGTGCAGTGCCTTGTGCTGCCCTTTGCCTCTGAACAGCAGTGGTGTATATGTGTGAGTTGTGAAATACCACAAGACCGCCTCAGGTGAAAGCCCTGGTGCTACCATTTTATGGGACATTTTCCCCTAGTTAATTTATCTACTGAGTACCTCCAGCATGGAACTTGTAAGTAATGAATAGTAGCCACATTTCAAGCCCTTGGTTATGACCAGCCCTCACAGAGTAACTTTGGACTGTTCTTGCATTGTAATGACAGCTGACCCAAAGATCCAAAATTAAGAGAAAATTTTGTACCTAGGGTCAAGTATGAGGGCTGTTCTCCCAGTAGCACTGGGAGCCAAGACAGGGTCCAAGACCCATAACCTGTAGGGACTCTAAACAGGAACAAGCCCGGTTTGAATTTTCTTGAGAAAGATGGGATATGCTATGAAAGGTGAAACCTTCCAAGATGATAGAGCATGGCTAAGGGGAAGTAAAGCTGAAAATCTGGTGAGAAGACATGTTCACAAAACAGCAACAATCAAAGGCAGAATATATACCTCCGTTCCCATTTCATAACTACATGCAAAGCCACACAGTTACTTGCATTGGTGGGGATGACAGCAGACACTGTATGTGCATACACAATAGCAAGACAAGCCCCTTCATGCTGCCATGACCACAGTATATCCCATGCTGACCTTTATCCCTGTACTGCCTATGTGAGCCCATCTCAAGGAAGTCTCTACCACCAAAGCCCCACCGTGAACTCCCAACACTCTAACCCAAGTGGTGACCTCAATTAAGTACAACCTGGTGCAGGCAAGATGTTCTGGGAAGATTCCCCACCCTTCCCCTCAGGGCCCTCTCCTGCTGTCACAGGCCCTTACTAATTGGATACATCTGACCTACTGGTGTCTTTGAAAGTCCTCCAAGGATCTGTTTCAAGAAACACATTTGGTTTCACACTGAATTTACAGAGCGAAAGTTTTACCATCTGGAGCGGTCTGAACCAAAGCTGGTCTTTCCACAACGAACAAATCACATATTAGATCCAGATCCCTGCTGGTTTCAGCTTTCCTCTCTGCTAACTTCGTTCATTACCTTTCATGGAGAAGAATGGTAGTTGTGAAGGTCTAAACCCCATCCTCCGGGAAGGAAGTTTATTAAAAGACCAACAACGAACGATTCTGTTTTCTTGCCCCAAAGTCCTTGCTGTGCCTTGGACAGCTTTTCAAAAATTTCAAGCGAAAAGCAAATCACAGTTAAATGAGATGCTGCAAGTGTGAATGGCAAGGTGGCACACAAAGAAGAACAAAACAAACACTAATCCTGTCCATTTCAGACTCTTCTAAAGCCCCCTGATGGCAGAAGGCTTTGCTCAGGGAAGATCTCCTTCTCCAACAAACCTGAACACTTCCTAGAGGAGATGAAGCAATGGTGTGTCCCAGTTATTTGGGCAACACGCAGATGAGTGAATTGCACAAGAAGACCTTGTAACAAGCCAGCAACAAAACCTATGTCTCTTGAATCTGTGGATAATCCCTTATCTCTGCAATCAGGCTCCATCCCTCCATCTGTATGCAGTATTGTTGTGTGGGGATGGATATTTTCCACTTCAATTAACTTGGATTTAGTAAAAGTGAAAAGGGCAGTGTCTCTTGTGCCTTAGCCCTCATCATGGTGAGATGAACAACTCAGGCAAGAAAACTCTGACTTTCATTTGTGTGATTGAGCAACATCCTGAATAATTTGTGTTTTGCAAATTACATATCTGAATGATGTATCTAAAAGACAACGCTGATTACACATCAAGAAACATTCAGATAATTGTCATGCCGATAAATAAATTCAATGAGTCCCAGTAAGGGCCATAAAGATATACATTAAGGAATTAAAAATGAATCCTTACAATGATATTAGCTCATTTCTAGATGGAGCTGGTGAAACAGCTAATGATAATACAGAAGAGTTTGATTAATATTTTTGTTCTGTACTTGAAAAGAAAAAAGATGATATATTGAGATGACATAACAATGATAAAGTGCTCTCCATTGCATCATTGAGAAGAATGACAGACAACAGCTGTTAGGGATCAACAATTTTAAATTGCAAAGCCTGGATAACTTATACCATGAAGATCTTTAGGAGCTGTCTGGGAGATGTTTGGCCTCTTGGCATTCATTTTTAATAACCCCAGGGATGCCAATGAAGTTCCAGTGCACTGGAAAAGGTCTAAGTGTGTGCTAGTGTTTAAAAAAATACAAGGTGGGAATATCTGACATAAATCCCAGACCAGACAATTGAGAAGATGACATGGGATTCAAGTGTGAAAAAAATAAAAGAGAGGATCACGTCCAGTTAACAACATTTCACGGAAAACAGGTCTCATTTAATTTTCTGGTGAGCTTATAAATTTGACTCGTAACAGCAGCTTTCTGGAGGCTGTACCTGGGTGAGGCATCACTAGGCACCACACAGCACTTTTTGGGGAGAGTGAGCTTTTTGCAGCAGCTCCGGGCAAGATGTGAAACGGTTGAGGGGCCAGATGGCTGACAGGCACTAATGGAGGTGACACACATGGGAGCACTTCTGCTGGGGCTCCACAGAGACCTTCTAGACCTGACACTTTACAGTATCTTCCTCCAGTGATCTGGAAGAAGCAACTATTGCTGCTGACAGAATTTGCAGACAACCATGGTACTGCCAAGGGGGTTTGATGATCCCAGGCAGTGAAGACAATTAGAAAGCTGAAGTAATTTGCACAAAATGGCCTTCAACACAATTTAAAAACATGTGCAAGTAGCAAGGAAGACAGCTTGCCTGCTGTGTATGGACCTGTAACCTGAATTTTGCCTTCCTCGTGGAAAAGCAGCACAGCATGAAGCTGTGAGATGATAATACTAGTAAGGGACTAATGTGGCCCTTGGTGAGAATGCTGAAGGGGCAGACATAGTTGTATCAGGACAACCAGAAAGCTGATGAAACCCTGCTGCAAACTGCTACAGGAAAATGGCACTCTCCATCTTGAAAGTGCCTCCCTGAAATCTTGATCGCTGACAAGGTGAAAAGGAAGGAGCCATTGTGTCTCCTGAATCGAGAGCATTTCTGAAGGAGAAGTTGCAGGGGATAAATTTAGTGCACTACTGCAAGGTGCCGAGCACAGCCAGAGCCCTCGGGACCACCTCACTTCTCTGAGATCCCTCCAAAAACCTGGGCATGAGATTTGCCTTGATTCTCCACTCCTCAGGTGCAAAATCAACTACTGTGATCTCTCTTCATTTCTAGCAGGCAGGACAATGCATGTCTCTTGAAGGGAAATGAATCAGGGCAGAGAGAAGAGGATGTTATTGTTGTTACCAGCTATTTGGGTTCAGGCTCAAACTTTCTTATTTTCTGCCATAACCATCCTATGGCACATCTTGGGGATGCTCCCGGGCACATGCCCTCTTTCCAAGTTTTGTCCAGTTTGTAAGGAAGTGATGGAGGAGGAACATATGAATCCAAATCGTATGGCAGTGGGGAAAAGTTGTCACTACAATTAAACAAATCTCATACAAATTTTATTCGTTTGTACCCTACTGGATTCTCCTTTTATCTTATATTTCCCCTGTGAAACCACTCAAAACAAGAAACGAACTCCATCTCATTAATGCCTCCTCACAGTGCGCATGTCACAGGTGGGGAAGTAGGGAACATGACATACCTTTTCCTGATGAAAGCAGCAGTGGAGTCCCACACCTCTCCCTGGTATGGCACAGATAGCACCATCAGTACACACAGTCTGTCTCACCCTGCACACACTGACAGGAGCATACTTTGTAATGAGCTTTGCACCTCAAGCAGCAGACTGGCTGCTCCATGACGTAGGATGACTTTTGCCCTTGCAACTGAAGAGACTGCATTGCTCATCTGCTGGGGCTATTTTTGGTTACAGCTAATCCCCTTAATTGTGGCAATCCCTATGTAAAGAGGTGTGGCTGGTAGTCATGGGCTACATCATCTCTATGAGGCTAACTTTATGAGGCTGATGTTAACATTTGTTTTCATTTAAACATGAACAAAAAAAACCACTGGCTTGAGAAGCTGAGTGGTGAGGACACCAGGGGCTGACCTGCCAGATGGCAGCAAGGACGCTTGCTTGACAGGACCATTAACCAAGTTTTCACCAGGGTTTGCACTCTATGTCTTCACAGCCAAGCTGTGCATCATCCCAGTCTAATGGCATGCACAGAAATGATGCTGCACTGGCAAGGCTTATAACCCAGCGTGTGGAGGAGCTTGGATGGAGGCATCACTGCCTGGTCCAAGTACTGCTTGCAGAAGATGAAGTATCCCGGAGGTATACAGGCAGGATTCATGGGGTCAGGCAGTAGGTGATTAATAGGCCATTACCAAAAAGTTGTGAACTGAAAGCTGGAAGGGAGGGAAGGAGTTTGCCTGGTACAGGTCAAATAGTCTGATTTTGGTAAATAAACATTCATGTGTGGTTATTTTTGAATATTCCCCTCTGCAGTGCTGGTAACACAGATATACCACCACATGGGGGGCCAAGAGGAATAAAAAAGATGTGGCCAAAAGGCTCCTGTTCCATAGGAGAGAAAAGGATGAGATAAAACTGGATTCTCAGTTTTGCCTAAGTTAAAAGTCCTGTAAATCACCAGTCCATTCCTCTTCACAGGAGAGCTGTCCCTTCAGTGACAGCACAGGCTGATGTCTGTCTGCTTGTCCCTTACACTGATCTGATTTTGTTATATTCAGAGAGAATCTTATGAACCTGCAGTTAAGAGTATATCTGTGCAAATAACCTAGTGATCTCTCTGCTCAGATAATAGAAAGCTCTTTTTAAAATTTTGGGAGAAAACTCCTTTTCATTCTATTTATGAATGTATTGTGTTAGTGTTCTTGGGATCCACAGGAAGATGTTGTCTGGTACATTACTGAAATGCTGTCATATTTATTAATATTTCCAAATTGGCCCAAACCTCGCGCACATCATTACACAGGCAAACAATAAACAATCACACATTTAGCAAATTCAACATCCACCACAAAGGACTGGTTATTGTATTGCAGGATTAGTTACAGACACTGCTTCTTGCTGCATTCACAGCTCAGCAATATCAAACCCCTACAAAAGCCCTGGAGACTCCCCAGGCCCAGCTCTATTACCCTGCACGGCAGATAAACGTGTGCAGGAGAAATCGGTGTAAAGCATTGTGTGAACATGAAAGTAGAGCAGAAAATTAACTGCTTGTCATGCACCAAAATAGGAACAATCCAAATAATCAGTGCATCCCACCTGCCCCTGACATCCCACGGTGCTCATTGAGATTCAGAGGGAAGCGCAGCATGGTGCTGCCAGCCAAGGGCATCCCAGCTTGGGGACAGGCAGCTCTGTGCAAGCACCTGCTTCCCCTGGGATCAGATCCAGCCAGAGCCCGCCACCATGAAGACAGAAAAGCCCCTTCATGACAACAGATGATGTCATCTGTGGGAGAAAAAGGGAACATTCAAGCAGAGGGCTCTGCATCAGCAACAAACCTATTAAAAAAAACCTGCCCAGAGCAAAGCCTGGGATTTTAGTATACCACTTCTACTTTCTTATGACTCCTGAGCTGCAGCTGGGGATGAAGAGAAGGGGAGGAATTGCTGTTCACAGTTTCCAGGACATCCATAAAAGCATAAAGAGCAAAGGCAAAAATCAAATGTCTCCTTCAGCTAAGGGAGCCTTGCCTTTGCTTGCACACAGCAAACTAATGGGGTATTTCTGATCCACTCGTTACACCAGTTGAAACCCAGGACAAGTGGATCAATGTCATTGCCATGATTGCCCATGCACAGTGCCACAATCCTAATGCTGATCTTCAGGACAAAAGGCATCATGTCAGCCCATGAATGACATCTTCATGCTGTCCCCATGCTGCCCAGCAAGTCCACAGTGCCATGAGCTATTTTAGGGATGAGTTTCTCTCCTGCCACTCTGCTGGCACAAGGCACACAGGCACTGCCATATCCATAACTGTCTGAAGCCATCATCACTAGTCTTCCTGTTCCTATGACCATTAAGTTATATCTTTATTATATACATGGTAAAATTTCTCCTACAATGGAAAAATACATGTTTAGGCAGCAAATTGTATTAGGAATCAAGCATATGAACCAGATCCTTAGGAACATCTCTTTGGAGTGGCTTTCTGCTACTCCAAATAAGAATTAAATATGACATTGTTATCATTTAATACCTCTGATAAAGATCAACAATTTCATTAATCTTTTTTCTGTGTGAACGCCCCTTTGCACTTCTCAGTGTGTTGCACAGAAACCAGTTTGAGACTCATAAACTTATAGAATCATAGAATGGTAGGGGTTGGAAGGGACCTCTGGAGATTATCCAGTCCAACCCCCCTGACAAAGCAGGAACATCCAGGGCAGGACACACAGGAACAGATCCAGGTGGGTTTTGAAAGTGGCCAGAGCAGGAGACTCCACAACCTCTCTGGGCAGCCTGCTCCAGTGCTCTGCCACTCTCACAGTGAAGAAGTTTTTCCTCATGTTGAGGTGGAACTTCCTGTGTTTCACCTTGCTGACATTACCTCTCATCCTATCACAGAGCATCCTTGAAAAGAGACTGGCCCCTTCTATTTGACACCTACCCTTCAGATTAAACATTAATAAGAACCCCCCCCCCAAGAGTCTTGGAAAGCAACATATTCCTCAAGCAACTTAATCCGGAGTTTGTTGCAAATCTTCACCAATCTAGCAAACGTTGCTATAGAACTGTAGCCGTGAAGCTGTACCACCCCATCATCCCAGAATAAGTAAATATTACTAGTGAGTTCTGCAGGAGATGCCCTTAGACAAGCTTTGAGGGAGGGATGTTTGACAGGGGTACAGGACTTCTGTTACTATTTCAAACTTTTCTGATGTTTTCCTGTACAGTCTCTAGCAAAGTTCCTTTCTCCACCAAGAACTGCGTGACAATGGGAGCACTTGGTGCTGTGGCTGTGTCTTAATTCAACAGGGGCTATAACCTGTGGCTTCCCTTTCTGCGGGCAAATAGCAGCTACCTGTACAGGAGAGGGTGAAAGGGACAAGTCCTGTTAGCAAAATACTTTGCAATAGTGTTTCAAAAGTGCTTTGAGCTAGTCTAGGATATGCAAATGAACATAAGCCGATAATCTTTGTTTGTGCTCACACTGTTCTTTTGAAGGGAAAAAATTTGCATGAAAATCAGATTGTTGCACTTGCCTTGTTTGTTCATTTGGTGGCTTGTTTTCAAGGGAAGGATGCTTAGCTGGTCCATCAACGCTCTTTGTTAAACAGGGCTTGTTACAAATTTCTCCTCCCCTGCCTTTGTTTGAACAAGGTTATTGATTATACACAGCTCAGTACCAATTAAAACAAAAAGAGCTGAGTAAGCATGAGCAGCAAGACTGGCATGAGATATAGAGGCTCTTTTCTGCTGACTTCCCTTCCCAAGCAAACTCTAGACACCCATCCCTGGAGCTGTTTAGGAAGCCGATGGCCAGGCGTGACAAAATTAGTGCACAATTGTGTCCCTGGTGGCTAGCTTTCAGCGTGAAGGATGCACTTACCGTTCACAACACTGGTTAGGGAGAGAGCAAATCACCCAAAGATATTTCAATGAGTCTCTTTATATTAATGTGCCTGAGCCTGAATTAACTCACCTAAACTCATGAAACTTACCAAATTTACATGGGTACTCATTGCCTCACTGTTTCTCCAAACCCATCATTGAAGCTCCTGTAGAAAGCCAGAGCTGTAAGCCAAAGGTATAAGAAAATTAATTTCTTCATATAGAAACTTTATTTGCAGAATATCCAGACTCTTGAAAGTTGTAAACACTGGACAACAAGCAGAAAGCCCTTTCAAGGGATGAAGGGGCATATTTCTTGACCAAGAGTTTTGAACACCTCTGAATAAAGACCCAAGGTAATGTCTTGGCCCCACTACCTCAATCTCAGAGTACAGAAAGTTTTCATCCTTAAACTCTTCGCCCGGCCTCCTACAAGTTGCTCACCCCTGATGTGAAATCTTGAACTCTTTGCTGAATGTATGCTTTGGCAAATCCACTGGTCCAGCTAAGGATGTGGTAGCACCTGATGCATTGTCCAGAAGCTCAGCTCTTAGCTAACTGGAAGGCCAAGGGCTTCCTCAGTCTACCTAGTTTTAGCACAGAGAATGACTAGCCTAAACCCTGAGCATAAACAGGATGGAGTTTGTTCAACATTGCCATTGTGTGCATGAAAACAAATGAGCAGCATAACAACTTAACCTGTTTGTGCTAGTTTGTCTTGCCAGTGCTGGACTCAAGATATCTAGCAAGGATCTACAGACATACTCTGTTGCAGCAGAGAGACTTTATGCGTCAGACAGCATTGGCTCATGTGCTGCTGTCTGCTCAGGTTGTCAGTGCCCAGGCACTCCCTGGCTCACACTGCGCTGTGTGCTTCCTTGGCCCCACACCCCTGTGCAAAGGGTCCTGCAGCAAAAGCACTATCAACTCTACAACTCAACTCTAAGTTGCTGCAAAAGCAACTATCAATTCCTGGCCAGGAATACTGATCTGTCCTATGCACTTGACCCCTGTTACAAGGTCAGGCTGGTTTTCAGGGCTTTGTCAGCATCATTATGTTATGTTAGTATGTTACCTGTCTTCAGCTTCATAGTTATTTCTTGCCTGTGTTCCAACCTCCTCTTCTTTCCCACTTCTACTGCAGTAAACCCAAACCCTGTATGCTTGTGTCTATTAAAACCCTCTCCCATATGCATGACTGACCCTTGCAATTCTCTTTTGGAGGACAAAAGGTGAAAAAGGCACTTGTATTTTCAGATACATCCCAGAAAATCTTTTGTGAATGCATTTTGGAGCACATGAGCAGCTTTCTGCCAATGTGTCACAGCATAAGGCCTGTTTATGCATCCTCAGCCACAGTTACTGGTTATATTACAGTAGCTTCCTCCAGGATCAGGTTTCCTCCATGCAAACACACACAGATCTGTCTGTCTTCAGGTCATCCACCCTAGGGAACTTAAACATTTGTTTCCCCTTTACAGATAGGACCACAGTTACATACAACATTGGCAACTCTGCCAAGAACCAATCTAATATCTTCAAAAGCTTTAGCCTGGTCATGCCTTTCCTCTGCAGCTGCCTTTTTCAGTTGCTTTGCTTCCACCCTGGCCCTGCCTTCCAATTTTGAAGGGCAACAGTCTCAACCAGAGTTTGTACAGGAGCTATTGTCACTAAACAGCAGACTTTGTTTCCTCTGTTTTACAAGGTTCTGTTGTTGTTACAACAACAAAAACCAAGACCAGTTTCTTTTTTTTTTTTTTTAATATTATTTAATTTTCAAAAATCACGCCTTGGTTTTGTGTACCAAGTTCCAGTGAAGAGCAAATGCTTACAGCAGTTGTAAACCCAGCTTATTTTCAAAACAACTTTTGCCATAGAAACAGCCCTGTGATTGTTACTTAAAGCAGTCTGAAGCCCAGTGCCACCAGAAGCATGGGAACACCATTGCTTTCCCTGCTTGTCCAGAGACATTCTGATACTCTGCCTGACTGAGCAGCCTGTCATATCCCACCAAGGGGTTTTACACCAACTTAAAATCACTGTAACAGAATCACGCTTGATTTGCCACCTTTTTTTCCCCTCCTTAAAAAGTAAATTAAATTGAAAACTGCTTGTGTGAGGTGCATTTCCAAGGGCAAGGAAGGTGAGGTAATAAAGATTTCTGTAAGAGGTTATATCCATCATACTCTGAAAGTTGTGGTGCGTATGGTAGCCATGCCCTTTCCTCTGGCAGAGTTAAGGCAAAGCACTCATTCATCACTCGCTGAGAGCAATGTCATGCTGGGAAATATCCAGGGGAGTGGTGAATCAGCCAGAACATGAGAGTGTCAGCCAGCAAAGCCAAAAAGGGAGGTTTGAAAAATGAGGGAGGTTATGAATGTCACAGATTTGTGGTCATCAAAATCTTCCAGGAAAGATAATGAATAAAATCACTCACATTTTCATATTGACAATGTTATGTCTGAGCTTGACCTCAGGGGTCCCTTCAGAATTGAGAGAGAGAAGGAGACACCCGTAAAGAACGATTCACCTGCCTACAGGTGTGTTATAGTTTGAGGTGACCTGTGCATAGAAATGATGTTTCCCTCCACTGACCATAGCTCAACTGTTGGGTATTTTCATTGTGTGTATCTAAAGGTCAATGAATATATTGCACCAGAGATGTATTTCTAAAGGAGGATGCCACCTACCAAGACATGTCAGCTCTATGCAAGTGTTGCTTGGTGGCATCCTGTGGCCCATGTGAAAAGTAGTGGTGCCAAACTCTTCCTCTGAAATATGGGAAAACAATGCGTATTTTTCTAAAATATGTAGTGACTATTTTTTTTCAAATTAATTTTGGTAGTGATCATAATCACTGTGCATGAACTGATAAGCCGCTGCTTTCTACTGAGTCAAGCTTGCACACAAGAAGAGGTGCCGGAGGTTGGTTGTCTCAGCTTTTTCTGTGATCAGGAGGCAGAAATACAACCCCCTGGCTTGTGCCAGAAGTCATTATCAAATAATACAATTTATCACTCAATAAGGAGATGAAAGGCACCTTGCATGTACCCAAGGAATACAGGTATGTTAGGCAGCAGAGGGAAGCAGACGGAAACAGCATTCAGTGCTACATAACAAGCAAGAGACACTTATTTAAAATAATCTGCAAGAGGAAGAGAGCATTCAGTGAACAAAGTGTTCCTGGCAAGCTATAATACCCAGAATTGTATTTAAAATCAGACAGTGAATCACAAAAATGAGTTCATGTTATTAAGAGTTGCATCCACAGTATGGAAAACTACAGGTCAGGTGAAAGTGCCTTCAAGCCTGGGTCTCTGTAGTACAGTTGCAGTACGATGAATGGCAGTACACTGAATGAAGCAAAGCCAAGGTGGGAGTCAGAATAAGCTCTTGTTGGGGGGATATCCCTGGGGCAGGAGGGTGATCAGCACATCCATGCTGAAGGCAAGTCATCGTGCTGCTGTTTTGTAGGCAAAGCCACTTGTCCCTGAGGAGCTGATGGTCAGCCAAAGATGCTCCCAGTAGCACCCAGCAGAGCAAGGCAGCCTGGCTGCCGCCCTTGGTGCCACAAGTGGGGCAGAGGTGTGAGGTCTCAGTAGGTGGGGTAGCACCCCACATGGCATGGGGGTCCTTCTCCCAGCTGGCATCTCTGAGGGGGTGGGTGGGCTCTGAGATATGGATGAGATGCAGGGGGAAAGGAGACAAAGACAAGTGCCATCAGGCTTATGTCAGGACACCAATATCTGCTTGTCTGTCCTCAAGCATGTGTGTGCCAGGGGAGGTAACTTCTCTCCTGGGTGAATCAGCCCTGCAAGAGGATGCTACGAGCAGAAGAACACTTGCTGCTGAGCATAAGGCATTGCTGTCTGTGCACTTTTCATCACAAGCATCCCTCTGCACCCAGCACAGATGTTCCCAGTGCTGCTGAGAGCCTACCCAGCCCTGGGGTGATGAGGGCCTGCAGGGAACACAGGGAGCAGCCCCATGGCATCCTTCTGCACTCCCCTCAGCTTGCCCTCATGTCCCTCCCTGCGGCATCACTGCACCGACGCTTCCACTCCACCCAGCTTCCACCAAAGGGAGCAAGAGATTTTTGTCCCTGTCCGGAGTGGGATCGAGCTCAGGCTCCGAGCAACCTGTGTTATTACAAATGCTTGGTGGATTTATTTATGCCTGTGGCATAAATAGTTCCTCCTCTCCGTGAGACACGTAACGCCTTTGGAATTCAGTGAGAGGAGATGCAGGCACAGGCACAGGCGATCTCCGGCATAGCTGGGCGCTTGCGTGCAGGTACATACGTGTACAGCCAGCCCTGCACAGCTCCACGGAGGGCAGCACTCCTCCATCAGCAGGGTCTGCCATTGCCCACACCTTCCAGCTGCCAGCCCTGCCTGCTGCAAACCAGCCACGGTGCGCTGTCCCTATAGCATCACTTTGGGGAAAGAAAGAAGGGAATTGTTTAGAAAGCAGAAAAAGATGATATAGACAAGATAGTTTGCAAATCCTGCATGTTATTAGCATATGAAGGAGCAAGTTTTTCATTCCACCTGGAGAAAAGAGACCTGCAAGAGGGCTGTCATGAGTGAAAGGGGAAGTCACTTTGCCCAAATTGCAGTCCACTTAATTTGTGTGTCTGTGCCTTCACTGTTGTTTTTCACACACCTGGCCCCCATACCAACAGAGTCCATAGGAAAAAGAGCATCTAAAAAACAGCAAGAGGAAAAAAAGACACTAAAACCACAAGTGGCCTAAGAGGAGAATGGGGAGTAGAGATGCACTGTTGCTCTGGAAAGAAATAAATACAATTTAAACAGAGGGATGACATGAAGGTATGTCTAAGCATAAAAAAGCTGACTTGGAGGGTACCTGCCCTGGTGCAGAGCTACTGTAAAGCTCTGCCCCTCAGCTACCCCACAGCTCAGGACTTGCAGAGCTCCTGTGCCAAGAACACACACTGGCCACAAAAGGGCTTTACACATCGCAGAGAGATGAAGCAAACCTCCTCCAGAGCTGATGTGATGAACGGTTTCCCTCAAAGTGGCCAGAACTGGCACATGGTTTCCTCGTGCGCCCTCTTCTTGGTCTATCTGATCCTGTTGAGATCCTGCTCTGGGTCAATTCAGCACCTAACGTGGAAGGATTGCAGCCCTTTCTTTGGAGAGGCATCTCGACATACGTAGGCATGCATAACAGGGTCTGTTGGTACCCATAGGCTACAAAACCGCAGTGGTATTTTTTTAAAACAAGGCACTTTTAGCTATCAGGACCGAGAAGCCTTTGCAGGTTCTCCACATGGTCCTGCTCAAGGGAAGGCAGCTTTTTCTAGACACCTTTCCACTTGGGTTCTTACATTACCTGGGGAGAAGAAAGCAAAGAGGAGTTGCAGGCAATAGGAGAAGAAGCAACGTGCTGCGCGCCCAGACAGGAGCACTGGTGCTGAGTTGTACAGACCTGGAACCTGGTCCTGCTGCCCAGGCAGGCAGCAGGAGCCCTGCCTCCAACCCACCTCAGGTCTGCGGAGAAAGCTGAGCCTCTTGGCAAGCCACCTCATACGCCTAGCTGAAAATAGCACTGTTTTTGCCAAAACATACACTCAGGGCTTGGATTCAACAATGCTGCATCAGCAGCTCATAATCAAGTTGACACGGGGCTGATTGTTTATTGAAAAGAAAGAGGAGGGGGAAATCGTGATTTGACCGGATTCAATAAAACACAAATAAACCAGAGGAAAGAGGCTGTTGGGTTTTTTTACCATCACATGTCAGGAAACCTTTTTGGTGGACTCATGACAGCTATGACCTTGACCTGCCGTCCTCTCTGCATGCAGCCGGGGTAGTGGGGTGGGGTTTGAACCCAGGGCAGGACTGGCTCAAAGTCTGAGCAGGATGTGAGGGAGGAGCAGAGTGCTTATTTGTGCAGCGCAAGGCATGTATATGAGCTGTCAGCAGAGAAATGGGGAGAAAGAAAATATGGAGGGAGGGGAAGAGGAATGCTATAAAATGTAATGTGCAAACTGCCAATCACGTCCATGATGGTTTGTGCTTGCGATTTAGAGCTTTCATTTTTGTTCTTTATTTTATATGCATTTCTTCCCTCTTTGGCTCAAGCAAACCTGATTCCTCCAGGGTAGAATATATTGGCTTTCCACCCTCTTCTGTTTACTGTCCCGGGTTCCTGGCTGAAGCTGAAGCAATGGGTTTTTTTATATGCTTGTTTTCTTTTGGTTTGCTTCTTGGGATTTTGGACTGCTGCCTCCCAGACTGCCTGAGATATTGCTGCCTTTTCATTCCCGTGCCTACATCAGCCCCCCTGCAGTGCAGCACGGGTCCCTCCTCTGCCAACGGCAGCTGCTGTCATGGGTGGCACAAGAACCTGTTGGCCACAGCTGATGATGACCTCTTGGCCCTCCTCCTTGGTCCTCAGTGGGCTCCAGAGCACCTTGACTCTGAAAATCACATGGCCTGTGGCATCTGAGGGTGATACTGGGCAAGGGCTGCAGGGAGACACTGTGCTTATGCTTTCTGGCCACAGAAACACCCTGCAGCAGAACCGACACTCGTAAACAGTAGAAAGAGGGATCTGGAAATTATCATGGGAGAAGGGTGGAAGAGGAGAGGTGCAGGCAGAGTACAGCTCAAACCAGGAACCAGGGCAGGTAAGCTAGTCTTCAGGGCAAGACTGGTGGCATTTGCACCCTTCCCCACAGCAAGGGTGGCTCAGCCTGGGACAACTGCTTCCTCCGCAGTCCCCAGCATACTTCTGGGTTTTCATGTGCTTTCTACAACTGTCTACTACTATCATAAATACTAAGTTCTTCCAGGGCAGGACACAGCAGCCTCCAGACTGGGCTCTGCAGGCTGACAGAGCTGTTGGGGAGGCTGTAGTTTATCTCACTTTTGTGCCACTTCCAGCACAGAACTTCAGGACACCAAGGCTAAGGTTACTGAGGGCTTTCCATTTATCATGGGAATGACTCAGCCTCGGGGGCTCCTCTGCTACTCTTACTGCTTCTCTCCAGTAATCAGATGAATCCCAAGCGCTACTGGCAGGCTGCACCTCAAAGTGCCTCCTGCATGATGTCACCCTTTGCAGGCTTAGCTGCAAGCCAGGATGGACACTGCCTGAGCTAGCACAATAGAAGCTGACCCCCACCCAGAACATAGACATGTGCAAGCAATCTCCCAGATCCCACTGGAGAGTGGGGCTGCACAGAGGTTGTCCTTGTTTCTCACTCCACAAGTGAATTGAGTTGTGACTGGCGATGATTCACCGACTGGTGCCTTTCTGCAGTGTTGGTTCTTAGCTCCTGTGCTTCGCTTGTCCCAGAGCAAAGGGGATTGCTTGCACCTGGCTCTGGCCAAGAAGGGTACATTGAACCCCCGGAGAAGAAGCATCTTGTATGTGGAGTTTCTAAATTCAGCCCATAGTTGTCTCCCTGATGGCAGAGGAAGCAGCAGGACCCTGCACAGGACTCGCCTTCAGCAGGCAGGACTGCCTTGGGGGTCACCCCAAGTGCTTCCAGGCCCTGGCAGTGTGCTGATAGGAATCAAGCCAGTGGGTGTTTCAGGACCCAGGAGCCAGGTGGATCAAAGATTATTCCTCTCACTGACATGGCAATTTAAATTAAGTCACGTAGCAGAGGGTTAAGACAACTTACATGGTAAATTAGTACCCACCTGACAGATACCACTGAGCTGTGGCAAACGGGTCACAGTTAACCATGCCCCAGGCTCTTTGTGGTGGTGGACTAGTATGGTCCCCCTGCTTCTGATGCTAAGAGCTGTGGCTCAGTACCCTTGGTCTGAGGTGCTAGGGGATTTTCCTCAGCTATTGATATGCAGAAGCCTGAGTGTCCATCCAGACTATTCCCAAAATGGCAACATCTGATGCAAGTTTCAGAATTGCTACTCTAAAGTTCATTCTTGTTTTTCTCAGCTTGGTTAAAAAATTGGGAAGGCTGAAAATAGGACACTTTGTGAGCTCTGGGAGTAGCACAGTGCTGGTGCTGTGCTCCTGAAAGTGCTTTTTGGCTTGCTTTTAATACAAACTGTCCCCATAAAATTGATGGAAAATTTAATTGAAAATGAAATAATTTTAATCATGTAATCTTGTGGGAGGACCCGATTTATAGGATGCTGATAGCATTCAACACTACTTGGTCTATACAGACATCAAAATGTCAAGGCCTCAGTGTCTGGGTTTCAGTTCTGCAAATGGACTCCCCCATGTGTTGGGGTTTTTTTGGTAATCTTCTGCCACTCTCTTCCAAATTCCAGCTCAAGCTCACAGGCTGCAAAGGAGGAGATGAACCTTTTGGGACTTTTCTCCAAGTCTGTCTGGCAGCTTAGTCACTGCTAAATCTACTGTCTTCTGCCAGTGAGAAATGTGCCTGCCTCTCATAAGACCAACCCAAATCCAATGATGCAGGCTGGCGGCACAAAGAAATCAAGAGAAAAGAGTAGTTTGCATCTATAAAAGAGGGTCAGATGTTTTAAGGTGTGATACCTACCTAAAGAGCCAACTTTCAGAAGAGTTAGTCATTCAAAGGCCAAGTTAAACAGGACACAATCAAAGCTGCGTGGCTGTCCAGGGACACGCTGGGTTTATGAATGACACCGGAGGTGGGGCCTCGCTTAGTCACCAGCTTGTCTTGTTTAACTTGGCCGCATCCATGGATAACCCCTTGAAACTTGGCTCTCTTCAGCAATTTCACACCTCTAAACAACTGCCTTTCTTTCTCTAGCTCCTCCCCTTCACATCAGATTAAATGGCTTTGGTCTGCTACGTTTTCTTTTCTTTCAATTTCATGGAAACCAACAAAGTGACAGGCTTTAATCACCTGTTTTCTACCTAGTGATGATTAAAGCTAATACAGCATCCTGGCATAATACAAGTAGGAAAAATGTTGGCGTTAAGAGCAGACATCTCATCTACTGTTGTACTTTTGGTTTACAGCACACATAGCAGAAGAACCTGCAGACATCTGGAGACATGCATTTTCCCAAATTGGTTGCCAGTAGGCCTGGACACACCACAAGCATGTCTATACCCTCTGTTTTCATCTGTACTGTTTATGAGTAAGCAAAATCTCATGCACCTCTTGGGATGACAAAGCACACCACTCACCTTCCACTTCACATCTCCCTTTTAATGTGGAGACAGCATGTGCAATAGGGTATCACCACCACAGCCCTGGGTATGAACCCATAAATGTTTCTCAGAAGAGAAGCCCAGACTTTCGGGCAGGGCTGAGGGACTCTCATCTGATCTCAGGGCATACTTTTAAGCTGTGTCTTAAGCATGACTTTTTCTGATGTTCCCATTACCTCACTGTGCTATGTGTCTGTAGGCTGTGACGACAGCCTGAATGCACACTCCGGTCTTCCAGCTTCAGGACCAAGCATGCCAGGAGCATGCCAGGTCTTTAACACACTTTTAGCTCTTGGCTCTGCTCCCTCACCACAACATTAAGGGCCTTCATGTCTTCAGCACAACTCCCAGCTCTCACTTGCCCATGGCCCTCCTCCAGTGTGCCTGCTCTGGTAGCAAGATGCAGCTGCTGGGATCATGGGAGTACCAGGTGCTCACATCCACATCCCACTCCACCAGCCATACGCAGGGAGGAGGAGGAAAGAGAATGCTTCTGACACTCAATGATGTTTTGGTCACATGGCTGTGCTGTCATGGCTGTGTTATCCTGCCTGGCTGGGTATAACCTGATTTCTGTTGGGAAGCTTACGGTGCTGGCTCCTAAGGCAGAATGGCCAGGTAGCAGCCATGCATAAAATCATAGTAGAATCATAGAATTATAGAATTGTCAGGGTTGGAAGGGACCTTACAGATCATCTAGTTCCAACCCCCCTGCCATGGGCAGGGACAGCTCCCACTAGAGCAGGTTGCTCAGAGCCCCATCCAGACTGGTCTTAAAAACTTCCAAGGATGGGGCTTCCACCACCTCTCTGGGCAACCTGTCATAGAATGTTAGGGGTTGGAAGGGACCTCTGGAGATCAGCCAGTCCAACCCCCCTGCCAGAGCAGGAACATCCAGGGCAGGACACACAGGAACAGATCCAGGTGGGTTTTGAAAGTGGCCAGAGCAGGAGACTCCACAACCTCTCTGGGCAGCCTGCTCCAGTGCTCTGCCACTCTCACAGTGAAGAATTTTTACCTCACGTTGAGATGGAACTTCCTGTGTTCCAGTTTGTGACCATTGCTCCTTGTCCTATCAAAGGGCACCTCTGAAAAGACACTGGCCCCTTCTACTTGACCCCCCCCGCCTTCAGATATTTGTAAACATTAATAAGATCCCATCTCAGTCTTCTCTTTTGCAGGATAAACAGCATCAGGAGGTAGGGGCTCTTTTTCTGTGCATGGTAGGGCACAGAAAGCCTTGGCATTTCAAATGAGCAGCCTCTAGATTTCATTATGCAATTGGTTTCTGTGCTTTGCAACTTTTAAAGAAAAATATTGGTTTTCATTAGCAATGTGATCCGAATGTTTAGTTAGCAAGCTGCCACTTTAATCTTACAGCAGGTACTAGGCTGTGTTTAGAGGTGTTTCAATGTGGCTCTATATACTTATGCCACACTACACACCGAAGTTATGGTCAAACCTGAGGAATTTTATGCCTATAAATTCTTTCCAACAGTGTTTTTGTTCTGGATTTGAAAACTGGCCTAATCAAGACCAAATTTAGGTTAGAAGTATAACGGGGAGAGTCATGCCCTCAGGCTATTTCTGGGTGATCAGATCTGCAGCAGCACAGAGAAAGCACACTCCTTACATCTGCCATTCCCAGCTAGATAGCCACAACAGGAGCAGCCAGGTCAGACAGACCACCTCTCACCATAGACACCTAGCTGAAACACATCAGTTAGATAGCTGGTTCACATTTTTCCCACCTCCCAGTCCACATCTTTGAGGCACTGGACACTTGGAGTACCCTCCCTGTAGGATGCTCATGCTAAACAGTTTGGCTGTAACCCTCAAGAGCTATTGGATGAAAGGTGTTGCATGAAAATGAATAGAAATAGCAAAGAATATTTATTTGCTTGGTATCCTTTAAGAATCTCTAAGCAAGGACCAAGATCCTGCTGTGCTAGGTGATGCACATGAATAGCAAAACAGCAATTTCCATTTTGCCCTTTCACGGGAATGAAAATTAGAGCAGCCCTTCCACAGTAATTTCCCTGACATGCTTGAAACACAGATGTGCCTGCTTCTCTTTGCACTTAGCTTGGGAAATAGTGTTTGTGTCTCTATTTCAATGATGATTTTGTCCACTTACGCTTTTACTAACTAGTCAAAATAGAAAGGAAAAAATCAATTATTTTTTCTACCTTTCTGACTGACTGCACTAAGACAAAAAATCATACAAGTAAAGATATTGAGAAAGGATTGAAATCCCTACAGGAAAGTTTTGTTACGAAAATTAAACTAAGATTAATAAAGCAAAATAAATGTATGTTTGTGTTTTGTAGGAAAAGTAACATGCTATTTATGATGTATTTGCTGTGATCTCAATGATCCTCTTTTTTTTTTGCATATGGAGTCCCTGGGTTTTTTTTAGATAAGCTGTGTGTTGGTTCATAAACTTAGCAGCCAAAAGTACCTCTCCAGACATGCTTTGGAAAGAGAAAAGTATGGAACGGCTTTTTTGTACAGCTTGATGGATGTCTTTGGCACTTCAAACTGAACAGCAAACACCATAAATCATGTCAGCAACACAGACAGGATCCAAACCCCAAATGCACTGCAGACCTAGACCCAAATATTAGCCACCCATTGAGAGTACTTCTCTGAGCTTATTTTGCTGTAAAGGACAGTGGGTGTAAAGAATTAATGGATGAAGGGCTTGGCCTAAACACCACAAGGAGCAAAAACCCCTAACACTTACTGGCAAAGGCTGAGAAATAATGCTGTTGTATGCCAATAGTTCTTGCAATTGATGGCAAAGGTCAACATTTTCTGTCCTTCTGTATTTCTTCCTGTAAGTGTCGAACCCACAGGCTCACTTGAGCCCAGCTTGACCCAGGTCATGGAGAGCTTAAGTTCCTATGGGTTTTGTGGAAACAGGTGGCTGGACAGAAAGGACTCAAAGTGCTGCTTGGCTAGAGGAAAAGACTACAGACTGAGGTGGGCACTGATTTGCTCTTTTCTATTTGCAGCTGAAAGATTCAAAGAGTCACCCCTTACCCTTGAGAAGGGGAATTTAGGTGGAAACAGTGGAGTTTGTTAAATCACTGGATTTTTAAAGTGTCTGCCATATGGAAGGTGCAGAGGGACAACATGTATTCTTGCAGTGCAAGCAATGGAGGCACCAATATTAAGGTAGCCTCGTATTCTTGTTATTATACACTATGTCTGTCAGGTACAGTAATCCAGTGTCTATGTGAGGGCACTAATTTGCCCAGCAAAGTTGCTATGGTTCCTGCTCTGTTGCATCAAGCCATGCACCATCCAGGACATACCAAAAGATTCCTCAAACACCATCTAGTCCCACCCCAGGCACATGTATACTCCTACTTCAGACTATATGGGCCATCCCTGCAGAAAGTTTGATCCACAACTTATGGTTCCTTTGCTGAATGCTAGAAGCAGTATTAAAAAAGCACTAAATGGCTTAATAAAATGAAGGCTTGAGTTTTCACGACGACTAGAGATATCACAACCTCGACTGTAATTGTATTAATAGCAATTAGACCATTTAACCTGCTGCAGTTCACTAATTGCAAGCCTTGTTTCCACTTTAAAAAATTTTGCAGGATTTTAAGACTTCCCGAAGGGCTGTCAGTTCAGCTCAACATCTGCTTTTCTTTCCTTCAATTCTGAAAAAGCAAGTTGTCTTTATTAATACCTTAGCTGAGGAAACAGGGTCTTCACTCACTGAAGAGGGAAGATGGGCTTCCTTGAGTCTGTCTGAATCCCAGGAACGGGAAGAAGGAATTGTAATGCTGTCTCTTTGTCTTCTCCTTCCTTCTTTTTTCTCACTTGATTGGTCCCTTGTGAAACTAATGACTGGCTCTCACAGCCTTGCTGGGATTTCCTCTGTATGCCTATGGAAATACACATATATATACTTGCAAACATGTATATGTGCCTGTGTATGCATGTGCACATACCTCCTTTTGCCATGGTCCTGCTGCTGCAGTGGAACCAGAAGGTCAAACTCCCCCTTATCTTGAGGTGACAGAAGTTCACTGAAAACAATGAAAATTGCACCAGAAATTTTTGCCTGCATGTTAAAAAACAGTTTTGTGCCAACAGAGTTATACCGTCCTACCACTGTCACACACGACGTGTTGCTACCTCTACCTCCCTTACCCTCCTCCCTCCCCAAACCACCCAGAATGGCGTTTTGGAGAGTGGAGGTGAGCTCCCTCTCATCCCGAGCTGTATCAACCATCTCCCCTTGAGACCTCCTCCCCAGGACTGCCTCTTTTAGGGTCCCCAGATGTGCATTTCCGAGGTTTTCCAAAGAATTACCCTCTAATGCAGTGATGCAGATAAGGGGGAATAGTGGTGCAATACATGCTTCTTCCATATTGAAGACAGATCCAGTCTCCAGATTCTTTAATGCTTTTCAACATTATTTACTCTGACATGACACAACCTGCCAAGATAAGATATTTTCAGTGAGGTGAGATATGCATTACCTCCAGAGGACTTTGTACCTCCCTGGAATTTTGCTACAAACACCACTACAATAGAGTCATTTCTGAGATTTGAAAGCATCCAGGTAAGGTTATTTTTCATGTATGTTGTCTTTTTGAGCTCTGAATGGGGCTACAAATGCAAGTGCTGAATACACCAGGAAAAGACAGTTTATGTTTATATGGGAGTCACGGTCCAAATTTTCAGACCAAAGAGGGGCAGATATTTCTGCTGCATTATTTTCATAAAGAAAATTCAGTATCCATAGGAAGTCAGAATCAGTTTTGAGATAAAATATTAAGAATAACAAGATACTAAGAAGTAGTCTTAGTGAGACCTCAGGATCCGCTTCTTTTCTGCAGCCTTCTGTACCAACTTCACAAAATGGCAACTGTCCTGCAGCCAAGCCAGTGACCTTGAAAATAACTAGGTTCAGTTCATAAGGGTTGAACTCTTACATTTACTGTCAGCTCTCATAAACAACTAATGGCTTTCAGAAGGTCTCCTAACAACGGGCTTGATCCTCATCTGATTAAAATTGAATTCTGGACAATGAAACTGAGCCAGTTTATAACATCTGAGGGCCTTGCTCACTGCACTCATGCCAATTATTACATAAATGTGCCTTCAACTAAGTAGAACATTTTGTTAAAAAATACAACTGCAGAAAAAGAAACGGACAACATGTTTAAATTCATTTAATATTTTCTTTCAGCAAACACTACTAGCAGAAGTGGGGCTGCTGTTGGCGAGATTGCTGTCTTTGTACAAGACTTTGTTATCCTGCGTCAGTAACACTAAACATTTCTTTGTAATCATGGAATCAAACAGTTTAATTAATAGTAAACTAACTGTTTCACTCAAACATATGAGATGGACAAGGGTTTCACTAGCTCTTGCAACAGCACTACTGCTCAACAGTCAGCCTCAGTTCAACCTGTACTGGAAAACCAATCCTACTGGTTAAATTATTTCCTTCATTTTGTCTAGCTACAGAGGTTACAGATGATCCCCTTGATTTCCTACGGTTTCTTTTGATTTTTTTCTTAAAGGCTTTTTTTTTGTGCATTTGAGAGAGGAGGGAAAAAAAGGGGACAGCGAATACAAAACCAGAGGAATGCAGACATTTATTAACGCAACCATTTCCTTGCTTGGAGGGGTTTTTAAGTCTCCTTGATTCTTCCAAACGAGCAATCCATCTCTACTCCAGTCAGGAAGAGTGCCTGAATTTCACTCTGCCAAGACAAAATACGCAGCACTGTGTGTGGCAAGCTGTCTTTTCCCTGGCTCGGTATAAGGGGCACCAGAACTCCAGCACTCACAGGGGAAGCCACGCTGTCCCCTGCCACCAGGTGCCACCTGCCAGGCACCATCTCTCTGTCCCCCTGCAGCCATCCCACTGTGTGGGCTGAGGACACACATGCAAGGTTTCAATTTACGGATTTTTGGCCTAGAGGCAGAAAGTGATTCCTAGTGAGCCACTCCAACCGCCAGGAAGAGATTGAATTGGGGGGAAAAAAAAAAAAAGAAGAAGAAGAAAGAAACACACGTTACATTCCTGCTTACTTGCAATCTGATCCCACACTGTGCAGCCTTTGAATTAAGCACCTCTTTGAGACGCAACTGTCCCATTAGCATAACTTATAGCATTAAAACATGGGGTGCTTCCCAGGGAATGCTTTATTGTGTTCATGCTTCATTTTTAATATTCATGGCCAGCTCTGTTTAGAACATCCTTTTGACAGAGGAGAGGCGCCGAGATAAGCAGTTGGAATAGCGGTTGTCCTGGAAACAGCAAGATCTACTTATTTATAGCACCGAAGTCATCCAGTTAAATAAACTACATTAAAGGAACATTGTGATTATGATACAACAACAATAAGATGCGGGGCATATTTACAGTCACTGGGATGGTGTGATGCCTCATCTTTGGCCGACGGTTCTGGCTGCCAGCAGCCTGGCCCCCATGCTGGCAGAGCAAAGCGTGCCCTTTCCTTCTGGGTGATGGCAGAAGCCCAGGAATGGCCCAAGTGGGGTGGCAGGGGAAGTACAGCGTGTCCCTCTCCTCTGCCAGGCTGCAGCCATTGCTTTCAGTAAGTAAGAAGGATCATCCTCAAAACTGCAGCACAAGACAAACAAAGGCATACTTTTTCAGCAAGGTATGCTACTGGGAATGTATAGATCAGAAGGAGGCAGGCCATGAAATATGGGTAAACCAGGGCAGAGACAGGGAGGCAAAGATTATCTCTTCATCCTTGTTGTTTCCTAGTGCTGATTGTCTCCAATCTCCTTGTGTGCACCCCCCTAGTGACCCCAGAAAATCTGGGAGCTCCAGACAGAAGCTAGTCCCCAAGCACAAAAGCTAAACCACAGGCACAAGAGCTACACCAAAAAAAGTGTCTCTATCAAAAGGTTTCCTCCTCACCTGTGCTGAAGCAGGCCTGAACTATAGCAAGCAGCAGCCTGATGCTGCTATTTTGATCCTTATCCTTCAGAGTGCACAGCACAGCCACAGGTGTATGAACCCAGAAAAAGCAGTGAAAGTTAACAGTAGCTTTTCCCAAGCTAATTGGAAAAAGTCTTTGGGCCACAATAAAGCTTCACTGACAGTTTAAAAGTGGTTCTTGCTTTATCTAAGCCAGCTTGCCTGTTCTCATTTCTTTAAGCTCATGGCAAGAAGATGTGAAAGAGACCTCCTAGCTCCAGCAAAAGCTAAGCAATTTTTACTACCATAAAGGTCTACTCATCAGAGTTTGCAAAACATTGTGCTCCCTTAGGAAGTGCTGTTTGGATATTAAAGCATAGCTCCGACACTCTGTGACACACCACTTCCAAAGTTTCGGGGGCTGTTCTACACACCCCTCCCCATTGGTTTTGCTGAGAATTAGAAAAGCCTAGGGGGTACAACAGAGACATAAGAGCAAACAGGCACAATCAGCTCCATAGCTATTGGGTAATGGTGGCCCACACATCCCAGACAATACCTGTCAAATCAAGTGTTGCCTGAAATTTTGTATCCAGGAAGGAGAAAGGAAAGAAAAATGAGAAAAGAGGAATAAAAATTAGGAAGGCTCAAAGGAGGGAAGGAAAGAGGTAGAGGAAATGGGGGTGCACCTGGGACAAGTCTCTTCTTGACATGGAGAAAAAGGTAACTTCTAGCTGAAGGAAGCATGTGGAGAAAGACATAGACAGGTGATGAACTGGAGCCACAGAGAGCACATGGACAAATATACGGGAGAAATTCTAAGTAAAAAAAAAAGATTGCAATAAGGCTTTGGCATATGCAGCAAGCTTGGTTGTTAGCCTCAGTAATGTGTGCAGCCCTACAGGTTATGTCTGCTTGAAGCTGTCTAGTGCCACTACCCCTTGTCAATGGCAAGGCTTTTCCTTACACCTTAGTTGAATTTGGGTGTGAAGGTGTGCAGAGACAGAAAACCCAAACCCACTGCTCTTCAAGATAGAATCTCTTAGCCCTTCCTGCACTGACAGAAAGTTTCAAGTAAATCCGTTCTAGAAAGATGGGCATAGCAACTCCCTATGGGTAAAATTGAAGGGTTTCGGGGATTTGCTGTCATTGTGTCTTCATACCTGAAGTTTATCCTAACCTATTCATAGCTGTGGAAAAATGAGTCATTGGAAATTCAGTGTTTCCGTGGCACCGGTTACAGTGGCTATTATAAATCTATCCAAGAAAAGTGGCTGTTCTTGGAGTGACTAATTCTAACAGAAGCTTCTCTCTCTGCTTTCAAATAACTGCTTGATCTCTAAATAATTCTGAAGAAAATTCTCTTCTTGCGTCTTCAGTATATGCCTGCCATCGTATCTCTGGTCCACCACTCATGGGAAATGAGGTGATTTCCTGCAAACAGAGGGAACTGGTTAAGAGGGGGAAAGAGACACAAGATTTTCTGATCACTGCATGTAATTCCTGCGGGGCTCTGGCAATATCCTCTTGACACACAGCACTGTCTTCTTTGGTACTGGTGATGCCAGTAAGGATTAGATTTCACATTCATCATAGCGCTAATGCTGTAGAAAATGAGATCCTAATGCTTTAACTTATTTAGCTCTAGCTTTTGTAAAACACTTTTGCTACAGTAATGAACTGGCTGTTGTGTAGTTTTGCTATCAGCAGGATGGGCTGCCAATGACTCGGTGGCATGCTGTGACAGTGAGACTTCACAGTGGCTCTCCTTGGGCTGAAGGAGGTTATCTGTCATTCTGCCAGGAGGTGGTCACCAAAACTTCTCCATCCTCCCAGTGGATGCAGGCATATAGCACAACTTGCGTTACCTCCCAGGAGAGCGGTCACAGACCTACCCTGTCATTCATCTGCAAATGTAGCCTGAAAATCGGGGCTTATATTATGACACTGCGGCAAGAAGAGCATCCCATGACTTCTTGTAGTTTTGCCTTGTAGTGCTCGACTGAAGTCTGTGGTGCAGGTATGAAAGACTGAGTGTTCACAATTGCATGTTAACCCAGCAGCTATCCCCCTACCAGCTCTGGCTTCCTCTGGTTAAGTTCAAATACCTCTTGGACAAGCATTCCTCCTTGTCACCCACAAGAATGCGCTGCTGGGTGCAGAAGGCATTAAGCAAAGCCAAACCACAGCTCTGGTATCTCATTTTGTGGCTGCAATTATTTGTTATAAATGTTTTGGTATTTTGGTTTATTTTTTTGTTTCCACAACAAATGGTGCTTATTTTAAAACAAGAATTTCTGGGTAAGTCCCATCTCCTCACCTTTCAGGTACTTTCTCCCCCTTAAAAGAATTCTGATTTTACATCCCTTCTGCCTTTTTTTTGTCTATTTTTCCACTCTGACAGATGGAGCTGAGGGAAGAAAAAGAGGGAAATAAGCACAAAAGTGAAGGGGAAAAGAAAGCACCTTCCCCACCATTTTTATTTGTTTGAACTCACCCAATATATTTACTGGTTTTTCTTGATTAAAACCTCAGTAAGATGTATTGGTCATGTTTTTTAAGCTATTTTTTATAGACTTCTCCCTTCCTCCTTTTGCTGCTTTCTCTCAACCCCTACGCAGTGCCATTCAGCTTTGCTGGACTCTGGCTGTAGCCTGTCAGCCACAGGGAGCAGCACTGAGGGCAGCAGACTCTCCCCATATTCAACATTGTGCCCAGGAGCTGCCCTGGTGCCAATTGTTGCCAGGCTCAGCAGGGCTGTTTTGGCTCCCAAAAGCTGTGTGAGATGGTGGTAACTGTCAGTCATGAGCTCCATTAAGCTCTGCTTTCCACCTACAATTAATTTTTTAATGTCTCAGATTTTGAGTCAAGATGACTGTATTATCTCTAACACATAAGTAGCAGGATGAGCAAGGAGCTATATTTACCCTTTCCATGCTCTTGAACAAGAGGTGGTGGGGACGTGATGGAGCACCGTGGATGGACACCCTCCACTTCCCAGCCCGCTAACCTAACTCAATTTACATAGAAACAAACAAGCAATAACACATGGAAAGAAGGAAGGATTCTTTCCGATGGTATCTTGCATTTTCATGCGGTGAGTCAGAGATAAAAGCATCTGGAAAGGAGCACACAAGCTCTTTCAAATCTCCCTTTTGAGGAGCTGTCTCCAGAAGCCTTGATTTTACTCTGGTATTTCCAACAGGAGTGCATGGTACTGTCACGTCCTGCTTTCTTTGATAACTGAACGTAAGGAAGGTAAACGAGGTGTGTGTGTGTGTGGACTCTTCTATGTCTGGGATATTACCACATTACCTTGGGAGGGCAGTTTGCTTGCCAGTGAAAATCTGCCTTGCTTCAAAGGACCTCTGCTATTTTCCATTAGCCAAGAGCACTGGCTAGCCAGATTAGAGTGAGGAAGAAAAACCCAACACAGTGCAGAGGGCATCCCACTCAGGCACACGCACATTGACAACCCAAGGCCACCGGAGCTTTGTTGGAAGAGGTGGTGTCCATCTTGCATCTTCCAACCAGTAACTCAGATGCTTTTGCAATCCACCACTCAGGTGGCCACAGGATAGCTAGTGGGACAGGCCCAAGCTGCAGGTGACAGTGCTGTGGCGAGATGCCTTCAGGTGCTGGGCAATCTGCCATCCCACAGGAAAAATAAACCCACGTAAAGAATGTGAGCCACCACTTCAGGAGCCCTAGCACAATGGAGTTACCCAAACCATATGGGAGAAATTTTTCATGCCAACAGCAATCCAAAAGACACAGCTCTTTCAGTGGATAGCAAAGCAAACTTTTGTCTGATTTTTGTTATATTTTAATAATAGACTTCAAAAAATGCAAAGCACTTCCCTCTATGCTAATGTATTTCCTTTACATTTAAGTAGAATTAAAGACTGCTGACACTAAGTATATGTAGGAAGCAAAATATGTCCTCCCTTCCTCAAAAAAAACCCTTCCTACTCACTTTGTGGCCCAAAAACTCTGCCTGAAAAACTCAGGTTAACTTTCCTTAATCCTCACATTCCAATAATTAGAGTAGTATTGGGGTAGAATGACTAAAAAAACAGCAAAAAATCTATCAAATACATATATGTACTTATGCGAGAGTGTGCCTATAGCTATATAACACTCTGTAAAAGATACCGTTTTTCAGATTACCCAGAAACTGGTCAAATGTCTGGAAAATATTCTTTCCAAGTTTTCAGACCGGCCTCTGAAACTGCACAAACAAATCCCGTCCCATTGGAGTTAGTGGAATAATTCGTGTTTGGCTTGGACTCAGTCTGCCACATGCACATGAACTCGTACGTGCAGATACTTGTCTGCGTCTCTGAGCCAGGTAGATAACTGTGTAAATTTCTTATTTGAGTGCAGCCTTGTCCAGCTGGCCCAGAGCATTTGTGTAGGCTGTATAGGCAGACATAATTGCTGTATATGCTATTGCTTTTCCTGCCCTGTTTAGCCAAAAGTTCGCTCTTGCAGGAGTGCTGGACTGCGCTGCTCTCACAGGATTAAACTCTGCAGTCACATCATCTGAATTCATCACGAGAGGGAGATGGTAGCCAAATATTTGCCCCTCAGGGCCCAACTCTACTTTGAATTGTGCTTAGGGATGATTTCAAGGACAAGCACTCAGGGCAGCGGCACAGGACCTCAGGACTTGTGGGGTCTCATTAGAGTACAGCAGGGAGCAGGCCAAACCCACAAAAACAAGGGAAAAACCAGGACTAGCCCATGGCTTGGACCTTGCACAGGGTCACCCCAGTCACTGCTTGCCCCTTGTTACCCCCATTAATTGCCCTGAAGTCAAAGAGCCTGGAATGTCAGGCAGTGGTTTAGGAAAGAACTTGCCCCATAAATGGGTCTTGGACTTCCTTAGAACACTAAATCTCAGCCATGCACTAAAATACATCTCCGGAGGCTTTGTTGAGCAACCCATCTTCAGGGGCACTGACATGCCAGAGCTACTTCAGGAGTGCTGCTATCCTAACTGCATGTAAAACAGCAAGAAAACAGGAGGTTTTGCAGGAAAGAAAAAGAGAATAAAACCTATGAGCATAAGGAAAACTCTTTTGGAGAAAATTGTGAGGGCCAAACTGCCAATGAGCTAGAAGAGGAGGGGAACAGCAGGCAAAGATTATCACATACTATGACGGGGAGAATATAAAGGAAGTAAAACCTGTAAAATTATAACACTAAAAATAGACATTTGTTTGACTTCCATTTTAAGTGGCTAGATTTTACTCGTTGTCTCTTTCTGGCTTCTCATAAACTCCCATGACACCGATTGATGGAGACACAGAGGATTAGGTTGCAGACAACCCACTGCAAACTTCAGCCACTCTGTAACCTTTTAAGCAGATAACTCTGTTTTTATGTAGGGCAGCTGGTGGGGAAAATGTGTCACCATTTTCTTTCCTGCTTCCTTTGAGTGGTAAGATGAGAAGCAAGAACACTTCAGACCCTGAGAGCTCAGCTTCCATTGCCTCTGCACCGGGGGTGTCTGGGTCACCCCCACAAATGCCAAAAGCTCTTCCTAGGCAGCAGCAGGAAACCAGAAGCATCTCCCAGAGTCACACAAACTGGTCCTTACCTGCCTCAGGGCAAAGAAAGAAGAGAATTAAAGCAATTCAGTCCCTTCTGCTGTTCAAGACAGGCAGCTGAGTGCTTTATGAGGCAGACAGTTTCTTCGATTTATATGGTACACGTAGTAAGAAAACATGTTAGTCCTGTTTGCTTTACTGGTCTTTGCCACACTGTGAGTGTGACTACCTGGCAACACGTAAAAATCCCCCATCCAAAATGAAACATAAGCTCTGGGATACAATTTGGAACATGTTTGGAGAGCGGGGCAAAGAAAATTGTTCTTAAATGATCTAAAGTCTCACTCAGAAACCTAGAAAGCTTTTTCCTGGGTCATCAGGAGCAAACTCACCTGGTCCCTTTAGCCTCCCAGGGAAAGAAGCTGATTGGTTTAACACAAATTTTAGTTCCTTCCTGGAAGGCAGCAGAGCCTGGTGCTCTGCCCGTGTAGGAGGATGGCAAGATGGTGGGAAACCTTTCCCGGTCACATCAGAGCTCTGAAGCACAGCTCCCAGGAGTGCCAGCACTGGTGCTCCAGACTGGCACTTCACAACATCTTCTATGTTACAGCAATCAAAGCAGTCAAAAGAGTCCCCTGAGATTCATCTTGTCAGGAAGAAGGAAGAAGTGGTTGCCAACTCCCAGCCCTCACCTTGTGACTGGAGTTGTTGCTGCTAGTGCTTGTGTTCCCAGTACAAGGCAGTGGGGTGAGAAGGGACAAAGGTCCACTTGGACTTGCCTCTAGATGACATGAGGGTGAGACTGGACAGCCAGCAAGGACTGCAGCAAAAGGGAATAGAAAACCAGATTGGAAACATCTCCACAGACCCTTTTTCACTTAAAGTAAGAGCATGGAGCAACCTCAACCTCCACGTGTCCAGCCTACTGCCCCGTCGGATAATGGTATGGCAAGAGTAGTGACTCAGTAATGTGTTTGCCATGCATTTTTTGAAGCAGGAACATAATTTAATTCCCTTAAGGAGATCAAAACCAGGAAACATTTAAGTAGGACTTCCTGCCCAGTGTGAAATACAAATTCTTTTCATCATGGAAAGCTAACTGAGCTTAAACAATAGTAATTGAAACTGGTTATGCAATGAAGTTGTAGGAGATCAAAGCTGATTTTGGTTTTTAATTAAGATAACAAGGTACCTGGATTAAGGAAGCTAGTGGTAACCCACTGCCTAACTACTTAAAGAAACACAAACACTTCCCCATTAACTTGGGGCATGCACACAAGAAAATGAGGCAGCATAAGAATTTGCCTGTATTTACAGTCAGAAATTGAAACTGGGAAACATCCTACTTGAGTTACCTACATCAGACACCATTTCTTCAAGAAAGGAGAAGATCTCATGAATTCTGCCAAGTATTAACCCCTCTCCCATTCATCTCTTGTGTTCACTTCTGCTGCACACTCTAAAAGTTTATGTCTTTGTGTGTATTGCTAGGCTGCCTGCCTGCTCTTCCTCTTCCTCTTCCACCCATGGGGGCTATCTAAAATTCACAGTTTTGTAGGAAGTTCCAGTCAGGAAGAAAAGTCATGGAAGGATTTAGGTAGTTTTTTGGAAACAGCTTTGTTTATTTACAAAGGAGAGACAAACTTCTGTGTGACACAGCAGGAGTCAAGCCACAGGAGAGGGTTTCTCTGTTCCCACCTTCCCCCGCTGTTTTGGCCAAGCCCCGACCCAAAGCCCCCTCCCTCTGGGCTTTTCCCAGGGCCACACACTGTGCTTGCTCAGGCATCTGCCTTTGTCTGGTTCTGCACCCGCTCCACACTTCTCCTCATGAGTTGTCTGGCTTCACACCCACACTCACCTCTTCTCAAAACAGCTCTGCACCAAAGCTCCCCTTCCCAGAGCCTGCGTGCTCCTAAGGAAAACAAAGGAGCCCATGGTTTGGGCAGAGACCTCTGTGCAGGGTGGAGGTTTTGAGCTAGTCATTATTTTGCTGCCTGCTTTCCCAAGTTGATTGCGGGGGTTTTTTAAAGGAAAAATCTGAGAATGAGGGTTAATCTGGGGTCTACCTTATTAGTAAATCCATAAAGCCTTTCAGGAAAGCCCTACAGAGCAGACTGGGGCTGAGGCCAGTAGGTTCCTGTAGAGGCTCAGGATATTTATAGGATCATGTTAGGAGTGAATATTCATGCATGGTTTTTGAAGATGAAAGGGAGTTTGGCCCGGTTAACACTGCAGGACAGAAGGTTTTGTCTCTTCTGCAAGGTTGCGTGCACCAACCACACACACACTTCAGCCGTGGGCGTAGCTCTCCTAAGAACCTCGAAACGATGGTTCATTAAGCTTGCAAGAATGTTATCATTTTCCATAAAGTTTGATAGGATTTTCCAGGATCTGTGATGCTTCAGAGTAATGCATTCTTGGCTATCAACAGCCATCTTTAAGCCCTGGGAGAATGCTCTGCAGAAACTACAAAAAAAGGTTTAAAACATGCATTTTGATTTACGGCAATGTCGAGTTCCTCCCACAGCGTGATTAGGGTGGGGATTCAGAACATATTTCTGGGCCTCATTCAATTTCCATGCTCCTTTTCCCAATTACTTTTGAAATCATGTTGCTCAGTCAGCCTTAACTGTAGTTTAGCCCATACTCATACCACCACATGGCAGAGATTCACATGGAGGAGACTTGTCAGAAGAAAAATGTTCCAGAGTTTGGAAGCGTATGTCTTCTTGATTAATTTAGCTACCTTATTTGTTGAAAAATGGGGCTTGTCCCTCTTGAACTAGCTCACAACTATTTAATGGAGGGACAGGACTGTCACATCTCTAGAGCTTGCACACTCCAGTCTCTGCGGTTGCATAAAGGTACTCCTATGTGTTTGCCTTGCCCGTCCTTGGAACCTTCAGCAGTGCTGGATGTGTCTGCGAGTGAAACCAGGCTAGCTGCTCCTGTCCTGTCCTGGGACGAGCTGCTATCTCCCATCTTTTAAATTCCACTCAGTCTTTTTGAGTGAACATGGTGCTTATTCACAGCCTGATTTGTAGTCTGCTTAACTTAGTAGGAGTCTTGCAGTGGGCTTCAGATCTGGTACTTAATGCTCCCAGCAGCAGCAACTGGTGAGTGAAGTCTCCTGTTTAATCCCAGACAGTTGGCAGGGGCAAGCCAACCTTCCCTATGCCTCACTGGTGATCTGTGAACACATTCTTTTATCTTGAGAGGGCAGATCAATCTATAAACTTTCTAGGACTGCAGCCCTTGTTCTAAGAGCCTCAGTAAAAAGTGGCTGAAGTGTTGGTTTAGGAAGTAGGGATATATATTGTCTGAGGTTAAGTACTGAGATTTTCTGCAAGACCATTCTCAACCCTGGGTATCCCAGGATCTGGACCCTTTCCACACATCCTGAAAGGAGTCTTTGGGAAGTTAATCTGTGCCATAGCTTAGAAACAGTCCACAGAATAAGGAGCTTGATGCCCTTTCACTGAGGACAACCTTCTCCTTTCTTGAGCCAGAGACTGGCAGTTTACCCATTTCCAGCACTGTACCACCAGGCAGGTGCCCTCCAGCCTCTGCATTGGGTCATATCATATAATCACCTTCACCCAAAAAGGGGATGTGTCCCTTATCTCATAACCAACAGAGGATGACTTTGAACCACTGGCCCAAGGGTCTGTATCTTAATATCATTTCTTTGAATCTTCTAGGCATGCTTCTTCTCCCCGTTAATAATGAAGTTTTCCATTTTATTGCTGCAAAGCAGTCACACTGGAAAACATAACCCAAAATAAAAAGACTAATGCAAGTTGAAAACATCACAGCCAAGCAAGAGAGATGTTTTTAAAACATCCCCAAAGCAACATCTTTGTGTTGGTGAACAACAGAACTTCCAGCAATCCGGGTGTCTTTGTGCAGAGGCTCATGAATAAGCAAACCACAGATCAACATAGGCCACAGTTACTCGTTAGCACGCAGAGAGCTGGGAGCACAGAGATGATATGAAACACCAGCCCCCTTCTTCCCCTGGACAGAGCCTACTGATAGGGCAGTGTGTGCTGCCAACAGTGAGTCATTCATCACTCCGTCCTCCTTTCACAACAGCATGATTCACTGTTTGTAAAGGAAAGTC
Organism: Todiramphus chloris collaris; assembly: GCA_025345505.1. Classification (NCBI taxonomy): domain Eukaryota; kingdom Metazoa; phylum Chordata; class Aves; order Coraciiformes; family Alcedinidae; genus Todiramphus; species Todiramphus chloris. Next base: position 9,982,920 of record JANVCC010000020.1, on the reverse strand, counting down.
CTGACTGCAAACATTACCCCCATTCAGCCACTCTTAGCCTTGTTGTAACATACAGCATGGATTGTGCTCTACATTACGTTTGCCAGGACAGTAAATCAGTGGAAATAGAGCATCCCCCCGTGATCAGGAGATCTGTGGAAACCAAGAGCAATCTGGAGGGGGACAGTGCTATGAAACTACTGCCGTGGTGTGTCTGACACTCATCCTCTCCACACTGCCTCCCAGTCAGCCCCAGTGGAAAAGCCCAGCTGAGCACCCTGCCTGTTAACAGTCTGGGATCAAACTGAAGCAAAAATTTCAACCCGTAAGATGAATTTTCTAATTGCCAGCCCTACAAATTCAACCTGGGGAGAGGGAAGAATTTAAGCAGTGCTATGCCCTTCCTGCCTGTTCAGTTTCCAGCATCTGCAACACTGACTGCAGACTGACAGTTCTGCTGATAAGGCAGAAAACAGAATGAACTCACCTTGCTTTCCCTAACCATATTAGCTTCCTCTTGCCAACAACTCTGAAAACTGATTTCTGGGTTGGGTTTTCTTCACTCAATGTAAAGCACTCAGATTCTCTCAGAATACAGATATGCTGATCAAAGAGATGCCTCTATAAGAAAGGAAGGTCAGCCCTACAGGATCAGCAGAATTGGTGTGGTTTGGCTGTGCTTAAACTGACACCCACTGTAGGAAGTTAGAAAGGGATAGGGAGATGCAGGCAGCCTCCCCTGAGTATGGTTCGTTAGGTTGAGGGAAGATTTAGCCCCTAATCAGTTTTCTGATCCTCGTTAAGACCATCTACTATTCTGCTTGTTGATTCTGTAATTCTTCTGTTGCTTTCCTTCAGGCACCAGTGCCAGGCAGCAAAGCAATCAGGGTAAGTGTCGCATTGTACCTTCCAGTCTTCTTCCCATACAGGCTACACACAAATCCTAGATTTGATTTGAAAGATAATTTGAACGTCAGAGTAAAATGTCTTCTAATAAGTAAGTAATTAGTAAAAATACTTTCCATTTTTCTTATTTTCCATGTTTTTCCAAGTCAAAGTAATGAACGGCCTTCTGATTTAGAGAATATCCAAAGCACGTATAAATCAGCAGAGTCCCACTGTCATCTATGGTGCTTTGTCAATCTACACAAGCTGCAGATAAAGGCTTTAATGTTTCCACAAAAGAGAGTTATCAGGCTCCTTGTGGGCTTGTATGAGTTAACAGAAAGAGCTTTCTAGCAAAGTCATCCATCACTTGGCTATCTACAATCACCAGCGTGTAGGTAAATCACCAGGGTTCTGCTACCAGATGTTAAAAAGGCAGTTGACCTTCTTGTATATTCCACACATGAAAAGAGCTCAGTAAATTATTTGACTTTTAAACAATATTCAGCAATTTACTACAGAGCCCACTAACTGGATGAGGTGTTAACCTGGACATCCTGACCAAATTCCAGCTGGGTTAATTATATGTTGCCTGAATGTTTCCCTCTGTTTCAACTGTGACACTATTTGATGTTATTTTTTGCTTTCCCCTCTAAAGATTGTGTTGGAACCCTGCTGTTGCTGTGTTGCACACCAAAAGTGTACGTGCTGCAAGTGTAGATGAAAGACCTCTGTATACAGAGTTTTAAAAGCACTCATAAATGCATTCATTATAAGCATAGAAGCTCTAATGCATGGATATGATTGGTTTTATTGCTTTTATTGATGTTGTTATGGTTCCTGCTGTTTCAGATACTGTTTACTACTACTACTTTTTCTTGTCAGGTCCTGAAGTACTGATTTAGATTATCATTAAAATCAGAACCCACATTTACCCAGATTAATGAGGGATTTAATTTTGGGTTCCAATTCAGATCCATTTTAAGGCAAAATCATCAATGGCAATTCCATATTGAGATTACAGTGTGAATCTCCCAAATCTTGCAGGCAGAAATTGCTGCTAGAGCTGTGAAAAAGGCTTACTTCAATAAGGATTAGATCAGAAACAAATCAAAACAAAAAAAAAAAAAAAGGAGAAAGAGAGACAGGCTAATAACTCCTGTGCTGTAAAATATAACTAACACTACTTAGGGACTTGTCATAAAAGATGTAATCAATAAATAGTATGTTGGTTGCAGTTGTTCTGCAGAGGGTATTGACTAGTAATTCTACACATGGTTGTCTTGGTTGCTAACTTTTCTGTATTGTTTTCTCTGAGTACCTCCCTCATTTCTGTGTGTACCAAAGAGTTCATATTCTTGGCTCACAATTAAAAACATCAAAAGGCAGAAGCAAAATGAGGAGCAAACTACCCTTTGCTAAGAGCACATGCTGTGGCTGTGTGGTTGGGCTGTGGGTGAGACCTGGAAGGGAAGGAAATTCCATCTCCAGTGAATTATCAAGTAAGAAAACTGTCTTGCCAAGGAGAAACGCCTGTGATCTGCCAATCATACTGCTCAGCTGATTTAAGGGACTAAAGCTACTGAAGACTTTTCATCCAATTTAAGATACATTCTGTACACTCCAATGCAAGACAGCGTATTTTAAAGAATAAGAAAAGCTAAAGTTTTTATCAAAATCTATGGGAAGTTTGTAAGAAGGAAAAATAAGGAGCAGAGGGCAAAATTCTGTCCCTCAAAGTGAAGTATGGACCTCTTGTGAATACTCTGCTCATATTCATCAGGAATATCCTACTTATCAATAAAACCTGGGCAAGGTTTTAACCTCAGAGCATCTACCCAAGAAGTGAATTTCATATTACTTCTCTAATTATACTTAGATACACAAACACTACCTGTCAATGCGGAGAGTAAGCAAAAAATGTCAACAGTATTACTTTGCTACATTACTTCATTAACTAGGTCACTTTTCTAGACCTAACCTGGTCAACAGAAGGACCAAAGTGGAGCTAGCTGACCTGTTGAAGTTTGTTTGGTACTTGCCTCCTCGATAAGACTATGACCTACTCCAGTCCCAGTAGGTGGAGGGCCAGCAGGACAGTTTGCCCCAGCATTTCTTCTGAGAGGACATGCAGGGCTCTGGCTCCTAACAATACTTTTAATATGCCACAGGATTAAATTGCATCTTGGGCTTTTCTGTAAATCAGTGTTAATTCAGGGGCAGGAGAACTGTATCCCTCCAATGGGATGCAGGTTGCCATTTCTTCCACATAAGTCAACGACCAGTTATCAGCTTTATGTGTCCATCAGGGTGTATGGGATTAAACCAGAACATCTGTTGGCACGGAGCCCATGATTTGCTTTGCTTGCATAGCACCTAGCACCAGAAAGCCCTGCTCCCACAGCCCTAGCAATAATTCAGGCCACTACAGATTCATATTAGTGGTGTGACTAGCACCAACCATATATCTCATCAATCACCATTCTTTCTCCTGTCTCCAGCTCAGTGTATTTTCTAAACTCTAATAAAAAGCCAGCTGTTCCAAAGCGTGTATGGCGCATACCTGGCAGGAAGGGGTTTATATTTTTCTCCTTGCCCCAGAACTGTATTGTAGCTGTGAAGACAGATTTTTGGATGCTGTTCATCCCCGAGGTGGTTCTTCTTGCCATAACATTGGATGTGTCCTTTGCTACAGTGGAAAGAGTTTGTATCCAGCTGGAAGTGCTGCTGTACCTTCAGTCTTATCTAATTATATTCTGTAAAGTGAGTTATATGCCACATATTTACATAGCCTCCTTCTCTCTTCCTACATGTACAGCAGCCCCTCAGCTGCTCAGTCATTTGGCCACAGAGGCACCAGTTTGCTAATCTAGTTTCATGGTCTGATAGACCTGGACAGTTATCAGTTTGCTTCCAAGGCACTTGTGTAACGGGGAAGAGAGCTTTGATCCCTACTGGCAATTCAAGCTAATAGGATTGCTCTTCTTATGCCTCAAACAGATTGTCACAGTATCCTCATGTGATAGTCTATAGTAAATCCCATTCCCAGCAATTTAAGCCTGTGGTCTGTAGATGCAAAGCCATTAACTTCGTGACAATTAATGGGTTGACAATACAGTCCCACTCCATGCAAAATCAGAAACAAAAGCAGGCTGGCAAGACATAACCTTTCTCCAAGGCTATTGGACCCTTTCGTAAATACCCTGCACTGCCTGAAGTATAAGAAGATGGAATATTTGAAAGACTTGCTGCAAAGAGTCAAATTTGGGCCATACTATCTAAATGCCAGGAAGAGGATTTAGCAATATCCTTTAATCCACAAGACATAAGATGAGGGGATACTGAGAAAGCAGGGGAGCTGGGAGTAGGGCACGACCATGATTTAAACCCACTCCATTATGGGGACCTTCATTGCAAAACTTACCATCTCATCTGAAGGGAGCAGAAGTGTTCCAAGGAGGCCAGCTCCACCATTCTCCAGGCAGCCAGAGGGAGGCCACTTCTGCCACCTACCTCCATGTCCTTTCTGCATGCAAAACTCTCCTCCTGTCACATATGCTTCTTTCACTCTGTGCTCTACTAACAATGAAGGTGGCCGTACATCATATTGCAAGAGCCTTTGGAGACCGTGTGAAGGAAAGGACTCAGGACATCTCATTGCTCAACAGGACTGTGGGACTCAAAGACACCAAGCTGCTCAAAACAAAGATTATTGCATGGGACATAACAGACGTAGGCCGTGAGGGAATGTTATTCAAAGGGTCACCAATGTTCATTTTATTTTAAAATCAAGGTATAAAAAGACACCTGTCTTGAGCCCTGGACATCTTTGCTGGTGAGCTTTGGGTGTCATCTCAGCCTCTCAGGAGGAAGTGGCACCTAAAATCCCAATGAGAACTTTGGCTACACTATATCCCTGGGCTGGCTTCTGCTAGTCCTCCATCCTGCCTCTTCTTCTGTTTTTAAAGATTGGCCTTCTTGAGACACACAAAAGAAAATGTATTTTCATGTCAGCCTGTTCCTCTAAGCATTCAATTACCCTGTCAAATATCAAACACCTCTTCTTTATGGGAAATTCCTCTGGCAGGCTCCACCTCTTCCTTCTACCAACTGCTCTTTGCTTTGTCCTATTAAACTGGGGATAGACGCTACAGTTTCTGCCCTTACTTGTTAACAAAGGCAATTATGACCACCTTCTGTGAGTAATTACCCATTTCTATGTGGTTCCTACAAAACCCTACATTTTATACAATTACAGGCTACCTGGCAACTCTCATGCTGCTGGGCTGCACAGCAGAGCACTCAACACAAGCCATGCTTCAGGCAGTTAAGTGCTGTGTATATTACTTTTTGTTGTCTCCCAGAGAAGCGGTGCAATCTGCAGTGTAACATACACAGCTTAAGGGATGGAAGAACTGCCTTCTTCCTCTTCTCCCTCTCTCCTTCTCTCCCTCTCTCCCTCTCACACTCTCAGGAAAGCCACACCAGGTCCCTGAGCAAGCAGCATGGCTGCAGACCTGCACTTGGACTAAAATAGTCCCATTGCTAAGCAAGGCATAACAAACTGCAAGACCACTGGAGCATGCTGTTCCCAGGACCCCAATCACTGTACCATGTACACAGACTTCCTAGCCTCCCTCTCTGCCCCACTGTGTTACGTGACACTGGCACATCCAAAATCCAACTTGGTTCTCCGTTTTTAGGCAAGAAATAGCCTCCTTTAGGAAACACAAAGTATTCACATGTGGATTTTACCATGAAAGCAACAACAGAATCATCCTTTCTTTAAGCTTGCAAGTTCAACCTCTCCTGCAATTTCTGAGAAACAGCACAGCCCAAGTGCCTGCAAAGTACCTGCCTCCCAAGACCTCTGAGCTGGTCATGCACCTAACTCAGTTATACACATATCCCAGTGGAATTAGGGATCCTGAAGCACTTCTGGAAATACCCAATTGTGCCCTCACGTGAGAGAGAAGGACTTAATTTGGTGACTGAGTTCTGACAAATAGCTGATCTAAGGTGTTAAACACTTAATGCATGTTTCTTGTTCTTGGTTTAACTCTATGTGATGCCTCTTCTAAAACGTCCACTGTGTATTTATTAAAGATATCAGACCTGATTCTGATCTCAGCCTGCCACAATCTATTATTTGCATCTGCCTGTGCTTCCTGCTCAGAAAGCGAATGCCTCCTGCCTACTTTGTGCAGGCAACAGCCACTGATCCAAGGCAACAACAGCCCACAGATTCAGTTGAATATATGTATGGTTTGGGCTGAGAAGAGCTTAAAGTGAAACATCTAAATATTGGGCGTGAGTCCCTGGAGTAACACAGAGATAATTTCACTGAAATAAATACATTACATAGATAGGAAGCAAATTTTAAATCAGAATTAAACTGTACATCAGAATGGCACTCAAACAGGCAGAAGCAATAGCAGCTTAAATTACCACTGAGCCAAAGTGGTGTTTCATTCATTCCACACATCTGCCATCTACACTGGGTCTTTCTGATTACATACAACCCTGCACAGGACAAGGTCACCAGCACTCATACAAACGTCCCTTTGGTATCAAGAGTTGTGTACATGTTAGGAAAGAAACCAAGTACTCTGTGGAGGGAAAATTTTTTTGTGGGCTGTGTTTTCCAGAAAACAAAGCAAGTTGCTCTGTGAGCAGCAGAACTGACATAACCCAGTTTCCTACAGGTTAATGCCTTGTGGTCATACTTTTTCACTGCAGTAACCCCTCCATCAAGTTCTCTTTGATCTTTCCCACCTCCAAAATGCTTCCATTCCACCTCCACACTCAGACGTCTGACCCCAAGCCCCTCTGCAGCATTTTGCATGTACCCTGAGAGGCCACAGGGCAACAAGAACCCTGTCAACCCCACACCACATGCTGGCCAGCCAGAACCTGACCACATCCATTCCACAGGCAGAACTGAACAGGCGATGTTGAAATAAACACTGCAGCTTTTTCTTCACCAGAGGCCCTGATTTTAAGCATGCCATAGGATACTCAGTGTCTTCTGAATACTCACCAGTTTCCACACAATCTGTAGGGGTGTAATGCCTTCTTGATCTCTACACCTATGTCAAATTTGACTGCATCAGTCAATGGGCTCAAAGTTTCTTGTGGGAAGGGGAGAAGTTTTAGAGACAAATGCATGGAGAGAAATGCAATCACATAAGCCTTGCTTTGTTAGGTAAGCAGGAAAAAAAATTTAAAAAAATGCATATTTAGCTGATATAACCCAAAGTATTAGAACACACATTGTCAAAGGGTGTGACCCTGTAGGATTAGTTGCATGTGTGATGGGAATCTCAATCAGAACATAAAAAGGATCAGAAACTGACCCACATTCTCTTTCTGCCTCTGGAGAGCCAGACTTTCTAGGTTTTGACCAGATACATAATACAGAGCTATAAAAGGACAACTTTGTGTTGCCTCTCGTTCCCAAAGGATTCCTGAATACTTTAGGGAAAGATAACCTCCCAAATCATGCAGCCTTGGCAAACGCCATGCTTGGAAGGGCAATTCCTCCCTGTCCCTTGCTGGCTCTTGCTTTCCTCTCTGAGCTTTTGTTACTGACTGTCGCATTTGTTGCGCTACTGTCCTTGGAAAAACAACTCTCTGCAATAGCCTCCTGCAGCCTTGAATTCCAAGGGTTACAATGACAGCGCTGTCTGAAGCAATATTTCCTTTTCCACATTCTGCATTTGCCAGCTGTTAACTTCATCAAGATCCTATATTGTGAACGAGTCTTAAAAAAAGAAAAAAGGGGCAGCTCTGTTTTCTCCATAGTCTTTGTGGAAAGGCTGTCGGGCCAGATTTGACCCTGAAAAATAGTGAATTCAATGGGGGTTCCACAGCATAGCAAGCAGAGCAGAGAATAATACAGCTGTAATTTTGAAGAACCACTCCCAGTTCAGGAAAAATTCCCAGTCACCTCTGGTTTTTAATGTCAGCCTTCCTGATAAACAGAGGGAATAGAAATCAGCTCCTATTTTCTGAAATAATATTCATTTGTCTTAAATATCAACGGCATTGGAAAATCTGCATCAGGCCTGAGGTTGCTAGGCTGGATTTCACTGCTGCCCTCCAGAGACAATAGCGGAGGTACAGGACACCCTGCACTGTACACGCCTGCAAGATGACTCAACTCACAACTGTCCCTCCTACCCAGGCACAGAAGTGATAGCTTTGACCTTTTGTTCATGGAAGAAATGATAGGGAAGAAAGGTCCTCCACATCTTTGGGACTAACTGCAGTGTCACTTTACCAGGGCATAGCAAAGCTCTGGAACAATTCGGGATAGGAAGTGAGGAAGGACTGTGCATTGACTGAGATGGCAGGTGACATTTCAAAAAGTCGGGACAGGATTAAACAAACTGGAAGAGGGACAGGATGCAGGCATGAAGATATCTTTAATGTCATACACACCCTGGCACACTTTTCATGCGGCACATCTTAAAGCTGGAGTGTCCATCCCATGCCCACTTCCTGGAGCACCGTCTCCCTGGGGAGCTCCCCAGCTACAGAAACTTCCATCCTCCCATACACCTCTGCTGTTTCCTACAGCTCTCCTGCCTAACTGTGCTCCAAAGCTGACTTTGCTTCGTGTTGGGAGAACAGATAGAGCCTGTGCAGCTGCAAATATCCCATTAGGATCTGAGATCCATTGCATTTTTCCATTATAGCAGCTAAAGAGTTTCAGACTGAAGGTAAGTTTTCAAAAGGCTTTTGCTCTGCTTGAAGGTGCTGGTACAACTCCAGAGTACTTTCTGTGAGAGCAGAGTTAGGGCAAGGCTGAGCACTTTTGAAAATCCTGCCCCAAAGCAGGGAAAGGATAATATGAAGAGAGACAATTAATAAATCTAGTGACATTTAATTATAGCTAATCCTTTTACTGAGAACACAGCCATCATACAATGATTCCTCAAAGCTGCCAGGGTCCCCGAGCTACCGCTACTATGCAGCCTTACAAGATGGGAGATCCACAGTTATTAATTCCAGACCTATGTGCCGCCAGCTCTCCTGGATTTGATGTGGATCACATGTGAGCACACAATAGTGTTCTTGTTGAATTAACCAGGGGACACATCCATTGTTTATGTCTAGGTGTACCGTGGGCTGGTATTGAGGGTTGATTGCACAACATCCTGCCTCCCACTCCCCTTTCCAGAGGTTACTTTGTGGGATATCTGTAGGCAGCTCCCCAAAGTGAGCATCTTTCTGTTTTCCAACATCTGCAACCACTCCACAAAGAAAATCAACAAAAGTGCAGTGTGGCACTAGGATGCCATTTGTACTCTGGCAGCTCAGGGCAGCTTTGCCAGCCTCTTTATTCTGTCATTTCCATTTTCTGGAGGGATTTTGCCAGGCAGTGGTCCTATAAGAGGCAATACAGATGTCTGCAGAGGGAATGAGGAGTGTAGTTTCCTGACCATCAAGGGCCACACACATGGAGACAGAGTCCAAGTGGAACTAGAAGGAGCAGGTACAGCTGTCCACATGGCTAGCTGTCCTTCCTACCAATGCAGGAGTGGAGGTGTAGGGTCCATGGAGCATCCAGGTTCCTGTATGAGCAGTGAGGTGCTGGCAGGGGCCAGGCTCTCATCTTCAAAGTGTCTTTTCTTACACTTTCTCACCAGCTGGTCTAGCAAGTTCCAAGATCCACTGCTTTCCACAAATCTTGCCTGACCAAAGCTGTGTAGATAAGCCAATGTGTCCTTGGTTCTCTGCCTGTGTCAGTAGCGTTGATAGCTCCAAATCCAATGGAGATAAGAAGGACCACCACAAGGAAGAGGAATACTGATCACCATAGCTCCAGCACCTTTCCTGAAACGGCAAATATGGAAATCACCTGTTCTTACAAAAGCAGATACATGGAATGACACATTGACTCCCAAATACTTTTGGCATAAGTGGGAACAGAACTTGCTCCTGCAGAATACGGTCTCATCCTCAAGTCTGTATAAGTACATATCCCTTTGCAACCATCTGGGCTTTTTATTGTTTATCTGGACAATGGTAAGCTTCTACCAGCCTTTAGGCTATTTCAGATGCCTAATGATGCAATTTTTTCTTACAAAAACACCTATCCCTCCCACCAAAGACATCTGGAATCACATAAAAGTATCTGAGGTCTGAGGGGATAAATTTGAAAAAAATAAGTATTCTGCCTTTCTCTTCTGTTCTTTCTCTCTGTCCTTACCTATGCTCTGTTCACAGAACAGTCAGCAAAATTTCCTGTCCTTTCATACACACTCAACTATTTTATTCTACTGTCACTCAGCTGATTTTGATCCTTGGGTTCGGTCAAGCCTCATCCAACAACAAGCTGAGAACAAGGGTGTCCTCTGCTGCCTTCACATTGCCCCAGGTTCCTGGGCATGTAGGAGTCAGTTTTATCTGTCTTTCCAACAAAATGGGCATCCCTTAACTCCCAGCCCCATATCATGGGTTTGGATCCAGGCTGCTGGGCAAGACTGTCAGCTGGTGTAACTATGACTAGTCAGTGATGGATGCAACCTGAAGATATGGTTCATGGCTGCTCTGAGGATGATTCCTGATTTTCAGCAGCGGCCCCAGCCTGTGTTCTTACCTCTCAGTGGCAGTGCTAGGCTGGAACTCAAATAACACAGGAAATAAAAAAGCAGTTCTAAAAATAGCAGGTTCCAGATAATGCAACGACACCTGCTAAGGCATAGTTAAAATCAGAGCTGCAGCCCCCTAATGCTGAATTTCCTTGCATTTTGTTGTTGCCAGTTCCTGTCTGAACACCACCAGGTGCTGTTCCTCTACCACTCTGCTGCCCACAGGGGAAAGACCCCAGAAGATGTCAGATCCTGCCAATACACACAAGAGGGATGTAGGGATGAGCTGTGTGGGATGGGTAGTCTGCATAGCCTCTGCATCTCCACAGGGAGCAGGAACTGAAGGGCAGAGGAGGAAGGAAGGCTAGGGTGGGTATAGTGAGGTATTAAATAGCAGTTGCTGGATCTCTGCTTGGCAGGGATTCATCTGCCCTTGTTTCTAAGACCTCAGTTCCTGGGGAAGACTAGACAGGAGGAGGCTGGAGGAAATAAAGATGAACTGGTGGGAGCAAAATTTACACCACCTTTTTTTTTACACACAGGCTTCTGTGACGAACCCAGAAGTCAGTGACTCTACAGACCCATTGGGTGAGAAAACTGGACCTCAGCACCTGGTCTGACAAGGCACCAGAAGACATGCATGTGATGATGGTGTAAATAATCTGAGGTCCCATATGCAATATTTTGGCTCAGCTGTACTGAACAGCCCCTACAACCCTTGGCACAGACCAGCTCTCTCCCTTGCTCAGGAGGGCACTGTCCTCTAGGCAGTGGGAGAGAGGCTGATCTCCATCACCTTGCAGTCCTCATCTCCTTACTGAATAAGGGAACGAGCAAAGCTAGTTTTGCAAGGAAGCATTCACTTGCACCCACTCGCACTGATCCCTTATGCTGAGGCTCTGTATGATTGTTGTTAAAGCAGACTGGTTCCTTACGATGGAAATTACTGGGTAGAATACTGTGGTCTGCATTACACCAGGCGTCATGCTAGACAGCAAAGCTGGAATTAGAAGGGTCTCGGGACAAGCTCAGTCTACCACAACCACAGGCAGATGGTTAGTTCAGACAGGTCTCCAGAGCATCCACCCACAGCCTGTGGCCACAGAATGCTCCCTGGGGCTCTGTAACAATCTTGAGACCAATAGCAAAGAACAAAAGTCACAGAAAGAGAGCAGCAGCAATTGAAGGCACCCCCAGTGTCCTTAGTCCCGACCGTAAAATTCCCAAATGAACTCTGGAAATTGGCCAGGCCTCACATTACAAAGGGAACAGGGAAAAATCCAACATCCAGTGGTACCTCCCCATTTGACCTAACAGGGCAATTGCAAAGGTCAGCTTGACCCTAGGAGTGTGAACAAGATACAAAAGACAGGACAAGGCTGAGACTGTTCTGCCACTAAGACAACCTTCTTCTAGCCTTAGCTACTCTTCTGAGCTTCTGCTGATGAGGAAAGGAGACCTGGGATCCAAATTGTCCTATAAGTTGGGGAAAAATATATCTTCCACGGCTTTTTCTTTGCCTTCCTTTCTGGCCTTAGGATGAGTAAGTTTCAGAGGGAGGCCTGTTTGTTTGCCAAGGAATTGGGGAGTTTTGCATCTCCCTTTTTACTTACAAAAATATAATGACCTTTCAGTGGGAAGATCCAAGACTTACAAAGAAATATGTTTTGGCAGCTCTCCAAAGACAATGACAGTTAGAGGCAAACAGACTTCCCTGGAGAGTAAAAGGGTAGATGGAGCTTTGTGACCCTGGACTTCAGTTTAGACTGGGCAAATTCTTTAAATCTGTGAATCTGTGTGATAAGCAAGAGTGTTTTCTGCAAGTTTGACCCAAGAGGAGAATTTAGCAGCATGGGCACTGCAGCACCCAGGCATGCAATGGGGTCTGTCTGAAAGGCATCACTGTATTTCACAGATGCATTCTTAGCTGGAGTGAAATCAGGTAGCTCAGGCACTTCCATTCCTGGCAGTGGCTCCAAGCCATCTGCAGAAACTCTCTGGTGCTTGGCTGTTATTGAGGCCCACGCTGCTGTGCCTCCCGGGTAGTTCATACATAACCTCCATGCATCCACACGAGCTGTGGGCACACTGTCACGCTGTAGCGCAGGCACAGCTTGCTGACTGACTTGGCCCCACAGACAGCCTGGCCTGGCAGCACTGAAGTGGTGCCTAACCTAGGCAGGCTGGGGGTTCTGCTGCTCCTTGCTGTCTTCAGGAGGTCCTGCTCAGAGCTCTCAGCAAAGAGCAAGATCCTAGTTCAGGGTCCATCTCTGGATGCGTGTGCTCAGAGATTCACATATTGCTCTCCCAAAAGGGACCGTGAACTCATATTCAAATGGGGAGAGGCATCTGTTTTCCCATCAGCATTTGGGTTTGACATTTTCACTCCTACCGGTTTCCAAAGAGCTGCTGAGAACATAGGTAATCACAATGGACAATGCTTCTTTCTTTAACAGACCATGACCTGGAGTGCTTCCTGAAGAAGCATATGGCTCAGCAGACGTTTGCTTCCAGGGATCCCCAGAGATCCCAAAGAGCTGCTGGAAATGTCAGTCATTCCCTGAAATTCAGCCTCCAGGCTACACCACAGGAAGTGAAGTTATTTTGCTCAGCCCTGCAGCTCCTCGTGCATCTTTATCCAGCAATTTCACATGGAGGTACAGGACAGTTCCTGCTGGATATACCCCCTGCCTTTGGACAAAGAACAAAGGTCAAGCAAATAAGAGCAGGTTATTGCAGTGAGTGACACATAATCAACAGAATAGGTGTAAGGACTATATCCTGGGAGATCTGGGCCGCCTCTGCTCCTCACCAATTGCCTTCACTCATAGTCCAAGCTTTACAAGCCCTAAGCAGTCACAGATCAGTTACCTAAACTCTGTTTTCTGAACTTTTATTGTTATCTTTGGACAGCTGGGTCTGTGAAATTGCCTATTAACAGTTTGCAGAGCAATTTAGCTAATCTCAGAAGAGTACGTGTGAATCTAATGGCCAGATATAATGGCTTGACAGATCAATAAGGCACATTCCAACTCTGCAGAGTCTAGACTTCCCAGGGAAGGATGGTGGGATTTTTATAGCAAAGTGGCTAAAAAGTTATGCACGTGTTTGCGCAAGAGGGAAAGGAGAGGAGCAGAGAAAGGGTGATGTATTCAGCCAGAAAATGCTTTGAAGAGTCTGAAGCAGTTTTGTTCTTGTTTGAATCAAGACATTCTACAAAGCCCAATGTAAATGCTTCTGCTCTCTTAATTTCAGTGGAACTATATTTCTGTGAAGCTGAGAGGCTTTGCAGATCCAAGTTGAGCAGGTATATGAAACGGGATGCACATGTACATACGCCTGTGCTGCAAGCACATAGGCATGCAATGTCACACCGCGAGGACCTTGTCGCACACACCTATAATAGCATTTGGACTCACTGAAGTCCCTAGGACAAATGAGATTTGCAGCTGTGTGTTTCTGATGGCATGTGTGGAGTTACTTGACGATTCAGAAATGACTGACAGATACCTGCACCACCCATGTGTACTTTGGCAGAGAAGGTAGACCGTAACACATTTCCAGCCACATCTTTTGTCACCCCGCTGCCTCCTCCAGCAGTGCGCCTGCTCTCAAAGATCATGCCCATTTCTGTAAATAAACTCAGATAAGGGCCTAGCCCCCAGCTGGTGTAAGAGAAAACCGGGCAGCGGTGCTAATATACAGCAGCTGAGAATTTGCCTCAGTGTCTCTCAGCCCAAAACAAGCCCCTACAAAAAGACGGTTTCTCAAGTTCAGCTGTGGTGCAAAAAGCCCTGTTCCTATAAGAGGGAACTAACCGGGTAGCTTTTGCAGCAATGCTTCTGCTAAGTGCCTGGGAGAAGGTAGCATGGCTATGCTGTAGCCTACTGCCCCTGCTTCTCTTCTGCAGTCCAAGTGCAGCTGATGTACTGGTGGTAATTCTGGCAGCACTTTGGCCCACGTGGATTTGTTCTGGCCAGCCTTAGAAAAATCCTGAGAAACCCTTTGCACGCACAGAAATCTCTCTTCCCAGCAGACACCATAAGACTGTGTCTTTTTCATAATATTTTCTGTTTTCCTTGCCTCCCTCTCTTGTTCCCATCATGGGAACATAGTTGCCCAGTAGGTCCAAATCAGAGATTTGCCACAGTGTTCAGCGGAAGATGCTGGTGCCGCTTTGTGACAGAAAATCTTGGCTGCTCTGCTGCGTGAGGAAAGCTCAGTTTGGTTTGTCTCTACCTTGACACAAATCACTTACTCGCTCTGCTTCTGCAGAGCCTGTACAGCTTCATTCTTTACCCTCCAAGTCACTCAGTATACAGTTAGCAGCAGGGATGAAAGAGGCTTCAGGAAATAGCATGCTGAGATGTGAGGCCTCCCAGACCTCCAATCAACCCCCCTGAAGGGGAAAAGCCTAGGGCTAAAGACCAAATTCTAATTATAACAACAGATCTGCAGTCATTCCCAATTATGTCAAGCCCTTCAACAAGGAATTAAACACGTTATAAAAGAAGTACACTATCTTATTTTTCCCTCTAGCATTAATAATGTGATGTAAAAACATGGCGATAACCAAACAACACGTGAAGGGAACATTAAAGTGGCATGTGAATGACAGAGGAAAACAATATTAGTATGATAGACACGTCCTTTCTTGCTCCATAGTCATGATTTACTACTGAATTACACTAGGTTTAGACTACAGTAACACTTCAGATTGCAGTGGGGATAATTCTTAAACAAAACCAACAAAAACTCAACAATCTAATCATTAGAATCTGGGAAATTGCAAACATAGCAATGTGAAGTAAAAAAAAAAAAAAAATATAGAAAAAGGATTTTTGCACTTAAGAGCAAGGATCACTGTTTGAGTTACCAGCAGGTATCACGGGTTGATCAGTTTGCATTTTTAGAGCAAGACTGGGGAGCTTGTCACAACACAGAACCTGAAAGCATACCTCAAGCATAATTTTCATGCTCAGAATAGAAATTGATGGGGAAAAGAATAATATTATGGTTAAATAATAATAAAATCACAGTTGTCCCTTCCAGGCTGAGAGTTTATGAAACTCCTAAAAAGAAGTACCACAAAGGTGAAATGGGACAGGTCACAACTGCATAAGCACAGATCAAGCCCTGCAGTCTCAGTAGCTGTTCCTCCAGAAGGCTTCACTAGCACATTCACATCTGCGCATCTTGTTGTGCAGCTCTTTAGGTTAATTGTACATGGGTGATACCTCCCTCCCTCTGGCCTGATTCCTTCACCTTCTCCATTATGCAGTCATTTTCATTTGTGCAAAGTGGGTGGTATTTTACACTTACTTCACTTTCTCTTCGGTCAGGTGTAAATGGCTGCAAGAAGTGCAAAACAGAGTGGAGCTGTAGGGAAGAATAAGAAAAATAGCCTGTGAGAAGGTTAATTCTCTCCATAAAATCTGCTTCCTGCCTGCCTCTAGCATTGTAGCTGGAGTTATGACGGAGAAAATGTCCTAAGAATATTCCTATTGGTTCAACATATGTTTGTGCGGTACCTAGAACAGTAGAATAGTAATAAATAATATTTGTTACTCTGTACTCAACAGAAGCCCTGACTGTGATTTGTAAAGTGATATTAAAGAGATTCAGAAAGGCAAAGAATTTAGGCTGAGGAAAACATCTCGCACATGAGCAGAAAACAGAGCACAGGATTACAATGGAAAAAAAATTGTATTACTTTAAGTGCTGTAGCAACTGCAAAGGACAGAGCACTTTGCTTTACATACATCAAACCTTTTTGCAGTTAACCTCTCCTATCAACCGGCAATTGAAGGGATTAGTCACCTCTGCTCAAAAACTCATTTCACATAATCTTCCCTCTCAGGCACTTTTTACCATGCAAAGTATTTCACAGAGCTGTGCAACAGACAGCATATGAGTTTTCAGCGAAATGCCTTTTTTTGTCAGCGTAGAATGTCTGAGAGGGATGTTAAAACACTTCTTTTTAGTCTCTTTGGTGGAATCAGACAAACAGTGACAACACACTATCTGTTGTAATAACAGGATACTGAGCATTACCCTACCTTCGGGCCTGAGTGACTGTGACATCCAGGAGGCTATGTTTACATGCTGTGCCTTCTGTAGCCCCACTCAAATCAACACTGTCTTTCAGACCCCAAAATGCCCAAGCCAAATCTGTCTCGCTGGGGCTGTGCTGTCCCCTGCCATCATCTGCTCTCCCTCTGCCTGGTGCATGCGGGGGGGTAATTCTTCCTTCTGCTTCCTTTTTTCTACTGCCAAAAGAAATGCCTAATGAATCTCCACAGCATCAAGGTCTCTGAGATGTTTTTTGGCTTGATATAGGGGCAGATTTTTATACTGCAATGCAACTTCTAGGATGGCTTTAAAACATTTCTTATGCAGACAAGAGGTTGCAATGGAAAAGGAGTTACCTGGAGGCAAAGGGGCCTGCTATGATGGCTTAATCAAACTGAAACCCATCCCTAGCTGCCCTTCCTTCCCAGGAGACCCACAGGCATTATGGGGTGGATTCAGTATTTTGCCAATGAATTGCTCCCGGGAGGGAGCTTAGGCAAGGGGCTTCTGTGTACATACAAGCACTGCAAAACTGTGCATCCTCAGGCCTCCTGTGCCTGCAGAGATGGGTGAGTGGTGTGTGTGGTGGGTCACGCCATGAGTGAGGCACCTTGGCACGCACCTTCTGCGCACAATGGGTGACCCATCCATCTGGGACACTGCACACCCCTGCAATCTTTATTTTCATGGAAAATTAAAAAAAAAGAAAAATATTAAGGTGCTTATCTATAAAACCAATACAGGACCAGATTTGTATTTCAGGTTTGCAGTTCCTACAGTTTAAGGTCAGAAGGGACTATCATACAGGCTGATTGGTCTGACACTTTGCAGAGATATCGCAGGTCATTTAATTTTAATCACTTTTCCCTGCACTGAATCCAAGAGCTTGTGTATTCAAAAGGCAGTTCAGTCTTGATCTGGAGCCATCAAAACATGGAGAATCCATCACATTCATTAATCATCTTCTCTGTTAAAAATGTGAGGCTTCTGTCAGGTGCATTGATTTGGCTTTGATTCGCAGCCATTGTTTCTCATTTTGTCTTGCTTTGCCAGGATAACTAACCCTTTAGGGTCTACTATTTTATCCCTGTGAAGTTACTTATAAATTTTAATTCAGGCACCATTCCATCTCCTTTCTGACAAGCTAACCTCTGTCTTTCCCTGCAAGGCATTTCCTCCAGCCTGTGAATCATTTTGTAACCGCTTTCTCCACACGTCAGTTTCTTCAACAGGAATTTTGAAGCATGAACACTAAAAGTATATGCTTTTCTGTTTGTGTTTCCCACATGTTGAGAGGTATGAATTACACTCCCCTCTTTCCTGTGTTCTTATCAGCTGAATCACATATCAGCTTCTCCATTATTGATGTCAGGCTAACAGGCATGGAGAAACCCAACTCATCTGCTCTCCTTTTTGGAATTACTGGCATAAAATTAGTTGTTGCCTGGTTTTCTGGGGTCCTTCCAGCATCCAGGCACTGTTCATCATTAGTACTGGTGGGCTTGTGATCCTCACAGCCAGGTCCTTCACAGTCCTGGCCCATAACTTCTCTGGAGGTACAGATATAAATATTTTTCTCTCTCTTAAAGGTTATTCAACAGTCACTCTCCTTACTAATGGAAAGTATTTTCTGTCCTCATTTAAAAGGAGGATATAAATTATTTGTTTCCAAGTGCAAAGCAGAAATATTTATTCTACGCATCTGCCCTTTCCCATCACTGAGTGTTTCTTCATCCCCACCTAATCACAAATCCCATCACCCAGAGGTTCTTTTCTTTCTCTAAGAGCAAACTGTTTTGGTTTAAATTACACTTTTTTCCTAGTATCTTTTGTTTCCCTGAGCAGTTTCCTACATTTCATGCTTCTCAGTTACTATTTCTTGCGATGTCTCTCCCTTTTTTCCACTAGTTGTACACCAGAGAGAAGTAAATACTTCCACATATTGCATTCACCATGCTTCTGATCCAGCATTTGAGGGCATTAGCATCTTTTGAGTTTTAAAATGTGAGTGTGTTCACACACAGGGAGTCAGGACTGAAAATAATACTTATTCTGCTTAGAGGACTGAAGAGGATAGAAATCACATCAGTAACTGATTTCTAATATGCAATTATTTTTGTTATTTACAATTTTTGATACTATTTTATAACAGTTTAATGTTGAATAATTTTACACTGCAGCTCAGTATTTTCACTTTTCTTGGATGAACCTCAACTTTCTGAAATATTTAAGTCTAGCTCAAAATGCAGATCCGTCATTCTTGGTCACACCCCCAACTAATGTCCAATTACCCATGACCTGGAACAAATTTGCCACCCTCGTCAAAGAGGACAAAACCTACTCATTTGCCAAAATAAGGCTGTTAATGGCACACGCGTGCAATGAGGTGATGCTCAAATGAGGGGTATTTTCCTCTTAGAGCTGTCAGGTCCCTATAAGTCTGGGGAGGGAGCTGCTCGCTCCTCTTCCTACAGCTGCATGAGTTTTGCCCTTCTGGCTGGTAACCATCGTTGGCAGCGTGGGTCAGGCCTCAGAACAGTGAGGCTGTCCCATTCCCTCCACTCTCAGCTGCTGAAATCAGCCCCAGCTGAGGGGTAAGCCTGGCCCCTTGGCTTCCCGTGTGGGCTGTGTTGGTGGGGTCTCTTTAAATTTCAAAGGGAAGCAATGTATAGCTGCGCTAGCCTGGGGTGGGAGAGCATTGCAGATGCCTCCTTGGCAACAGCCAAACAACAAGTTTCTTAATTTCCACTGGAGCGAGTTAAAAATGGTTCTGTATATCCCTGGTAGATGAGGTTGTTTATTTTTAGTTTGGATGACCAAGCCTCAATGGTCAAGATGCCTTAGACAAGCTTTCTGAAACTGTGGGGAATTTCAGGCTTGAGGGTTCTGCTCGGAGTCATCTCTGGTGCTCCCTGTTTTCAGCAATTTCTGTTTAGTCACCCCTCTGAGGAAAAGGCCAGGGCATCTATGTGCTATTTCAGGAATAAACCAACCATTACCACAACATGTGATGGGCAAGCGCTGAGCCCACAGGCTTTGTTATGAAATCAGAAGTGAAGAAGGCAAATTTTAGATTAAATTTAAAAACAAAACAAACCAAAACCAGAATGCATGCACAAGACCTAAATTTCCAGAGCAGTAACTGATTCATTCCTTATTGTAAAAGCAGCATTTCTGAAGACTCATGGAGATTATCCTGTTTCAGCATAAATTTGTTTAATCAGGCTTTGAATTAATTAATGTAATTAGTCACTATGGGGGGGATAACTCGGACTGATTTTATAGACTCTTTTGTTGCTCTGGTTCGGGTCTTACAGCTTGATTTAAACATGGCTGGAAGGGCTTATTAACAAGAGTGATTAATGCTGCATAAAATTGATTACAACCTAATTTTAGCTGCAAACCCACCTTTCTGCTTGCTTTCGTCATGAGCAACTGCAGTGACTTCAGACCAAAAGCAGTTTGGTTTATGACTGAATAGCAACGATGGCATTGGTGGCCTGCAGCCCTCACCATCAGGGACAGCAAAATCCACTCTGGCTCACACTGCTGAAGAACCTTGAGCCAGGCTGGGGTTACTGTGAGGGGAAAACGCTTTGCCTGAAGACAGAGATAGAAAAATCCTGTAAATCCTCTTTACCAACTGAGAAATCAGTGTGCGGTTTTTATTCGGTTGACCACTACTTAAGCATTGGCCTGCTGCTCGTGTTCCTTTGTCTACAACAGTGATCACAGAAAAGGCCTAGCCTTGAAAATTCCCACTCTTAACTTTCCCTATAAATCAATTCAAAAGAATTTTGAACATTGGTGGGCTGTCGTGTGTATGTAAAATGTATACAAAATGCAGATATGTGTGTGTGCAATGGCTAGAGAGAATGGAACAGATCCTGACACAGGAAGCCAGAATAAGGAGCACCTCAGCCTACAAAGGGTCCCAGCCCATGGACCTATTTCAGAAATAAGCAACTATGCAAAGTGTCTGGCAGTCTGCATTGATCTTTTAGATTATTTATATTTTTCTATTAATAATGCTACCATCAAAATACAATAAAAATCTAATTTGAATTGTATGGCCCTGGATATTGTTAAGCAAAGCAGATGTGAAGTTTCTAAACAAGATATCCCTGAGGTTTGGCTTTGAAGAAGAAGGAAGACGTTTCGCAAAGCCAATGACATCTAATTTTTTCAAAGGCTTAGCTTGACATATCCAAGAAAAACAGTTCTTTTTCTGATGAAAGGCTGCACAGAAAGAAATGTCATGTGGAAAGGAGGAGTTTGGATTTCTTTAGGGTTTATTTTCATAAAAAGGAAGAAGTGAGGATAGTGAAAGGAAACAAAAAAATCAAACTTAAAATTTAACAAAGATGTAGCGTGTCTCCATAATGTCTGGCATAAAATTACCACAAATACTGCACTAATGTCCCTGAAATCAGCTCCTGCAGCAAATAAGAATCTCCTTCATTTTCAATAAATTATTTGTACGTCTGCAACTTTCCAGCACTAGTTCAAGACAAAGGGCTTTGCCAGCACACAATTTAAGGACTAAGCAGCAGGAAAAGTGCCAGCCTTCTGTGTTGGTAGAGCTTCTTCCCACACACTTGACACTAACTACACTCAAGAAAGTAAGCGAGCGCATTTACCAAGCCACCCATGAGTGCCATGTGCTGTCTGCATTTCTTGTTGGATCAATGAGAACTAAGGCTGGATGAATATTATTTGCCAAATACATTATTTAGCAAATGTTGATTTTCTTTACTGAATATACTATTGGACTAATAATTTCTGCAGTAGCCTACCAGCTCTAGCACCATTCAAATACTATTCCCTGAATAATTTATGAGATGAACAAAGACAAAATGCACTGAATAATTTATTCAAAGAAAAATTGCTTCCAGTATTTGGTTAGCTCTAATTAGATCCTCTTCTCAGCTAGATTAACACACATACATGCACGTGCTCAGGCGTACGTACACACAGGCACATGCGTACACGAGCCACAAGTCAGATTCATGATGCACACCAGATTAACACCAATTTACTTCAGTCATTTTGTGCTTGAGGCACACTGGCACTGATAGGATCAGAACAAAGCCTCACAGATAAAGTGAAAGAGCAAGTCCGAGTCAGAAATTTCTAATCTGACACTGAATTTTCCTTGCAAAATGCAGAGTGATATGCAGTAGGTCAGGAAAAGAGGAGCTGATAATTAATCAAGCAGATGATTCTTGACAATTTGAGAAGAAGCAAGAACAAAAAGAAGCTTTAAGTGGATGGCGAGTGTCCCATCTTTGACAGAATGCATGTAAAGAAGATGTCAAATGTGTTTGTAAGCATGGACTTTCCTATTCATACTCAATTGTGAGAGGAGATCAGAAGGGAGGCATGGAAGGTATTTTGTGGCAACAGAATAAAAGACCACTGCAATGTGATTTCAAGACTGCTGGAGCAGTGTGCCTTCCCTAACTGTCAAGAGGCCCAGATCACAGAGAGTGGTTTTTTTACCAGTCCTCCTGGAGTGCCTCCAGTTATTCCCTTTCAACTGCAGTTTTTATCTTTAGGACAGGTTATGCCTGAGTTCCTAGAGCAAGGAGAAGCTTCACTGACCACAGTGAGCTGTTAGACAAAGACATACTGGCATCTTCTGTTGGTTGCCTGATTTTTCACAGATAATTTGGACGCAGGTATTCCAGGTAAAGTGTCAGCTTTAATTCACAGCCCCTTCAAAGCTACTTTCATATGGAGCCATGTAACCTTTCAGAGTTTGGTACCTCCAGGTCAGGGTTGAGGGCAGCAGAAAGATTTTACTGACAGTGCAGCTGTTTGCACCATACCTAACCACGTGGATAAACAAAGGGCTATAATTTAGCCAAGATAACCTTTACGATAACCTTACAAATGCTGACATAAACCATATGTGCTGTCCAATCCCAGAAAGGCAAAGACAAACCTTACATAAATTCCAAAAATTTATAAAATTTACATGTTGGCAAATCCAGGAACATTCATAATAGAGAGGGACCCCACATTCAGGCCTAGGTTTTAAACCCTTTGCAGCACAGGGAATAGAAGGTCATCTCCAATAACATGAGATGTGTATCAAATGCGAGAAGTAGCCAAAGCAGACTAGGAAGCATTGTGTACCTCAAAGGAAAAAGCTTTTCTTGACTGTTTGTTGTCTGCATCTTTTATTTAGATAGCTAGAGAAGATAAATAGGACAGATATCCAATCAAATCAAAATGCAATGACAAAACAGAGACCTCTAATTGGTCATCTTGAAGGACAAAGCTGCATCTTCTGCAGTTAATTTGCTCCCAATTATTTTTTTTTTCCTGGTTGTATTTTTGTAGTCCTCCCAGAGCTGCCCTAATAGTAGAGAAAAAGACTAATGGAGATAATTGGGTACATCCTGAATAACCTAGTTCCAGTGTCCCTATGGTATGACTAGACACCTAAAGGATGTCTCCAGGACAATGTCAGCTGGCATAAAAGGCTGTGGCAAAGGCATCAGAGTGAGGTCACTAGGTTTAAAAGCTTGTTGGTGCTTTTAGTTGTAAAAATTAACTTGGGAAGCATTTCTTTTAATGTTTTTTCTTTTTGCCTTTTATATATGATGTGTTACCACGAATGCAGTTCAGCCACTGTTCCATCATCCTGTTTGTCTGTGGTGAATAGATAGTGCATCATTTCGTACGTAGGACTCAAGGACCTGGATTTCAGAGAACATCAGTGCTAAGAGGCAGAACTCGGGAGGGGAAGGATGACACAGTAGGTGGGCATCTTGCTTAGGAGTTGGCATATGAGGCTTCTACTCGCCCTCCAGCACAGATAACTTTGCTGCACAGGTATGTGAACACAGCAGGAGCATGGAAGTGAGTGCCGGGGTGGCTGGGGGACACCAGCTGGAGCATCTTACACCAGAGAGCATGCACAGTGGTATGAGCATCCACAGTGACAGGGAAATGGGTTGCAAACATCCCATAGCTGTCATCTGTCATGTATCCAGAACTACTTTATCCCGGTGCCTCCTTGGAAAATGGACAAGATTTCATTTCATTGGGTGCTTTCAGGAAGAACACACTTGCACAGCTCTGAAGTGCCTGGATCCACTGCAGTAGAGGTACCTATCAGTAGATAAGTGAAATATGAGATGATATTGGCCCAGGCTGTACTCAAAACATGGTTCTATCTGTATCACGAGGGTCCTCAGTTCTGAAAACCATAATCAACAAATTAATGGAAATAGGATTAATTTTAAATTCCCACCTGAAAAGCAAATATCAAAGTCACAGATTGTTCAGTACCTGCAGGAGCTGGACATAACAAATGTGTTCAGCAATTAATAGGGGCAGGAAGGACTTTTTCTCTCAGCATTTACTGCACCTTCTGGACAGTGTCCTCTCACAACATTGAGCAGGGACAGTGATGTGTCAGCTCCAGGGGAATATACCACCTCTTGTCACAGGTTCTCGACCTTGCCAAGGTCCAGCATGGTGCCTGGATCCCTCTTCTTCTAAGTGTTTTTAATACTACATACATGCATTTGTACTTTAGTAAATAACCATGTGGAGTGCCAAGTCAGGTCGGAGTTTGACGTTTGATTTTTTTGCCATAAAGCTAGAGCTCAGAAAATTTCAGGCTTGGATAAATAATTATTGCCCTTTTTTTAAAGGAATTTATTCACAAGAGCATCAAAATGAAAGTGACAGCAGTGGCAGCAAGCAAATTATCACTGCCTAATTGGGCCCAAACAGAGTTTGGGGCCTGAAACATCCTTTTATGTAGACTGACAAAGAAAAGAAAAACATACTAGCGCATTGACTTTACCAGTCCTTGATTTATTTTTTTTTTAATTTTTTCTGATAGTTACTGAAGAGCAAATAGTGCTATATTCCTCCCTGTTTCTCTTCCTGTGTTCAGAGGCTTGTAAGATTTGCAGTTGGAGATCTTTATTCATCATTAGACTTGAAAACAAACTTGCCAGGCACTCTTTATTGAGCTTGTTCAGTGCCTTTTCTCTCCCCCATCCAGGAACACAGAGCCAACCCAGCAATTCTACTGCTCTGTGTCTCCTAGGCAATCTTGCTCAATGCTGACCAACTTCTTGTAGAAAGAACTGCAAAAATGCCAAGTACTGGCTGTTGCACTTACAAATACACCTTGTTCCTTCTCACTGAGAGCCCAGAATCTCACAGGGAAGCTTACACATCCTTGTGTCACTGTCCTCCAAAAGTGTCCAGCACGGGCACAGCCCTTCATTACCATGCGATTGGTTATAAAACAAAATCAGAAAGCTTTTAATTATTTCACTAGAAACAAAACTGTCTTTGGCCGGGAGGTAGGGAAAGGTTCACCATAAAACTGATTGATCTAGGCTACTAACCAAATAGAAATTTCCATGGCTTCAAGGTTGTAAGCAATAGCATCTTAGATCACTGGGATTGAACAACTGCTTGAGAATAAACTTTCTTAAATTAAAGGTTGATGTTTCTGTATGTGTTCAGGGATAAATCGAGATAATTCCCCAAATAACATCAGTGTGTGAAGGCCTGGGGCTGCCTCATAAGCACAGCATGGGCCTGGGAGCCAGCAGGGAGGAGCACCAGGCTGATTGCAATGGTTCAGTCAGATCACTCCCAAGCAGTGGGTAAGAGCCCTGTGAGCAGGGACCATCGGTCTGGCAGGGCTTAGCCTCACCAGACTAAATACACAAGAGCTCTTGTATGACTGTCTCCCATCCTCTTTATCCATTCATACTTAAAGAAAGACATTTAATTTTCACAATAAAAGTTGTGCATTAAAAATGAGGGGAAGGAAAAATGTAATCCCAGCCTCTATATGGGATAAGAATATGAGTCCAAAGAGCATGAATACACAGAAGCAGCACAGTTTACCCTACAGGATTCAAAGCAAAGAAAGGAGGTGCCAGGTTCCAATGTTTAAAAAAGCCCTGTGACTGAATTACATGAGAAAAAGATTCAATCACAGAATAAAATTGAGTTAGGTTAATGGTGAAGCTGTCACTTTACAAGATGTAGAAAGCTGCAAGAACAGATTTGTCATCAGAAGTCAGACTGGTGAAATTTACCTTGCTTGCTAGCAAAATTAATATTAAGGATCATTCCAAAAAGAAGCTTTAGAGAAATGCATAATTCTCCATCTGTGGAGTTTTATTTCAGAAAGGGGCAGTTCTGCACATCATTTATCTTTTTCTGTGAATAAATTTGTTAAGCCTGGGAAGATGGAATCCATTATATGGTCCCACAGTTAGATAGCATGATATGCAGCTGTGAGATGTGTTATTATGCAGCAGAGATATTGCACAATTGCAATGAGTCTTCTCAGAAGGGTTGCAAATCCAGTAAGAATGGTAAATTTTAATCTTTTGTTAACTTAGCTTTGGCTATTGATTCCTCTGGCATTTTAAAATGAAGGGAAGAGAAGAACCAGAAGCAGTCTGCGATAGAAAGCTCATTAATTCAAAGCTGAATTCAAACCTAAAATCCTATTGATGCTGGTGAATTTGGAGTACACCTCAAATGTAAGAAAAATTTCCTGGACCCACAAAATCAGGCTTTGAGATTAACAGACTGTAGAACTGTCAGAGAAGCAAGATATTACATTTAACCCACAAGCTGGAATAGCAGCTACAATATTTTTTCTTTTATTCACCACCAGTTGCAAGGTACAGGGGCTCCTGCATCTATTTAAGCAGAAATTCGTGACCTGTACCTGACCTACCCTCACATTACCCCCAGCCTGCACAGAAAGCAAGCTGCTGCAGTGCAAATTGTTAAAGATTATTGTTTTCTCTCGGGAAGGTATTCAGGCATGTTTTGCAGTTCCCATTGAAATACACTTCACCGTTGAACACCAGAGGGCAAAAAAGCAGAATTTCATCCCTCTAGAAAGTAATGCTCTCCAGCATTTTTTTTTGTTGTTGTTGTTATATGTGCATATCTTTTCATCTAATTTACTGAAACCATTCAGTTTTTCTCTGCAAAATGCTTTTATTCAATAAAAGTTTGTCCTCTTTCAGCCCCTTTCTGTTTGCTAGCCTTGATTTTATTGCTCTGATGGCTGGCAATAAGGTCTGAACCCCCTGTGAAGTCCCTCCCTATGCAGTGAATCAGCCAGACACACACTTTGCTTCCAGGTATTATGGCATAACACTGCCTGAGTTCGACAAGGACACCCTGTGCCAAGCTGGAGGCTTGGAGCAGGTACCTGTGGGATTTAGCAAAAACATCACAGTCAAAGGAAGTACCTCTTAGATGAAGTGTAGAGAATAAAGCCTGCTCTGCAGATTATGAACGTGGTTTGACATACCACCTTGCACCCTGAAGGGCAGAGAAGCCCTGGGCCAAGCCAGAGGGACAACCAGACCCATGTCGTGGCCATGATCTGGCTGGGCACAGGAGCCTGAGGAAGACATGGAAGATACAAGCAGTCTGTGCAGATGATGCCTTCAGGCTACAGCCACAGTGATTGCAGGACTTACTGAGCTGGTGGTTGCATCCACATCATAATGTTTAATAAGCACAGTCTGGCATTAATTGCGTTGCCCTGTTTGAGTCAGTTGGCATACTGCACGTGGCCCTCACATAGTTAATCCTCTTGTGCTGCTATAGGAAAGGGAACACGTGCTTGACACCAATAGTGTAACCCTTGGGTACAATTAAACATCAGGAACTACTCAAACATTTGTAAGGTTTTCTTTTTATACACATCTGTTTGTTGACCTTTCGGAAAGAGACTCTTTTGTGGCCAGTTTTCGGTGATAAGAAGCCGCTGTCACAAAAAGCCGCTGTCACAGCTGGCACGATAGCAAAGACAGAGCTGGGAGATCAAATTGTTGCTGGAAGAGGTTCATCCTAGTCTGCATGGGGCAATGTGGGGAAGTTTGCTCTGCTGTCACCCTTGTTTTATCTGTTCTGCGGGTAAATAAAGGACTTCAGTCTTCACAGCTGCAAGCTCAGCAGCTTTCTCCACCACATCATTTGCTTGAAGATAAAAACGATTGTGGAGAGTCTCAGATCTCTGGCGCAAGCTGTTATTTGATTCATTTATTGGCACGGGGTTCTAAAACATGGTAGGTGCTTCTTTGCAGATAGGAGGAGGCACAATTCCCTGGCTTTGAAGGGCTGACAGCAAAGATGTCACATGCATAAAGAACCCTAATAAAGAAACAGAGAGACGGAAAAAATGCTTGCAACATTAGATTAAGTGGTTGCTTATGGTTGCTATACGAGTCTTGGTTGTTTGAACACAGAGATGCATGTGTACACATACGTAATCCTTATGCATGCAAGTCTGAACTGAAGATGTCATATGTATAAACAACAAAATGGAGACTCGAAGGTTTATCTGATGGGAAATAGGAAAAATCCAACATTTCCTGGCCACTATATCTGACCTAACCATGGCTCTAAATTATTGCAGTGCTCACAACAGTACAAAGGGCTGCAGTATAACCCCTGCAGAAATCAATTAGGATGCAAGGGACAGAACAGGCACCACTCTAAAGACCAAAAATGTCTTCCATTGCTCCATGAATAGTGTCTGCATGTGAAAGAGCAGATCCTTGCTCCGTTAGCAGGCTACTGTGAGGTGGAAGGTTTGCAAAGTACCAGCTGTCAGTGAGTTTCCCGTGACTAGCTTACTTGCATAACCTGAACCAGCTCCTCTACTAAGCCAGTTTATAACTCAAGTGCATTGACTGCCTTCTTTTTAAACCCTGCTACAGCCCCTCAAGAGCAAAGGGTGCCTCCTGCCTCACCCTTGAATGGGTTGCTGTGGCAGATGTGAACTTTTTCTAATAGCAGAGCATCTTGGCAAGGGTTTCTTCTGGCCTTTACTTAGTCTTGTTGCCTTTTCAAGAAACCAGCTGAGACTTGTGTGTGCTCTTTGATTGAAAAATACAAGAAATGATATTATATAGAGAGAGATGTAAAAATTAAATGGCTGCCCTGATTCTCATCTAAGTGGACTGATGGTGTGTAAGAGGTGTTTGAGGGTATTTCTAGAGGGCAATGACACTAGCTGCAAGCACTGAGAAAGCCATCTGAATTGCAGTCTATTATTTTAGACTTTGGACCATGTAATTGTTTCCCTTCTTCCTGAGATTAAAGAAAGAAAAAAAACATACCGTCTCTTTAGACAGGAGTAATGGACATTCAAAGCCTTTTCTGCCACTTGGGCAGAAAAGCCAGATGTTTAGTAACAAGACCCTGTGGATGAGTGAGAAGAGATGCTGTGCTGCCCCATCAAAAAGCCACAGTCATGGCATGGCCACATCCTCTGTCTGTTTGCAGCAGGTGGACTAAGCGGCTGCACATGAGCTGATGATGGCAAATGCTAAGGTAAGATCACAGCCAGGCAAATTTGTCTGACCTTTTCTTGTGGTTTTCTGTAGTGAAAGTCTTAGTGGGGGCTCAGAAGTTTGTGGCTTTTGCCTGAGCAAATGCACATTCATCTTTCTGGCTTAATATTCAAGATGCATTTGGTCTTACTTCCCTGCTTCCCCTCTCTTTCCCTATAGGCTGAAGTCACATAGAAAGCAGTGACTCCCAGTGCCAGACACCAGTGAGCACTTTGCACTGACTCAACCAGGAGCAGCTCCAACTCGAACTCCAGGGTGGGAGGACAGAGCAGCAGGGAGGGTGAGAGGCACTCCAGCATCACCCAGCACTTCTGCCTGTCTTCAGCCTAGCACTCCTCTTCCTCCTCTTCTGAAGTAAACCTGTGGTTGACGGTGAAGTCAGAGGGAGCTGTGCCTCTGGCTTCAGCACGGAACAGGAGTTGGCCCAGGACCCACCTGGACCCTCTGCTTTCTGGTTGCACTCCTAAAGCTACAAAGCTTGCACCCTAAATTTTAACCAGAGGCGAATTTACTCAACCCTCTGGTAGATTAGTTTCACATTGACATCTGACATCTTTCTGGTACTGGATGACAGCCTGGCCATCACCAGACTCCTGAACTTCTTCCTCCACACCTCCTCTCTCCATCCTTTAACATAACTCTCACAAGGAGCAGAGGCCACACTGCCCACCAGACCCACAGCCTGGGGTTGGGGCAGCACAGACTTCTTGCTAGCACACCCACCTCTTTTCCAGAATCTGCTAAGGATTTAACCTTTCCTCTCTGCTTTCATTACAAGATTTTCCTCCAGGCTTTTGTCACCTGGAGTCTGGATTACCGCAGCACCCTTGGCCC
Source organism: Todiramphus chloris collaris (assembly GCA_025345505.1). Lineage (NCBI taxonomy): Eukaryota > Metazoa > Chordata > Aves > Coraciiformes > Alcedinidae > Todiramphus > Todiramphus chloris. The sequence goes on along the minus strand of JANVCC010000020.1, from coordinate 9,953,171 downwards.
CAGAAGCTGTAGCCTTGCTCTCTGCAGAGAGCAGAAAAGTCCTCTTCCTGGCTTGCTGATGGAGCTGCCTCCACCACCCTCCCTTTGGATGTCAGACCATTGCATCATCAAAGGCTGGTAATGACTTGGCTGTGTGTTGATTCTCTGGTAATTTTGACCTCCATCTTTGTTGTGACAAATGGCCAAATTGCCCTGTCCTTCACTTGTGTTCATCATTTTATTTCCTCTCTTGCCTCTCTTTGGGAAGGAGAAATTAAGGCAGAAAAGCAGTGTCCATGACAAAGTGGCCTTGTCCTGCTGCAAAGCTTGCCATCCTGGAGTTCCTCCCTGCTGAATATGGGAAGGCAGGAGGTGAGCTGCCTTTCATTGATCTATGGTGCCCCACTCCTTCATCTTTATGCACAGAAGTATCTGTACAACCTCTCTTTACAGCATGTCCTGGTATGGTTTTGTGAGGACTGTATTTTCTCCCCTGCACCGTGTTCATTGCACCCGGTATCACCACTTCAGACCTGATGTTGCAGGGGCAGACATACAGCAGCACAGCCCCCTTTTCCAACCTACACTGTGGCTACTGCTCCCACCCCTGGTCCTGGTGCAGTATTCACATCAGTCCTGACTTATCTCGTCATTACTTCTAATGTGACAGAGTCACTAGCTCTGCAAACAAATGACTGCAATACTTTACCAGAATGGAGCTGGTTTCCCTTTGCAGGAAAATGCAGACTCGGGTACCCAAGGCAGCACTGTTCTCCTGGACTTCCCATTTTCTTCTTGCCTTTTGCCTTGCTGCCTCATGTTCTCCTTATCCATCATCCATTCCTGCACTTTGCCCTTACCACAGCTCCTCCAGCCATCTTCATCTATGCTGTTCATGTAATGAGTGTATAATAACATTACAGAAGGATTTGTTTTCTTTTGCGGATAACCTGTGCATAGTCCAGCCAAGTTGAATTTAAGTCTGACAATGAGGACTTGGTGAAAACCTGAAGAAAAACACCTAGAAGAAGAACAGGTCTCCTTTACTGTGATCAGCAATCTACCATCAGTCCTCAGGCATTTCTGTGAGCTTCAAGGGAGGTTAAATGCTCACTGCAGATTCACCTTTCATAGAGTACGGTATTTTAAAAGAAATATATATATTGTCCTGAAGAAAATAACTTTCCATTTGGCACAAAATACAATTCTGGACAACAACCAGATCTGCACACACTTGGTTTGCTTTCTCCTGCATGTCTTATGTTACTTTTGTCCCTTCTCTAGACAGCATATAATGAAATACAAGTGAATATATGTATTTTATTTTTGTTGTGAAACGCTTCCCATGAAACACAGAGTATTTGAGACTCTCTTTTATATTTCGTGTAGCTATAACTAAAACATGTTTTCAACATAAATCAGAGTGATATAACTATTTCCACATCTTTTACAGTGCCTTTTTGTTCCTCCTACAGAAAACTCCTATAGGATCCAATAGAAAATAACTCCTTGACACCAAGCTTCAAAGGCTACATTCTCACTTACAGTGAGCAATGAAAAATGTGAGAGCAGATGATGGTGAAAGAAGATGGGGGTGCAGACCTGGGGCATTTTGGAGTTCTCCCTCTGTGCAACACACATATTTCATCATGGGGTGCCAGCAGAAGTGTATGTTCCAGTCAGACCAGATTTACTAAGCTGGGTCACTGGAAGCCAGGGTGCAAATACCCAGGTTGTACTGTATAGATTTAGACACATGGCTGGTGGAACCTGGCTGGTTTTCCACCCCTGTGATGGGGTGGAATGGGAAAAAGGGTTGACATCTCAGATATTGCAGAAAAGAAGCAGCAGATGTTGCTACGGTCTCTCAGGACAACTTTGCTGTATTGTCCAACCCAGGGACCCTCTGCCCTCCAGTTGAGTGATAAGGGAGGCATGTTTTGAGAAAGGTGGCTGTGGTGGTACAAACATCGTCTGACTGCACCTCTCACTGTAGGGGTAAAGTCTAACTGCAGTTGGAAACAGTCGTGATGAGAAAAAGGAACACTGGGGCCACAGAGTCTGGGATTGAGGTGGAGATGCTGCCCAACTGGTTCCTCTAACAAGGACTGAGATCTTGACTGTCCCACAAAGCTAAAGCAGAGCAGTGCTTGGAAATGTACGACCACAAGGTGAACTGGGGAGAGCTGTCAGCAGCAATAACGGCAAGAGGAGGTGGGACTGTTTGACTTGGCTCTGTGATACTGGTAAACCAAAGGAAATGTCAGTAAATGTAAAAATGTCACTCTAAGAATAGAAACTTAACATTGCTGCCCCCTTTTACATCAGAAATCCTAAATGCTCAGTGGGGTGATAGGAAGAATATTGTTTAACCCACCAGGGGCAGGTGGACATCTCTGAAACAACAGCATGGGAAGTCCAGACATAGAAATACATAGGACTTAAGCGCAGAGCCCACAAGAATACCCTAGAAACACAGGGCTTGCCTTCATTTTCAACAATCATCAGCAGAAGTGTTTGAGCCATGCAAAAAGGCAGAACACAGTTTTATGTCTAGTCCAAAAGGCATCTTGGTATATCAGGTTTTAGATCAGATTCACACAGGGTCTGTTTGGAGGAAAAGAATCATGAAAATTATTATTGCTTTTTGTGGGGCAGTAAGAACTTAACCTTCTCCAAGCCTGCTGTGACATGGAGTAACATTTTGCTGTCACTGGTTGATGAAATTGCACATCAGCAGAACAACGACCATCTGTCCTAAAGGTTTTGTTTTCTTGTCTTTTAGACCTTATTGATCCTCTTCCCAAAACCATATTTTCAGGCTTGACTGCTTCACATGGTGAAAACTACAACATAGAAATGCCAAAAATGGCTCTGTGAAAGCCCTGTATTGAAATAATGCCTGTGCACCACTTTACCAAAGAGTGCCATTTTACCACTTTACCAATGAGTGCCTACCAGGCTGACAGGATGCCTGAAGGTGCTGAGAACCTGCTGCTCCTGCTGGCACTCTGGGATGGTGACAGTGACATTGACAGGGCAGCATGCTGTAACACAGCTGCTCCTCATCTCCTGGCCTGCAGCATGCGCTGCACTCGACTGGCACTCATGTGAAAGCAAAAAAGGTTCTGAGCAACCCCCCTTTCTATAACCCAAAGGGAATCCTCCCTATTCTGTGGATGTTCAGCACTTCTGAAGAACAAATACGTGGCTGGGAAGGTACATAGGCAGACATGCACTTTTTTCCTCAGCCAGGTCCAATAGATGTGACACTTTGTTTGGGTTTGTTTGGAAAGAGCTTGAGGACCAGAATCGTTGGGTACAACTAGCGTGCACGTATTAGAGATGGCCATACGTCTGACTATGTATCAGTGCTATGATTCAGAGCTAATATTCTGGCAGTAAGCATAGAGACAGCTTGCACCTCTGAGAGATATTCACAGACAGTGAGGAGTTTATGTGCTGTTTACACTTGAAAGGATTTTCTTTGCAACCACAAATACAAGCCTGCATGTGTATAAAGAGCTGAGAGGTTGCTGTATGATTCTTCAATGATGAAAGACACCAGGCCAAATGCAGACAAGGCTTCTTCTTCCTTTGTTCCTGCTTCCCACATATCTTGCACTACATGATTTATTTAACAATATTATGTTTCGTTCGGTTTAGTATAAACCCAGAGAGTGATGAAAAAGTAGAAGTCAATATATGAGTAACTTCTGGCTGCTGCTCTTTGTTGTGTCTGCAGCTTGCTGTTAGAACAAATGTGTGTAAGCAGAAAAGCTGTGTGAGCAAAGAGGCAAACAATAAAGTTCTATTAGAGAAAAAGCATCTGTGTTTTGGAAGGTACGTTAAAATCAATGCTAATAGCTTCCTCAGAAAGAGTTTGCAAGGTAAATGTTCCTGAGAGGTACCTAGCAGATAGATGTTCTGACTCACTGGAGGAGTCTGTAGCATTCATGACTCCCAGCTATTTACTGATACCACTTGGATGAGACAAGCAGAGTGTTCTTATTTACTAAGCTAGGGAAAGATGTCAGTTCCAATATTTTCGGTGCTCATAATTTAATTTTGAATCTAATAAAATTCCTTTCACTCCTTAAAGCCCTCCTACTAAAAGTTGGAGTCCTGTGAGTGTATCAGAATCAGGCCTTTCATTGACAAGAGGAATGTTTTATGGGGGAAACCTTCAAAATAAGCCCAAAAGCTCTAAAAACCCCACAACCAACAAAACCCAAACAAACACATGCAACAAATCAAGTGAAACCCAATAAAAAACCTTCATCGGGCAAGGCTGAAGCTATATGCACACACCTTTTTCTCTCATCTGTACATCACAGTCACTTTGTCTCAGAATAGCAAAACTATTTGGCTTTGTTGAAAAGATGACTCTGAACCTGTACTTCAGCTCATCATCCCATTGAACATCTAGGCACAATTTGATGTTCCCTCCCCTCCAACTTGCTGAGGTTTCCCTGGTGCTGGCCCATGACAGCATGGTTCTCCCTCTTGCTGCTCTGGTATTGCTCCCATTGCTGTCTCCCAGCTGGCCACACTGCAGCCGTTTCTAGGGATGGTCATGTCCAAGGGAGCAAAGGCTGAAAGAGAAGTGTCAAGTCTGGCAGAGCAACAAGCAAGGACAAAATGCCAAGAGGCCCAAATTCCTCCCAAGCATCCAAAACTAGGGCACTGATTTCTGTCTTCTTAAAAGTCCTGCACTACTGAACTTTTGGTAACCAAGGCATCTGGTGGAGGCACATGAAAGATGTCACCACTATGTGTCTTTTAATTTCTTAAGGATTCACTAACACATGACATAAACATCCCTCTAACACAGTTTTCTTTGGTCATACTGCAGAATTAAAGACTCCAGATTTCACAGAATCACAGAGTCACAGAATCATTTAGGTTGGAAAAGACCCTTGGGATCCAACCATTAACCCTACTCTACAAGTTCACCCCTAGACCACATCCCCCAACACCACATCCAAGCGATGTTTAAACACATCCAGGAATGGTGACTCAACCACCTCCCTGGGCAGCCCATTCCAATAACTCACCACTATTTCTGTGAAGAATTTTTTCCTAGTGTCTAGTCTAAACCTACCTTGTTTCAGCTTGAGGCCATTCCCTCTGGTTCTGTCAGTAATTACCTGAGAGAAGAGACCAGCACCAGCCTCTCTACAATGTCCTTTCAGGTAGTTGTAGAGAGTGATGAGGTCTCCCTTCAGCCTCCTCTTCCTCAAACTAAACAGACCCAGCTCCTTCAAACGGTCCTCATATGTTCTCTTCTCCAGTCCCTTGACCAGCTTCATTGCCCTCCTCTGCACCCACTCCAGCACCTCGAGATCTCTCTTGTACTGAGGTGCCCCAAACTGGACACAGTGCTCAAGGTGAGGCCTCACCAGTGCTGAGTACAGGGGGACAATCACCTCCCAACTTCTGCTGCTCACACTGTTTCTAATACAGGCCAGGATGCCATTGGCCTTCTTTGCCACCTGGGCACACTGCTGGCTCATGTTCATTTGCTTGTCAATTAGAACCCCCAGATCCCTCTCCGCCAGACAGCTCTCCAACCACACCTCCCCGAGCCTGTAGCTTTGCATGGGGTTGCTGCGGCCCAAGTGCAGGACCTGGCACTTGGCCTTGTTGAAACTCACACCATTAGCAGTGGCCCAGAGATCCAGTCTATCTCAGTCTCTCTGGAGAGCCTCCCTATCCTCATGCAGATCGACACACCTGCCTAACTTGGTGCCATCTGTGAATTTACTGATGGTAGATTCTATGTCCTCATCAAGATCATCAATAAAGATGTTAAATAGAAACAGCCCCAGCACTGAGCCCTGAGGAACGCCACTTGTGACCTGCCACCGGCTGGATTTGGTACAATTGGCCACTACTCTCTGGGCCCGTCCGTCCAGCCAGTGCTTGATCCAGCAGATGATATTCTCATCCAGGTCATGAGCAGTTTTTCCATTATAAATCTATGGGGAACAGTGTCAAACACTTTCTGGAAGTCCAGGTAGGCCACATCCACAGCCTTTCCCTCGTCCAGTAGTTGGGTCATCTTGTCATAGGAGATCAGGTTCATCAGGCAAGATCTGCCTTTCCTAAACCCATGCTGATTGGCCCTGATCCGCTAGTTGCCCTCTATATGGCTTGTAAGAGCACTCAAGATGATCTGCTCCATGACCTTCCCTGGTACCGAGGTCAGACTAACAGCTCTATAGTTACTTGGATCCTCCTTTCTGCCTTTCCTGTAGATGGGCATCACATCTGCTAACCTCCAGTCCATTGGGACCTCCCCAGTTAGCCAGGACTTCAGATAAATAATGGAAAGTGGCTTGGAGAGCACATCCACCAGCTCTTTCAGCACCCTTAGGTGTAATCCATCCGGTTCCATAGATTTGTGTGCATCCAAGTGGCGTGGAAGGTCCCTGACCACCTCCTCTTTAATCATGATAACCTCATCCTGCTAACCCTCCCTGTCTCACAGCTTATGAGGCTGGATGTCCAGGGGATAGCTTGTTCCACTGCTAAAGACTGAGGCGTTAAGCACCTCAACCTTCTCCTCATCCTTTGTTACAAAGTTTCCCTCTGCATCCAATAAATGATGGAGATTTTCCCAAATTCTCCTTTTGTTGTTAATGAATTTATAGAAACATTTTTTATTATCCTTATCAGCCGTAGCTAGGTTGAGCTCTAGCTGTGCTTTGGCCCTCCTAATCTTCTCCCTGCAATGCTCCACTACATCTTTATAGTCTACATGAGAGACCTGTCCTCTCTTTCAAAGGTCGTAGACTCTCCTTTTGTTCTTGAGATCCAGCCAAAGGTCCCTATCTCTCTCCCTGCCTGCTTGTTTTTCATCAGGTAGGGACAGCCTGCTCCTGAGCCTTTAAGACTATTCACTTGAAGTATGTCCAGCCTTGCTATTTTTTTTTTTTTTTTTTAATTTGCTTGCTTTTATGCAGCATTGATTTTGTGTAGAACAGAGATGATGGAAAGCACAACAGCGCTGCTACATACAATGAAAAGATCTTACTGTATGCCAAGAGCAGGCTTAGTACAACAAAACAGGCTCTGGTGTACAGCAACCACAGTTCTTGGTGCTCTGAAAGTTTATGTCTGCACCCCTGCAGCACACAACTTGCTGTCCACTTAGGTCTTTTATGATGAGGGGATTATGTTATCCTCAGGGACAATGAGAATGGGCCCAGCTCTGTCTCCTGGTGCTCTGTGTGGGGCTCAGTAACCGCTTCCCTAGCTAGACATCCAGAACCGTTAATTTTCCTTCCTCTGTGGCACAAGGCATCACACTGTACTGCTCATAAGATTTATTCTGATGGATTAAGGCAGTTAGACATACCTAATGGAAGAGGACTGTGCTCTCTCCCTTCCCAGAACTGGCAGAACTTTGCCTGGTGAGTTATAAATATGTCTGCTACAAGGACTAAGGAAGCAATTTAGGAACGCCTGAAAAATTCAGGAGCCTGGACATAATGCAACCACACAGGGCTTCGCCTCCTGCCCAGAGTATGCCAAGGCACATCACCTGCTGCTGGTGGACAGCCAGCAGTGGCAAAAAGCAGTGGAGTCCAACACCAGCCATTGGACTCTACAGTTTGGGAGCAGAAATACTATAGTGACATTATAGTAATATATGAATATTATACCTATTGTTACCTGTTGAACTGTTGGCTGATACTAGTGACTGTCATCCAGAAATAAATGATACAAATGTATTAATCAGTGTTAACGAGCCTTGAATAATCTAAATTTTCAGGATAATTAGGCTGCTCCTATCTTTGGGCTTATACCACAGCATCCTGCCTCTACAGTACTGAAATACAGTCTTGTCCTGTGTTATCCCCAGGCTGCCCAGTTTATTCTGCAAAGACATCAGTAGTGTGACGAGAAGAAACTGACTCCCATTTAGATAGTGCTGTTTCCCTAAATTGTGGTCAATAATCTGTATTCACTTTTGTAAACAAATAGATCAAGGACTGCTCTCTGGCACTGAGGGCAAGTGGCCCAACACAGCCCACATCTGCCTGGATAAATTCTCCTTTCCAGGAAAATGGGATGGCTGCCATCATTTAGTTGGAGTCCTGTGAGTGTATCAGAATCAGGCCTTTCACTGAAAAGAGGAATGTTTTATGGGGCAGTCTTCAAAATAAGGGAATGACCTGAGACATCTATATTCGAAGACACAGCTCGGGTGGATCCATAACTCTAAGCAAAGTACTCACATGAGCACTCAAGATATGCCTACTGTTTTCTAATAGACTTCTTGGATACAAATCTCCTTTCATAATGATGTAAACCAAAACTATGAAAGCATGAACACAGGAAACAATGAATAAAACCCTGTTCTCCTGTGGCACAAGCAAGTTTCTCTTCTCTAGACATCTAGGAAAAAGGTTTGTATTTCATTTTGTTTTCTTCTTCCATTAGTAAAATCATTATTATTATTCAAATGCAATTCACAGAATGTTTTAAGATGACTGATGAGTGGTTGGATATGTATCCACCCTAACAACTTGGCCTTGCTTTCCTTTACATGCCAGCACAACGCATTGAAAACACTGTATAAAACCACTGTGAGATCAGAATCAAGTTTATTTGCAGTGACTATTATTAAAGGAAGGAAAAAAAGAGTGCTTCCTTCCTCTTATATCACATAGCATCATTTGCCAAACAACATGCCATGTTGCCTTCAGGCACATGATTAATGCCAATGCAGTTCCAATAAAGCTTACAAAACGCACAGCCCCAGTCTCCCTGGAGAGTTAGCAACTACAACGCGCAAAGCCTAAATGATGCTGTTCTTCATCTTCCAGTCACCAGGGACTCGCAGCCTTTTCCTCTTTCTGAGTATTAATCTTTATTTCTTTTTCAGAGTAATGACATTTCTCAGCAGTGAATATTTTTATCAGCTGGCTACATCCACCAGACACTGAGAGTTCATTTCAGCTGTCTTGTCGAAAGGGTTTTGCCTTGGAGTGTCACTTCCATTTCCATTTTTCCACTTTGTGTATTCTCTTATTTACATACAGTTTTCCCATTTGTTGAGGCCTGGATTTTCTCTGCTGTAACCAACCTCCAGCTCCTGCGCTGGGGCAAAGGGCTTTCTTCCAAAGTTACCTAAGCTATTCTGTATGTCTTTTATGCACAGCACTAGGTGCAAGTCCCTTTGTGACTCATGGCTAGTCAGGGCTAGAACCACCTAGAACATTAGTTTTCAATACTGAGAGAAACGACAGAAAGCCTAAATTTATATTAACACGTGGTCTAAATCCAAATGGTTTTACCCAGACAGAACTGCCAGGGGCAAGGCAAATTCTTTTTCTGTCTGTATGGCCATAGAAAGACACCTTACAGTGCCTACAGATATTTAAGGGCTATTTCCAGTGCCACAACATTGGAAATCCTTCACTGGAGGATCAGCTCCCAACTCTCATGTGTTTGGCCTGATTCTGAAATGATGGTTTTGACATGCTATATCTTTTATTCCTGCATGCTTTACAAAATCACTCAAGGCACTTCATACACTGGGCATTTCACTGCCTGGTCAGAGCACCCACCTGCAGAGATTGCATGTGGGTGTAATAGTAACATCCCTCAAGTCTGAAGGCCAAGAAATAATTTTTTTTTTTTTCCCTTTGATCCTCCAGGGGTGATTTTTGGTATGCAAAAATGTGTAGCTGCTTAGCCTAACATTTAACAGTGCTCTAGGATTTTGGGAATCGTAGTCTCCCCAGTGACCACACATCACCCGGGTCAGCAGCAGGGGAAAGGCAGGCATGGAGGTGTGGGATGCGTGCTGCTGGCATGCCACGAGGTCTGACCCAAACCTCCAGCCTCAGACTGCTCAGATGAATAGAGCTGATGGGCTCCCAGCACAGAGGCAGGGCTGCAGCATGATGGACAGAATATGTATGTTTACTTTATTAATGTGTGCCTGGTTCCATTTTCTGATAGATAAATAGATTAGATAGATAGATAGATAGATAGATAGATAGATAAACAGTGTGTGTGTGAGTGCATGGATACCATGCTTTCTGTGAGTGAATTAAATACACTTCCATTAACAATCAACTAAATCAAGTGTGGATATTCTTTCTTTCACCCATTTTTCCACATGCTTATTAGAAAACCCTTGCTAATCAGTCCAGAAGTGATTTTTATGAAGGCTTCCATTAAAAACTCCTAGCTGCAATTTCCTGGGGAGCCCTGCATATGGACTGGAGACTGATAGGGAATCAAGCACTTAAATCTTTTGTAGTACAGCTCTGGGGGAATAAGTACAAATTCAGTATGTTTTATACTGTCAGCAAGATCTGACATGCTGTGAGACTCTAGAAGTGTAGTGAAGTCTAATGTATTAGGGCATTAGTTGAGCATGTGCAGGTGGTGAGACAAACATGTAGCATTGTTTTGCTGGATACATGAATTTTGAGGGAATGTGTGAGGAGAACCACTGTTTTTTATAGCACCATCCACTGTCCATCCCTAGAGGCAGAAAACATGATATGATGAGCCAAAAGTCTGATCTGGGGTGGCAGATCCATCTTTACCATGGGAAAAACAGATACCTCACTATGAAATTACATCATTTTTAATAGCGTGGGATCTGTCACCAGCAGCTGTAAATAGAGACTGATTTACAAGCCAAGCAGCCTTCTTACAGCAAGACTTGATTCAAATTTGCAATCCTAGACCTTTGTAGAAGAGATCTTAAAGAACCCTGACTTTATGTAACTCCATTTAAAGTTACCCAGCAAAGAATTTCTCCAGACTCAGCAAATCTGACCTTCTCATCAGGAGATTTCTACTTTAACAAAAGTTACTTGAGAACATCTCCCTGATGGCAGGGTCATTAAAATGAAGGATCACACGCAGGTGAGGGCCAGATCTGCAGCACCTAAGGCTCCTGATCATTTCATGCTATGTCCTGTGTAGGACTCTTAGCATGATTCTGTAACACATTGTAACTAATATTGGGCCCTGAGCACAGGCTTGAGATCCAGCAGTTGAAGTCCATGCTGCGGACTCCAGCTTCACACTTTCCTGGGGCTCGGGATGCAGCTTGTGCATCCACAGCCTCCATGACACAGCCCACCTCCCGCTGCAGGGCTTTGCCTGTCAGGCTGTGCTAATGTGATCTGCCAAACCCTGATACCTCTCTTGTATAATCACGAAGGCAGAGAGTGACAGAGGTGGTGCCTTGCAATTGCAAGAGCTGTCCTGAAAATCACCCTACAAGCCAGCCTGTTCCTTAGTGGCCACCATGAGCCATGGCCCTTTGCACTGGAGATGTCGGATATGTCCCCCCACTGTGATGTCTGATACGGTGCTATCTCACAGAGCACATAAGGTGATGCTCAAGACAAATGTGTTACAGCATCTCTCTGCAAATGTGGTTGTGTGCAGATATGAGAAAACTGTCATCATAAGACAAGCTGCCCATTATATCAGTTTTATAGTACTAGAGCCTTCCGACTGAGAAATGGTAACAATGTATGGGTAGCTTTACTTCTTAGCTTAAGTGCCTCCAAAAGATGAAACAGCATAGGCCTTTTCATATTAAAATAGCTTATATTACTAGACTGATACAAACTTACACCTGAAATTACAACAAACATATTTATGTGCCAGTATTTTACTTCCAAAAAAGTAGCATTTCATAGCGAGACTCAGAATCAGCCCCTGTAAACTTTAGAGACTGTTCCCATGAAGTGGTTTATTAAATAAACCCGAAGAACAAGCAGGAGGCGGATAATCCTTTACAGAGGAGTATTACTGATGATCTTTACCCTTTAGGAGGGTGACAGTGGAAAGCTTAAGCAGTGCTAGTGCTGCTGTTGAATTTTGAAACACTGCCACCTCACGTCAGTTTAGCAAGGAGGCACAATCCAGTCCAGTTTCCCAGTGCTCTTCATAGAGATTCCTCTGTTGCTTGCCTGGCAGTATATTGCATGGCAGCCTCACTCACAGAGGCACTGTTGTCCGTGTTATTGTTGCTATTTTTCAGTTGAAAATCGTTAATAATGTCCATACCGTTTTACAAAACCAGAGCCAGTGCATGATCTCCTTTTGCATGTTAAGCATCCAGAAAAAAATGAGCTATAAAGCTAGATGTTGCTATTCGCTATTTCACAAGGGTCTCTGCATTGCACTGGGTACACTGTCATCACTTGAGGTGTTAGGCACCAGAGGATCATTCCTCCTTCTTTCTAACCCTGCAGAAAAGCTTCGGGGGAAAGCTGGACATGGATGGACACTCCCAGGGTGCCGAGGCTGAGACTCCAAAGGAAAGCTGTCCCCACAGCTGGCTCCATTTTCATACTCTGCAGCAGGGCTTCATTTATTGCTCTATTGTCTGCTACTTCTGAGCAAGAACTGAAGTTTCTCTTTTCCCCATCAGGCAGACAATTGATGAGTGACTTCTGGTGTAATTATTGGTTTTAATGTAGAGCAGAGAGTGAAAATGAGTGCTGTGGTTTTGTAGTCAACAGGAATGCTTCTGTGTATAGTACTTTGGTTATCCAGCTCTTCTGCAAAAAGGACTTTTTTTGGTACCTGACCTGTGCTGAGCAGTAGTTACATTACAGGCTGAAGATCAGGCCTGAGACTCTTTGTGCCTCTTTGTGCCAGCTAAAACTTCAGCACAAAGCAGTCAAAGTGCCTAGGAAGAGCAGAGCTTGGGAATCTGCATACAGTGGACATGGGAGCTGGGTCCATCCAGACTACAGCAATGGGAGCATCAGCCCTATCATCAAACTCAGTGCTGAGGTTCCCCTCCCAGAAAGATCCGGGGACTGACTTGAGATGCTGCCTTTACACATGATCCTGCCTGAAAACAAACCACTTCTTGCTTTGATCCTGCCTGGAAAAAAAAAAAACCCACTCCTTGCCTTTTGGACAGTTAGTTTTCAGCCTGTTTAGCTTTCTGAGCCAGCTCAAGACAGTTACAATGTTGTCCTCAGGACCTGCCCTGAGGATAGAGAAGGTTCACTACCTGCTGAAGTGATTGTGCACGCATAAACTGAATTAGGTGGGCCCATTGAAAGGTCTAGGGCTCCTCCAGCATTCTCTCCTGCCATCCCCCTAGTCAGTCTATATCTGCTCATTTCACGCGTGTATGTGCTATTCACATACACAGGGGCTGCAGAACCAGGCACTATTTTGATGCAGAAAGGTGCCGAGTTCAGCAAAAATGCACATGTGTTTAACTTCATGCTTTTAACACTAGGCACAAAGTCAGTTATGCTCTCTTTAGCAGGCATAATTCTCTTTTCACCTGGAGTAGTCACCTGCGCGATGCCCTTTTCCAACCTCCCTGAGACAGCCCGGCACCTACAGAGCCTGCAAACCTGTTGCGCAAGGAGCACGCCGAGCCTTGAAGTGCTCCTCTGGCTCCTGTGAGCACTCAGCGGGGATGAGTCCCCACACTGCCCGGCTCGCTTCCCGGGGCCCTGGGGACTGCAGCCATGCCCCGGCGCCAGCCGGCTCTCAGTAAGTGGTAAGGGGCAAGTAGGACACGGGAGCGTTGGTAAATAAAAACTGGAGGAGCCATGAGATGGCACTGGGGAACTGTACAGCACACAGCAGATTGGGCAGATTAGGGACCTAATTAAAAACCACCTCAGGCTCTGACCCAGACCTAGCAGCCCCAGCTAGGCAACAAGCCCAGAATCAAAGCATATATAAACAGGCCTGAAAGTTTTGTCAACACTCTGGAGGTGTGGATTAAGGGCAAAGAAGCATCTCAGTGCTGAATAGAAAAGTGTTTAAAATCTGCCGTAATTTAGGGTGATGCTTACACATTTCCCAGAACTGGGAAGCCTCTGCCCCTGGGATGATGCATTTTCCAGTCACCACTCATCCTTCAGAGCGTCTCCATGGACAAAACTTCATTCTCAGCTTGAAGGAGACTCCCCCATGGAAAAGTAGGTAGGGTTGAAGGTGGGAACGTGCCACAGCCTAGTCTCACTCCAGTTAAAAATGTCAGGGAACCATGTACTCCAATATTAAATGTTTCAGAGCTAGAGACAAGAATTTCTGCCATGGAAAATCAAGGAATAACCTGCCCAGCTGCCCACAGGAAAGTCTTCGCCAAACTCTAATCTGTTAGCAACTGCCTTAGGTCATGTAGCACAGTAATTTGTATTTTCCATTACCTTTTCAAATGTAACAGTTTTCATTATCTATCTAAATGGCTAATCCTTCTTCACTTTCTGCCTCTATTGTTGGACAGATCCTGAGAAAGTTGTAGCTGCTTTGGCCCATTCTGTTCATTTCCAGTATCCAGAAATCTGGATTATCCTCTAGATGTACAATTTCCAAGTGGAATAGATGGGAACTGCCCTTCCCATCTCTCCATGCTGCAGCTGATTGTGCCCTCTATACAGCATTCAAGGTTTTCTGCAAGAAATAAACTTGTCTGATGCGGTCATCCTCTGTTGGGGTTTTTTGACAGTAGATTGTCAGAGAAAGCAGAATCAAAATGAAGACACAACTTCTGGAATGCTGGTTTGCAGATATCCGTGCTTGAAATCATATGGCTGCATATGTAGGTGTAGTTAATACCTTTGCCCGAACAAACACGTCTCCCCTCTGCAATGAGACAAGCCTCCCATACAGCTATCTTAAAGTTCCTTTTGCACAGTGGAAATATCTGGCAGTAGATGGACTAAAAAAGGCAGAAATTGACCTGGGAGCAGAGGAAGGAGACAAGAGTAGGAAGGAAGCAAAGATTGCAATTAGCTCCAGAGAGCTGTTACTGTACAAGCTGAAGTGGGAGGATAGGGAGTGAAACATTGTTTGTTTGGATTGTCAAGAAGAAGAAAAAATAGAAGCCATGGCAAAGAGGGAAGAACAACAAATATAGATGAATTGAAGTACTTTTTGTATTTGCATACCAGTTCTGAGATTGAAAAAGTTCACATCAGACCTGGACTTCCCCATCAACTCATCACGGTGCCATCCTGTTTTCTGAAGACAGCAGAAAAGTAACAAACCCCACTTTGAGTCCTGATACCCCAGAGGCTCCCCAACACAAGCACAGACACAGGCAAACAACGAGAACACACATGCCCACTGCATGACAGCAAAATGTTCAGAATTGCATTTAGCAGAAACCTAGGGATTACAGACTGGACTGTGAAAATAAATCGGTGCAGCCTGCACTGATATTGAAAATCTTATACCCATCAGCTGCTTGGCAGCCATCTGTCCTTGCCACTGAATACCAAGAAGGAGTGCTCCATATATTCTTGCCCAATTACAATTCTACTCACCTTAACTTTGGGAGAAGCAGCAGACACCATCAGAATGACAAGCTGACAGCAACAGTACTGCAACAATATGCTGTGGGAGAAGGAAAAGGAGAGAAAGAAAGAAAGAAAGCGCATAACCAAAAGACATCAAGACGTGATGCTGACATTATCACACCCCAGGGAGAGGGCTGAAACCATCCAACTTATTTCATTTTAAAGCCTTAGGTTCATTCAGATTTCTAGTCCCAGTGGTAAGCAGCCAATTTCCTTTCTCCATGAATAACTCAGCCTTGCTCTGTATTTACTGTTTCGTATGTCATCTCCACCTTAGTGTGCAACTGTTAATTTTGGACAATACCTCCTCAACGTTCTGGAAAATATCCTTCTCCTTCCTATTACAAAACATTTGCAAATTTCTTCAGTTTCTAGATCAAAGCAATTGGAGTGAGTCCAGGAAAAGTGTTTTGGTTTTTTTTTTAGCCTGTGACGGTATCGTAATCAGCAGGTCACCAAATGTTTCTGGATCAAATGTTAACAATGCTTGGGAAGATGTTCCTAAGTTACTGAACATTTCATCACAGGAAGGAGGAAGCAAAGAGTGACTCAAATCAAATCCAGTATTTCTTGTTTTCTGTAAGAGAGAACCAAATCTCTTCACAACTTTGCCAAAACCCGTGATTGAAGGCACATGGAAACACAAGTCATAGCTATAGCTGTCCCTGAAGTCCATGAAGACATCCTTGTAAGACTTTTGCAGTCTTTGGCTTGGACACAAAATGCACATGAAGTACTGATCAGAAAAAGGACTGTGCAAAACTCAGCAGAGAAATAAAACCATATCAGAGCAGGCTGATAGGTTAGAGATCAAGCTGAACTGGGTATGAACATCTCCAAAATGTGGGTCGGAGGGGGTTTTTATGCCTAGAGAAAAAGTCTCTGAAAACTTTGGAGCCAGGCCCAAATTACATCAAAATTTGGGAGACATTTGGGTTTGGGATTCTATCTCACATTCATTCTAAGTATAAATAACTGAGAGAAGGGATCCTTTCAATATTCTAGTCATTGGTGTGGAGCACAAGCTAAAGCAAAATGGAAATATGAACCAGATCCCAAACTTTGTGTTCAAGCTTGAAATTAAATTTCTCCCCCACTAAGTTCTAGCATGTAGCTCTTCCGAGTGTGAAATAAACCACATTAATTGAGCCAAGAAAATCAAAAGAAGACACCCTTTGCCTGCCAGGTTGGTGCTGATGGGAGGAGAAGCTGCTTGCACAAGAGAAGCTTGCTTTGTATTCCCTGCAACTAATAAAATAAAAGCCTAGCTATACTAGTATTTTAGATAATAATGAGGTATGATTTGCAAAGAAGTAGTCAAGGGGTGTCTCTTTCTCTCTTCCTATAACAGGGTTATGAGAGTCTTATAGAAACCGAGATGGAACTTGCTGGAGGCGCCACTGAAGGCACAACAAAGTGCTGTTCATAGAATTGTTCATAGAAGTTCAGATAAGGATCTATTTCTGTCTTTAAGCCTAGAGCTGACTGCTGTCAGTCTTGGTAAATGTGCAACATGCTCGAGAACTTGTACAGGGCAGAATTTTGACAGAGGGCAAAATCTGGCCAGGGGTATAAAAGGTCCAAACATCCAGGGAGGAGGAAAACAGGCTTTTCAGTGAGGTATCCCTGAAAGCAGTAATGAAAAGGTAATCTTCCTTCCTTCCTTCTCATAAAATAAAGCAACAAATGGTATCTGCAGTGCTGACAGAACTTGCAGTTTGCTGAGGCTGAGATATAGCCATTGTCTGTTTATCTAACGCAGATAAATAAGCAGATATCAGAGTAAAGGTCAATGAAGTATTTGCCCTATCCCTAAATTACACAAGAGTGTGTCATCATGTGGATTGTAGCTCAGCTAGCTACCCTGCCTTGTGTTTTAGCTTGTTCCTTTCATCCCAGAAGTGAACATTCCTGCTTTTGACATGTAAAAGAGTAGTGCACAAAGTTCAGGAGGCACCGAACAGAGGGAGAGCTCCCTAATGTTGTCTTGAGAAAAGGGCTGCTGGCCAAAATAACAACTGCGTCAGCAGCATGTGTACATCTTCAGAAAGTACATTTCATGAATCCATGAGTTTGCAGTCAGAGAATATCAGAAAGCAAACACAGAAAACTCCTCCACATAGTTTACCCAAATATGTGGCCCAGCATAATCCAGGAGGGAGGAGAGAGGGAGTGGGGAGGGAGGAGTTTTACGTGACCAAAAGAGCTTTTTTTTTCAGTGTGTGACTGTACTAAGTAGGAAAAACATGAGTAAGAGCCATGGGAGAATGTGAGGAAATCCCTTTGAGAGCAGTTAGAGGTCAAGCCCTGTTTCCTTGGACACGCATGTTAAGTGCAGAGTGCACACTGGTGAAACTGAGTTTGAATGTGGTCCACTGGCTCCATACAGCACCTCTCTGAGTGAGTTCTCCTGGAAGGAAGAAGTCCTACAATTTGTTCTTTTCTTCCTCGCATCACGGTGAATTCTTTCTGGGGAATCACTACATTGAGCAGGATATGGAAAAATGATTCTTACTTTTTACTTGACAACTGTCATAGAGTTCTGAGGCCCTGGCTGTGGCAGGACCTCCACCATGCAAAGCATCACACTATTTGGAATAAACACCCTTCCTGGCTTTTGGCATCACTCTCTGCCCCTGAGGAAGAGTCACTCCCAGGGGATGTTCTACAGCCCCATGGTCCCCCTGCTTAAGGTGAGAGCCTTCAGGTGTGCTCAGGACTCCAGCACAAGCTCTACTCCAGGAGATATGTCTGTGAGTCCATCTTTTGTTTTTTCCTCATCCCTGTTCTGCATCTCTGACTTACCAGGCCTTCAGCAAAAAACCAAAACAAAACAAAAAGAAAAGTAGCTGCTTCACGCCTCTCTAACCTCACACAGTGAATTTCCTCCTGCAGCTACTTCTGTGCCTTGTATTACATCACTAGAAGGTAGGATAGTACAAGGCTGGGTCTATCTTCATATGTTGTCAAGACATTTGGGACAGTAATGTTTTTCAAGCCTCTTCCGCTCATCTTGAAGAACTGCAGGGCTTGGAAAACGAGATGCTCAGGCATGTAATTCAGGCACAGGGCTGGTGTAGTGAATCAGAAACAGTGCAGGGAAGGATCTTGACTCTCATTACCATGAATGAGAGAAACTGAAACCTGTGGCTCAAGACCCTCAAGAATTTATGCTCTGATATGACTGAAACCTCCCAGGAGATCCTGGGTCACAATAGGAGAAACAGACAATTTATGGCATTCCTAACGTAAGCATCTCCTCCCCCAGCACGATGCGGATTTTACTCAGATAAATAACTTTTCCCGCAAGCTACTATGATGATTCCTGTTTCTCTGCATAAGAAATAAGAATAGAAATAAAAATAGAAAAGTCAGATGGGAAGGAGAACGGACAGAAAAAACTTCATTAAAAATTATTATGTATCCACAGCAGCAAGTTATCACAGATCAGTAACTTCAGCTAGAATGAAAAATGGCAGAGCAGTTGCACAGTGCCAGTTGAACAGATGTAGCTGTTCAAAGAAACAATATTTACAAGACACGGCAGAACTGTTAAAAAAACATCTTCTAAGGACCAACCTTCTTCTCCTCTAAGACAGGAGATGAGACATCACTTGCCACTTTCCTTTTTAAAAGGTCCTGCCACAGAAACACCCACATTTGAGAGGATTGCTGGTGGCCTCATGCCAGCAAGACCTGCAGATGTCAGTTGATGTCTGTGTGGTGGCTGCACTAAAGTCCTGGTTACTTCTAACAGGTAGGATGCTCTGTGTGTGCCATGGTTAAGAAAACACTACTTCCACCAGAAAACAGCTTTCTAAAATGGGTAGCTTGCCCTTGCTGCCTGTCTGGCCTTAGACTTTGAGTTATCTGACAAAAGCCACAATGCTTTATCCTCAGCTTTGGTGTAAACAGTCTGTGCTCTGCTACAATTACCTACTTGGATTATTCAAACCATTTACAGTGCCTAAGAATGACCAGCATCCCAAAGTTGACCTCACTGTCCCTCACTGATACCTCTTGCAAGGCATCACTCAGCCCCCAAAGCAGAAGGCTCTATCTCCCCAGGCTGTCAGAAACAGGTCCCTCACAGAGTAGAGCAGAAAATAACCCACCAGAAAATCACAGCCCTTTGTTTTACCAATTAACACTTCCCACTGCCTCAAGACAAATGCTGAGTTATTTGTGGTTGGTTTTATTTTCCCTACTCCACTGTGGCAGCTGCTACCTCTTTGCTTTCTGGCCACCATTCAGCAGCTGGCAGCCAGGGAGCAGGAGTCTCTGGAGCAGCAGGTTACGTGCACTTTCCCACAGCCTTACTTCTGAGGAATTACTATTACGGACTAAATAGAAGCACTTTGTGAATTTGACAAATATACATGTTACATATGCTTTCACAAAGGCTAGAAAAATTTGCTCCTGGGATTTTTACAAATGTCTTTTAATTAGTAAAATTACATGAAATAAGAGGTAGATTTCATTTCAAGCTTTTTCTCTATTAGCACATGAAGAAATTATTCATTAGGTACAATAAAAAAAAAACCTTTGCATTTGCTAAATTTTGTAAACCTTTTAGATAGCAAGACTAGCAGATTTGTGGAGGACGTTCTGTGTAAGGCATTACATTTAAGAGATTGATGTAGCAGCGTATTTGTTCTTAATATATGTAATATTATTAGCAGGCTTTCAGTTTGCTAGAATACTAATGAGGGTTTATTTGAATTATGATATATTTATGATTTCTGTATTTGACAACCAGCTTTGAAAATGAAGTGTTGGTTAGAAGAGATGTATACTTATGTGCATCCACACAGGGAGTCCCGTATGTTTTACACATAGATGAGGCAAGCCTTGCCTTTAAAAACAGCTCCTGCCTCCAGTCAGGGCATCACTAGAACCAAAGTTTGGGAGCATTTTTAGGAGCATTTAAGGACATTTACTTTAGGAGTCATGCTGACAACTCCTGATTCCAACCACAGTGGGCTGATGTCTGAAACTAATGGAAGCCCAGTTTAAATTACTTGTTTTCTATGAGCCTTATTTTTTGGAAGGATGAATCAAATTAATCATATATTAAAAAAGCAGCGAGGAAAACAGTGACTGCAAGCACAGGACGTTGGTCCAGGGAGAATTAGATAATTAATTGCAGTTGCTATAAACCAAGTTGGGCACACCTGCTAAACTGGGGAAGCCAAAGCAATATTTACTTTGACACATTTTTGTGGGAGAAAGCTAAGGATACTGTAAGGTTACTAGTTTACGTAGTTTTAAGTCTGAATTGTCCACAAATGATTGAATTTCACTGAGCTGTTAATACCTGAGACTTACGTGTATCCAATTAGGGCTACTAAAAGTAAGAATGTCGTGGATAATGTTTCCAATGTTAATTAATTGAAATAGTATCAGTCGGAGAATGCCTCCCCAGAAGCTGCCTCAGCCAGCATCTACCAGCTATGATTTATAGCTGCTTGGTCTGGCAGTGTGGAAATTGTAAAGACTGAATTGCTGCTGCAAGCTTATCCCATAGCAGTGAGATTGGCCTTAATTCTATACAATTTATTAGGAATGAAACAAAAAAAAAATTGTTTTATATTAATAATGATATTGTTTTAGGATATTGTAAGGATTTGAAAGCTGAAGCCCAAAGGATTTCTGTGATGATTATTTGAAGCAAGCAGTGAGTAGCCTATTAATTTCATAGAAGAGTTTGGGTTGGAAGAGACCTTTAAAGACCATCTAGACCAACCCGCTGGTTCAATAGTTACTGTGAAGAAAAAAGTCACCAAGGAACAAAAAAAGTGTTCACCAATCTGGAGTGTACTTTTTCAGCATGAGTTGAGGCACGGGTGGGTGGGTGTTCTTATGTTTCGCCAAATATGAAGAATGTGCATTAAGAGTCTATAAATTAGGAAATACT
Organism: Todiramphus chloris collaris; assembly: GCA_025345505.1. Lineage (NCBI taxonomy): Eukaryota > Metazoa > Chordata > Aves > Coraciiformes > Alcedinidae > Todiramphus > Todiramphus chloris. The sequence continues at coordinate 9,931,943 of JANVCC010000020.1, read as the reverse complement.
TGAAAAAGCCTGAAACAGGAAAAGATGCTCATTATAGGACAGTGTGGTGAAGGGAAGGTTTCCTTTTAATCCTACAAAAAGTTTGAGGCAAAATCACCTCACTTTTAAAAGCTTTTTAGATAGCAGAACCTGTTGTATACATTTATGGTTAAGAAGAACCTTTCCTGAAAATGCAGATGGAAACTATTAGGCAAAGTTTTATGTGTAAAATGCATCATCCATGAAAGACAAACTTGTAATGGATTCAGTTTATAATACATAATCTGTCTAATGAAAGGGGATTAGCATAATTATACAGCCAAATATAAATGGATAGGGAAATAAATTATTTACTAAAATGATAATAGCTCCAATAACATGCTAAAGTTTTATGACCTAAGAATGAAAGATTACTTTCTAATTTTAATACTTGTTTAAATAATTTAAAAATAATTATACTCACAGTTTTATTACCTGCCAAGGCGTTGCACCACATAACTTTAGAACTATTTCCATTTTGGCAGCCCTCACACTTTATCCAAGCATGGTTCTTACTGTTGGGACAGAAAGACCCTGTCTGTGTTGTTCCAGAGTTTTTACCTGTACACATGTGATTCACAAAATGCTGATATTAATGCACAGTCATCCATTCCTGGTCACTTTAAAAACAGCATCTATAAGACTGAGGATTAATTCACTGCCTTCCTTTTAAGTGTACAGTAGGAAGATAGAAACATTGCTATCCAGCTTCATTTTGTCCATAGGTGTGCTGAATTTAGTGACAACTAAAAGGTAAGTAGTGTAATCTAAGGGAAAAAAAATTATCATAAAAATATAATTAGAAAAATCTTAGTCAACAGTGTGTGATGTACCCCCGAAAAAGATGGCAAACACTGAAGATATAATTAGCATATGGATATTTATTGTTACAAATACAACAAAGTCCAACAGAAACATTCAGCAACTACTGTAAGCTTTCATTTAAAATTGTAGTAAGCCCTAAGTGTATTGTGGCTGGTTGGATAGATTATGATTTAACTTGTAGCATTAACAGCTGATCGAATGGAAATATTTTGAGTAACAGAAATTAATAGTGACATGCCACCAGCAAATCTGATTACTATTACAGGACCGAAATTGTTACCAACATGATTAAACACTGAAGATGTATTAAAATTTCCTTCCAAAGAAAGGCTGCCTATTAGTGTATAATCTTGTTACTGGCCCAGCCAGGAGGATCTCTCCCAGCCCTGAGGGAATATTCTAATTTTGCAGAAATACAGTTTGGGAATATTTAGAGGTGAGATGTTCACTTAATGTCAGTGAATTTCATTGTAGGTGTGCCCGTATGTTAGGTTATAGGAAACATTTTTCCTGGTTAAGACGGAAAATGAAAATGTGCTGATTTTATAAGTTTACTAGAATTCCTTTTGATTAGTCATGAAGACAAGATAATATGAAAATATAGTGATGATTTATATTTTGTGAATACCATTTGCAGAGCAACAAGATATGAATTTCCTTGACTAAAAGTTAATTAGAAAGGGAGAATGTAAAACAGAGAAAGCAGGGCCTAAATAGCATATTTAGGAGGAGCGCTCTTTGAAGTCCTAAGGGTGACTCTTCTAGATGGTCCATCACAACACTGCTGACTACCTGTGCTGGAGTAGCCCAAGTAAACAACTGCTTTGATTATAACAATGTAGAAAATTACCTCTATATCTCAGTTTTAATGAACCCCTGAAGTTTCTCTAATAATTTTTAAATGATGGATCAGAAATTAAGCTGGCAAAGGCATTAATTGGCTGGGTTTTAATCTGAGGATAATCCAGTGATATCTGTCTTAATGTCTCCAACAGAGAAAGCTTTGATCTCCTGCCTATGGACTTCTGAGTGATTTGTGTCTGGAATTTTTTAAGTATCTACAAATAGTTTATTCAGACCCAAGGCCTTCTCCCATCACTATGGACCATGAATGCCATTTGACTTCCCCTATTAGAGGAAGATGACAACTGGAAGCTCAGGAGCAAAAGCTTAAATCTTGTAGCAAGTCTTTTAATATAATTTTAGTGTTGACAGGCTGTAGGCAAATTCCCAAAATCTCCTTTTAAAATATCAGATGGAGTGACATTATTTTTTACTACTAACAAAACAGTTCCAAGTCCTTGTGCAGAGGAAACGTACCCAAACACACACAAGGTGCAGAAGCTGAAAGAAAGCAGTGCAAAGCATCTTGGGCTGTGGAGTTTTCTCCCATGAGAAACAAGAGGGCGCTGGCACTATGTACCCTCAGAACACAAGGGTAGACTATCTTTTTCAATGTATGCAGCAGAAAATGCCTAGAAGGTGATCCAAAACAATTTAGCATGAGTGCTCAAAGGAGTGAAATCAGTCTTTTTCTGTCTTAATCAGTGTGTATTTCTTCAATGCACATGGTGCTTAAACACTGCCGTAAAAGATGCATGACAAACTACAGAGTTAGGCATGCTGGATCAATCATAGCTTCTGCACAACTAACTCTTGCTACTGCTTCAGGGAGTAAATCCACTGGATTTATACTTTTATAGGATTTCCATTAAGTCCTGTGCTGCTTACATTGGCTTTATATTTAAGGACCTTATGCAGACCTAAATCTGATTTCTGAAACAGAGAGAGACTGTGTGTCTCACTGGTAGTAAAATTTAATCCTGAGCCAAAACTGCGAGCACAGCCAGCGATCTGCGGAGTATGGGCATGACCCTATCAGCTAAGTAGTGTCAGAAAATTATTCTCTTCAGTCTCACAGAAGCATCTGATCTACACTGTTTCTGAATTTCTTTAATTGGCTTTGTCCATCTAGACAATGCTGAAATCAACACACGAGTGGAGCTTTCATGGCTTAATTGACAGAAGCCTGCAAATATGTATTTGTACAGCTTTAGAAGATGATGAGTTGTTCCTGTAGAGAATCAATTGCATCTGATATTTTCAGCTGTGTCTAGGATTTTGCTCAGTTCCATTTCTTTTTTCACTTTACTTTCCAGCACAGAAAACCTCTTTTATTCTTTCATTTATAAAGAAAAGCATCCTATATTCTCAGGCAACACTTCATCCACTCAGCAAGTGAAGTGCTCAATCTATGCTTTGAGCTCAGCAGGATTTCTCCCTTTTTTTTTTTCTTTTCTTTTAAACTCATTTTCTCCCTATTGCCATGGGCTGACATTGGCATGACCTTCCATGGAACAGCCCAAAAGCTTTGCTGGCATACACTCTGTCCCTTAAAAGGAGAAATGGTGTGAGAGCTTCCAAGCTGCCTGCTGCAAGACAGCCCATATATCTGGCAAATGGCCCCTGAGCCCTTGTCCCTCCTTGCTCAAGGGCAGGTCAACAAGTGTGGTCAAGAGTGGAAAAACATTGTTCAGGTACGTATGTATGAGCTGTCTGAGGAGGCCACCATACCATTAGGAGGTTACTTGCCAGGTTATGGACATGAGGTACCAAGCACCATGCCTAGCACAGCACCAGTGCCTAGGTAGAGGACCCGACCAGCCTGGGCCCTGTGCCATCCCGACAGACGGGCACATGTGCAAGCAACCAAGTAGATGCAGGCAGGGTACCTCTTCTGAGATGCTTTAACGGGCATCTGCTCTGAATATCTGTGCCCATGACTGAAGGGAAGCACCATCCCAAATTCCAGTCAGTATGCAGCTGCAGAAAAGCTACTAGACTCCGAGCCCCTCATCTATACCTGCCTTGAGGACATTTACATTGCCAGAGAGATACAAAGGGAAATTAACACATGAGAATCAGTCTTAAACACATGTTTCTAACCAGGAGATGCTGCCTAATGCACCTGCCCTCACAGGTGAAAAAAGGGAATTTGTCCTTCCAGGGCACTTGTAATTGTCAGCAAGAGGCATCGTGAAGAGCTGGTGCCTCTGAAGTACCCAGTTGTGGGCATTGCTGTAGGAATAATGCACCTGAAAGTCTAAAAGGAACAAAAACATTTATCTGGCTTTGGAGGAGAAACACGGTGGCAGTCAAATCTTCTTACAGAATTAAATATTCTATAACATCTGCTGAAAAGTGTAACTGCCTCTTTTGTCTTTAACCTCTTCTGCAACTGGTGATAACAGATCTGTGGGGATTTTGTGTGACAGCAACAGTTAGGAAGCTAGATAAGATCATCAACCACATTTTATATAAGCCATCAATAACAATATTCAGTCACCGTAGCCTGGATGGAAATCCATGCCCATTCCTTTCAATCAACATGTCAGTTTGATGATGTAATTTAAGGAGGAAAAGAAAAAAAGAAAGGAAGGAAGGAAGGAAGCTTCTTGACAGGCCGCAAGTATTTTGCAAGCTTTTTTTTTCCCCAAAAAAAATTACTATGGAAAAGAATAGCTACAAGGCATAACTATCTACAAAGTCATCTACAAGTGAAGGTGAACCAGGCAGAAACACAGCCATGAAAAATTATGTGCATGGCCAGAGACAGAATTGCTTTTTGGGGACTGAGATTCACTTGCTACACAGACACTGTCCTATTTAGGCACAGATTCTTCCTTCAGACACTCCTGAACATGTCTAGCATTCCTCTTTGTAGCACAAGGGAGCTTGCACACCTCATCCACATGGGACAGCTCAGTCACCTCTGTTCCAGCAAACACAAGGTGAATTCTTTGGCTTTTATACCAAAAATGTTGTGTATAAAAAAAAAAAAAAAAAAAAAAATTTAAACCTTAGATATTCTGAATTTTATGTGTGTCTAAAAAAGCATAATCCAAAGTCTGATCCCTTAATATGTGATCAGTTACTAAGAAATTTTCTTTTGTGGAATGCTTCATGAGCATATGATAGCAAGTTGAAAAATGCTAATCTTGCAGCTTTTCAGACAGAAATATTCTGTGGCTTCAGAGAAATTTAGCACATATTTAGCAGTCAAAGGCTTAACACCGCACTGCAGACCAGTCTTCTCAAACCATCTTGGCACAGATCGCATCTCCACGCTCATGCAAAGCCACAGCAAGATTTTAGCCCTAGAGACATCCTCTCTTCCTAGAGATATCCAGGCCTCATCCAGATGCTGAGGTCTCCTTGCAGCCATGACAGATGTGCAACATTCCCCTCTTTGGCCTCTTTACATGGAAACTGGCCTGTCCCAGCCATGTCACTTCATGGCCATGTAACATCACCGTGTTCGGGAGGGAAAGCAACACTGGGGAAGTGTTATATGTAATTGCAGCTTATTTTCACAACACTGCAGCTGAAAAACAGAGCACCTCATGACCAGAGCTCTCTCCAGGGAGCACAGCTTAGCACTGCCAGCCTGTGTCCCATCAGGTCTCCCTCTAATCACATCTGAGCACACAACAAACCAAACATATTCCAGGAGCTTCACAGTCTGTTTAGATCGTTTAACAAAAGCAGCTTTCAGATGCAAGGATGTCATTATAGCCTGCATGTTTTAAGGTATGTAACTGTTCAGAGAGGAAGATAAGCATATTAAAATCTGGCTTTACTCGCCAAACCTGAACAAAAGATTGCCCATTATTACTCCAATGGCATGATGAACTGCCAGTAGCAGTAGAAGATGCTTCCAAAAGCAGCTGCAAGCAGAGCCTGCTGTGAGTGTGCTGGTAGCAAGGGGTCACGGGGGAGGCAGGAAGGCAGGGGTGCCCACCACTGGCCCTCCTCCATCTGCACAAGTAAGGCCTGGAGAAAGGAAGATGAAGCCAGACACCCTGGGGCAGGGGATTGACAGTTCCTACTTTCAGGTATCTGTAAGTTAGTTTTTCAAAGCCTACATTGGGCTCCCTCTACAAGAGAGCTGATGGAGAGAAGGTGACCGATTCTGGACTCAGACTGACGATGATCCCCAGGCTGAAGACCTCTCTGTAGGTGCCTCTCATTCTGCACAAATACAGATGGTGCACAGACAACCAGTATGTGTTTAGGTCACACCTGACTAAGGGACATGGGAGCACTTCCATGGGCCAGGGTCCAGCTGTACTGTTACTTGCAGCTCCTACCAAGGCAAGGCACAGTCATCATGGTACATGTTGGACAGGTCCCTGATTCAGGTGGCTGGGAGACAAGGACCTTGGGAGCATGGGATCATGCATCCACCACTTGGTTGTCTGTAACATGGAATGTGACAAGTCAAATTCCTCCTCAAGCATGCAGCTCACACACTGACCAAGACAGAGGCACCACTTGCTGAGCCACCCAGGTGAACCATACAGGCTCATACCCATGTCCAAAGCTAACCTTGATTGCTTCCTGGTGCTGCACTCAAAGTAACAGAAGAGGTAGAATTGAACCAAGACTGCTATATCCTTAAGGATATTCACTTGAGAAACAGGACCCAAATCAGCAAACTTTTCATTATATGTGAGTTTTCCTGAGCAGGGAGAACAGCTTTGAGCTTGAAAGGGGAAATATTCACATGACCTTGAGTTTCCCTGAGTAATCTATTAACAAATCTTCCACTTTAAGTATTGGCATTAAAAATACCAAACCCCTCAGCCATTCCCTATTGCTAAAAGTGAAAAGTTTTAAACTGAGGGAAAAGAGGTTTAGATTGGATCTTAGGAAAAAGTTCTTCAGTATGAGGGTGGTGAAACTCTGGAATAGATTGCCCAGAGGTGTTGTGGATGCCCCCTCCCTGGAGGTGTTCAAGGCCAGGTTAGATGAGGCCTTGAGCAACCCAGTCTAGTTGAGAGGCATCCCTGCCCATGGCAGGGAGGTTGGATTAGATGATCTCTAAGGTCCCTTCCAGCCTAAGCCATTCTATGATTACATCCCATTATCACTATTTCACCAACAGAGCAGTGACACCATGAGGCTAACTTCATAAAACACAGATGTCACACAAACCTGTTTCTGTTCTAGGCATTGTCAACAAGTAATGTACTTGCATAACACATCTCAAATTTTTGTTGTCTTCATTTTCCTGTGACTTTCTTGACACACTGAAGTAAGTATTTAGGCCCCTTCAGTCTATTTACATGATTCTTGCCCAATTAAATTGCTGGTTTTGAAACCTATGGCCTGTAGTCTGATTTCCTTCAATTTTTTAAATAAAGGGCTTCTATATACTTTTATACTAGTTAGAGTGCATTAATATGCTTCCCTGGACAAAATACCTAAAGGTATTATATAGGGCTCTGTAAGATAAAAAGAGATGGTACTCAATCCCACATCAGTGCAAATTTGTACTTCTGAGTTATAGCACAAAGCTATCCCAAAATGAGCTTATCCCAGCTCCTGGCAACTCTTCACCAATACCAGGTTGCACACTGTGGCTGGCTTCTCCCCACTAGTGGTGAAGAGAGAATGACATAAGAAAAAAGTAGATAGCCAGCATACAGCATGACAGACTCCAGCCATCACCAGCTGCCAGTGCAATAGTGTAGCTTGTGGGCTTCATATTTATTCCTGGAAAAGTTCACCACAAAGCAAAATAAGTTACTTCAATTACAGCACCAATGTGCCTATATAGAACCATAGAATGTTAGCGGTTGGAAGGGACCTCAAAAGATATCTAGTCCAACCCCCTTGCCAGAGCAGGATCACCTAGATTAGCTCACACAGAAACATGTCCAGGTGGGTTTTGAAAGTCTCCAGAGAAGGAGACTCCACAACCTCCCTGGGCAGCCTGTTCCAGTGCTCAGTCACCCTCACCATGAAGTTTCTCCTTATGTTTACATGGAGCCTCCTATGTTCCAGCTTGCATCCATTGCCCCTTGTCTATCATTGAACGCCACTGAGAGGAGCCTGGCTCCATCCTCCTGACACTCACCCTTTATGTATTTATAAACATTAATGAGGTCACACCACAGTCTCCTCTTCTCCAAGCTAAAGAGCCCCAGCTCCCTCAGACTTGACTCATACGGGAGATGTTCCACTCCCTTAATCATCTTTGGGGCTCTGTGCTGGACTCTTTCAAGCAGTTGAAAGAATCAGTCAACTTCTTCACCAGCTCGTGTCACTCTGGGCTAACAGCCGATGGATGAGCCCACCATTTTAGAAGTATCCAACCCATAAATTTCCACGCATAACTGCAATTGTATCAACTGATAACCATGTTCTTAAGTTGAGGGCAGCTCCTTTGGAAGCTGAAAATTACAGTGTTCAGATGATGTCAGTTGTTTTCAGATGAAGTCACCTGGCCAGTAACACTGTGTACAAGGAGGTCATAGAAATATCAGAGGTTTCTCAGAGCATCAATCACCTATCTTCATATTTCATTTGGGTTGCTGGAGCCAAAGTAATTGCTGCATCAAATAAGAGTGAAAGCCTGCAGCCTCCACATACACTGGCTTGCTTTCCATATGCAGCATGTAAGGATCAGGGAAATGCGGCAGAATACGTTATTCCCTATGTTACCCGAGTCTCTCAGGTTGGACTGCTTGACACAGTCGGAATAGAGGCAACACCCAGCAGCTTCAGGCTGCTGTAGTGCGCTTCACATATGGCCTCGTAGTGCCACCTTCAGACCAAACCAAGACAAGCCCGATCACTCTCTCAAGCCCATCCCACCTTGAGGTGCACTCCAGCCCTAGCCAGAGGCACTCAGCCCATAGAAGCACTTCCCCCTGTCGCTGTTTATACCGGGAGAGGAGAGATGCAGAAACACACAAATTCAGCAAGAGAAGGCCAAGAAGCAACTTTATTAATTTATAACCCCGTTTTATATACCCTAGCCCCACAGGGTGATTGGTCAGTGATCATCACATCTCCTAGGGTGATTGGCTAAAGTCCTACAACACCCACTTCAAAATATTTTTCCAATGTACCATAAACAGAACTTAGCAAAACACCAGGTGTGGGTCCAGCTTACAAAAACCATCCTACTGTTTTGCCTAACTTGCATGAGAAAGGCAGGACTCTCACTGAGTATCGTGAGAACCTGAGAAAATCCCTCTGCTAGCAGCTTTGCAGCATCCACATCCCACCACCCAGGGAAGGTGAATCCACAACATGGCCCAGCTCCAGATCCAGACAGAACTTTGTTTCTCTTACAGTACGGCGAAGGAAAACAGAAGGATCTGGACACTTCCAACGCTCGGTCATTAAAAGCCGTCTCCATTTCTGCAAAGTTCTAAGCCAGGTTATTTTAATTTGGAAGAGCTTTCACAGAATATCCCATTCTGAGTCTGGCTCTGAGGAGGCCTTGCGGGTCCCCTCTTCCATTTCTAACGTGTGAGGCACCAGTATTATGGTACACTTGTTAGTAGTAACTAGTAAAAAATGAGATTAGCGTTCTTAGAAAAAAAACATGACCTCTTGAGCAGCAATTTTACAGCCACAATCAATTATAGGCACAGTAACTGTGGTGAAACTACTCTGAGGAACAAATGATAGCATTTAAGTGCCTGATCTGCAGATACAATTTGGCATAATATATCTGGTTTTACATGCACCAGAAGGCTCTAGCAGATGCAAACAATAGAAACCATAGATCAGAAGGTGAATTACATATTTGGCTGTTGTGTTTTTTTCAACCTTGTACTCAAGATGGACCCTGATGAGGTCAGTTCTAGCTATTTTTTGATTCCTCAGAAATAGTTATTTTATTAACATACAGGACACTATGGTCTCAAATTACTGAGGCATCTGCTATATAATTTCTCACTTAGTTCAATCTTTCTTAATTCTTTCTGCATTTTACTCTTTTTTGTAATTTCCTCTTCAAAGCAGAAATAGGGAAACACCAAAACCTACTCATCCCTCATATTCTGTCTTTGCTTTACCAATCTTCCAACCTCCATCCTCCTCTTCAGTATTACTAATGGCTTTTACAGAAAGCTTTACATTTTTCAGGTGTTTTACTGACATATGCATGTAATCTAACTGGGATTGGCTGGAGGCAGAGGAGTGCGGCATTAGCACAATGATGTATTTATCAAATACAACCTCCATATAGGCAAGCTCATCATTATACACATAATAAAAAGCAAGATCTGACAAAACAAAAGTTGTCTTTTAGCCTAAAGTACTGCTCATACAGTGCAAGATGCCTAAATCTCCATGTTCTCTTATTGATATAATGATGTATTTTTAGTCACCTACTCAAATCTGTCCACTTCTGTGCTAACCAGTCCTTGGAGATATTTTTCTTAACACTTTTGGTTTGGGTATTTTTTGAGTAAAAATAACCAACACCTATCAGGGATTTGGTGACATTAAACAGAACTTCTTTAAGGCCCAACCTAAACCTCAAAACATACCTTTTTGGGGGATAGCTTTCAGGCACAGGGCTCTCATCTATGACATACCAGGATTTTGGCAATTCACATGAAGACCTTCCAGCTTCCTCCAGTGCTCTGGAGAGTAAACAGATCAGAGAAGTGCTCACACGTGACATTTTAGACCTCAGTACCCTTTGTCATCAGGGCTATGATAACTTTGGGAATCTGTGTCTATAACCACTAATTACTGTTAACAGCAGTATGAACTCATTGAGTAGTTGATTCTTGGAATGCTGTACCAAGTTTCTTTGTCTATATGTGTTCACCACATCAAGAATAACAGGCAGATTTTCTGAGGGGTTCTTGGTGCTGGCTCAATATTTAGTGCTTCACCAATTAGAAACTTAAGAGCCCACCTTTGACCAGCAAAAGACCAGAAAGGAGGTAGCTGGGACAGGCAGAGGCAGTTTTTCCTGCAGCTTGGGAGATGATGAAGAAGTGGAAAGAATGGGACTTTGTGAAGAGAAAGACAGAAACAAGAGAAGAGGAATTTTAAAAAGGACTGTCAGAAAGGAGAACACGGGGGACACACAGGAAGCGTTGTCTGAGGAGAGAAAAGATGGACAGGCTCTTATGGTGGGGTCTTAATGCCGCTTGCTATCAGACTAACCGTGATCACAGGCAAGTTAATAAGACATCAGATAAACAGTAATATAAATGAGGTGCTATTGCGCTCCGGAAGTTTAACCAACAATCTGTCTTTCCTTGGGGTTTATCTTGGAGGAAAGAAAAGCAGCTGTCAAGTCAGGAGCTTGGAAAAAAACCCCACACACACAAAAAAAACCCAAACCAACCAACAGATCCCTGTCTGTAGTACATATATATCATGGCGCTCCAAGAGATTTGCAGTAGAAGGCTCAGCCTCTGGCCGAAATGCTGGCAACTAGGGCACAGGGGGACAGGGGGCATTTCTAAGAATCTGGGGTAGATTGGATGTAATTGAGAGCAGCCCTGCAGAGGACTGGAGGGTACTAGTGGGTGAGAAGCTGGACATGACCCAGTAACCACAGAATTGCTCACGCTGGAAAGGACCTTCAAGATCTTCTAGTCCAACCTCAACCTAACCCTACTACCCTAACGCTAAGAACCAAGCCCCTGCTAAACCATGTCCCCAAGCACCACATCCAAATGATTTTTAAATGCATTCAGGGATGGTGACTCCACCACTTCCCTCGGCAGCCTGTTCCAGCGCTTAACAACCCTTTCTGCAAAGAAGTTTTTCCTGATATCCAACCTAAACTTGCAACTTGAGGCCATTCCCCCTTGTCCTGTCACCAACGTCAGCTTTCAGCCCAGGCCAACCGTATCCTGGGCTGCATCAAAAGAAGCGTGGCCAGCGGGTCCAGGGAGCGGATTCTGCCCCTCTGCTCTGCTCTGCTCAGGTGAGACCTCACCTGGAGCGCTGCCTCCAGCTCTGGAGCCCTCAGCACAAGACAGGTATGAACCTGCCGGTGCGGGTCCAGAGAAGCGCCACGACCGTGATCGGACACGGACACGGACACGTGCGCCTTGTTTTGGTGCGGGCCGCGGAGGGGAGGCGGGGCCGCCGCCCGCGAGCCCACGGCGCCTGCGCGGGAGGTGGGGCTGCCGCCGACCCCTCCCCGCCGCTCCCCGCCACCGGCGGAGGGCGAGGCGGTCGGGGTGCGCGTGCGCGCGCAGCTGCGGCCGTGACTGGCGGGGTCGAGCCGGGGCGCCGGGTTGCTGGGGGCTCGCCTGTTTCCATCCCGGGCCGCGAGCCTTCGCCGGGCAGCACCGTCCCCGGGCAGGGGAGGAGGAGGAGGGGGAAGAGGAAGAAGAAGAGGAAGGAGGGGGGGGCTCAGCGCTCCCGAAATGTCGCAGACTGGCATGTCCGAGACCTACGGTAGGAACCGGGGGCGGGGCTGGGGCGAGTAGGGGGGACCCCTCCTCTTCCTTCTTCTCCTCCCCTCCGGTGGAGCGGGCCCGGGCAGTCACCTCGTGAGGAGCGGGGTGACGACGGCTGTCGAGGAAGGCGGGGAGGCGGTGGCGGAGCAAGGGCCGCCCCGGTGCGGCGTGAGGCGTGCGGCGTGCAGCCGCCGGCGGCCCTCGGGTCTCGGGCGGGTTTCTCTTCCCCCGGGAGCTGCACTTGTGGGGTTTTTTTTCTTTGCCTGTTGTGCTGACCTGCGTGCACCGCAGCGCCCTGTCCCTCCCGGCCCTGCCCGGCCGGGCACGGCAGCGAGCGCTCGGCGCTCAGAGAAGGTGCCCGCTGGACGGGTGAGGGGAGGCTGGGCGGGGGAACCCGGGCGCTGCTGGTTACGGTCGGGTGAATCCCGAGGGGAAGTTGCAGCGCACGTCCTCGGGGGGAAAGCTGCGTGTTTTCTGTAACTGGGGGTTGTGCTCTTCTGAGGGTCCGGTTAGGACTTCGGTCCTGTTGTCTTTGATGTGCAAGCGTCATGGGGAACGTGAGAGTGAGATAGGGGGAAAAAGGTCAGTGGCCGTGTCCGTCCTTCCCTGTGGATGTCCAGCTGCTGCTGGTAGGAAAACGTCGGAAGGAGTAAGTCGGAGTGCAAGTGCTGACAGGGTGTGCACCCCGTGCCTTACAGGGAAGCACCAAAAAGATGAGGAGTTGAAAAGTTAAGCAGAGCGAGTATCGCTGGCTTGGCCGGTGAGATGGGAATAGTATTAATTTGTCTTCTTTATAACTTTGGAACAACTCTCTTTGCTTGAATCGACTTGGGGTTTTTTTCCCCCTATCCTTAACATGCGGTTCTGTAGTATTTTGCAGTGTAAGAATGCCATCATACACGTAAACATATTCAAAGCCCATGCGATAGGTTCGTTGGAGAGTAGGATCAGAAGCAAATACTGTGATAAACCCTTTCACTTGTCATTTTCCAGCTTTGTCTTCAGCAGCTGTTCATACTTTAGAGGTGGACTTGCATCCTCTTGCTTTTAGAGCAGAGTCTTGAAAATAAGGAATAGTTTGGCTAAGTAAAACCAAATTGGACACAGCGACTCTGCTAACTGGGAGGGAGACTAGCATAGCTATCAGAAGTTCTTCCTAGTAGGCTAACTGGCCCGATTGTTTCTACTCTGTAAGTTGGTTTATTTTCAGTACCCTAACTCATCAGTACTTAAGATGTTTTGTCCTACTGGTCAGTGCTTCAGTGTACAGCAAATGCACAGAACTAGGGCACAAAATGAGGCAGGAGTGTGGGGCAGCCCTTGAAGTGCACACGTTAGGATATTAAGACCCTGCTTCTTTTTCCCTATACTTTCTTGAAACATTAAAACCTCTTATATGTGGAAACCAGAGACGCGTGCTTTGTAGATCTAGATTTGAGTTTGAACTAATTCTTCATGCTTTGAACTCTTGTAATCAAGAACTGGTATCACTTTGGCTGTGCTTGTAGTGGGATAGTGATCTCTAAGCAAATGGGTGGTAGACAACCAGAGATGACAGAGAATTTCAGCAGTGCTCCTCTTCTGGTTCTGGAGCTAAATAGATCTTAAAGTTCTTTTCCACATTTTTTGATTTCTTCCACTGATGCAGAACAGCGATTGTAAGCCCACTGTAGCTGTTGCTACTTTCTGATTCTTTTGATGTCTTAGAAAACAAGCCCTTAAAATGGAAGGTTTGCAGTTGTAGGTTATTGATTTTGTTTTATTCTCGTTTGGTATATTTCTCTTTTGAGTTTCAATGTTTGTTCTATTCTTACAAAAGATACAAAAGTTCTGAGCTAAAATACTTGAGAGTGTCAGGATTTAGAGTAGACAGAAGAATAAAAACCCAAGTTATAAAATTTAATGATGGCTGTAGTATCTCTGACCATAACAGTAATCAGTATGTAATTTTGCAGTGTGCTATCTGTATATGTAGCAGCCCAATCGACAGTTCAAAGCAAAGAGTATGATGTGATAGGATTGTGGATCTTCTCTGCTTGATGGACTCTCTGGGCTTTAATGTGCTCACTGTCCTAACAAAGAGTGGTTTGTGTCTGACCAACTGTTACAGTGATCATCAAGGATAATAGAAGTATTAGGGCAGTTTCCCCCTGTTGACTGAGACCAGGGGGAATCCCTGTAGCTTCTGCCCTTCTAGATGCTTATTTATGAATTGGATTTTTCTTATTACCTGGATTATGATCAATTCTAATAATGTAACCTCAAGCTTTACAGCCCATACAGATAGACTCAGGGAAGTGATTGGTGGTTTTTTTTTGGTTGGGTTATTTTTTGTTTTGGAGGTTTTTTTGTGTGTGTCTGTATGTTTTCATTTGGATTTTTTTGTTGTGTTTGTGTGTGTGTGTATTGTGGGATTTTGTTTGTTTGTTTGTTTTGTGGTGTTGTTTTTCCCCAATATAATTTTTCTGTCTGAATTTTATGTGACTTTAATTTTGCTGTGAGGTTTCAGCTTCTTTCCCTCCACTTGAATAGTTTGTTTTGGGGTTTTTTTTCCAGTGTTTTCCTCAATCCATGAGAAATAAAGAGCCTTTTCTCTAGTCTGTCCTTTCTGCCTATCATACTTCATTCTCCACCTCAGTTAAATTATATCTCTCTTCCTGTTTTGCTTTGTTTTCTCCTCGAGTGCTTTTCTCTGTGTCAGATTCTGTCTGGTGTGGAGCTTTTCTGTTCACCCAGTTTTCCTAACTGTTTCTGTCCCTTACTGTGATTCCTGTCGTTTTCTTCTTTTCAAACCAAGGTCTGTAGCCTCTCACAGTCTTGGCACTAAATTATTCATAAGCAAATTATTTTAAATCCTGTTTTCTGAGATGTAGTGGCCTCTCTGTAGGCAGTTATCATGTAACAAACAACACATGCACACTCCTTCTTGCTTCCCAGTGCAAAATGGATGTGATTTTGTGTTATGGTAAATATAGACTGACTTAAAAATAGCTTATCCTTAATAGGGAGATGCAAAGCAACCTTTGGATTTTAAATAGAAGGCTAGAAGAAAGGTTGTACTACCTTTGAGTACGTGTGATATGTAAGATTCTAGTCAAATCTCTTTAGTCCTGTGTTTTTTCCACCAGTATCTCCTACTTCCAGTCTGGTCACATAAGTTTATCAGTCTCTGTTATTGTCAGAGAATGTATAGTCTTTCTGACCATTTAAAAAATACTCCTCTTTGGTCCTGACAATTTGATTCATCCCTTTCCCCCCATCTCATCCCCTTCCCTGCTTATCTGATGGTCTCCCCATTTATCACCTTGGCCTTTAGTTTATTTCAAATCTGATTTTACTGCTTAGAGGGCACAGCTCTTTTGCTTGCCAGGAAGCAGATCTTCCCTTTTTCAAGCATTCATTATGCAGATTGGAATGGACCCAAGTTTATCTGTTCTACCTGTTTTACTTGTTAACTGTTATTGCTGTAGAAAGGAGTAAGCAGGGAGGATAGCTCCTGTTTCCTCATCTGCAGAGGAAGCATATGCCAGTAGGAATGCTTCAGAGCACTTTCCTTACGCAGACTTCTGCAGGATAGAAGATGTGTGACTACTTGAAGACTTTTTTTAATGGTGTGACTGAGTTTCCAAAAGGTCAGCATTACTGAATAGAAGTTGCACTCTTTAGCAAGGAGCTGGAAGAAGACTGAACTGAGATTGAGGATATAATTTGGTCTTTTTTCACCTTCTGTATTAACAAGCACATAAGAAACAATTTAATTCTCATGACATTTTGAAGACAGAGCTGCAGTAGCCCAGAAGCTGTTCAGTTATTCCTTCTGCTGTAGCAAACTTTAGTCAAAGGTAGAGGTTAGATGTCAGGGGGTGGTTTCCACATCAACCATCTGGTTTTGCTGGTACTTGAGTCAAAACCCACAGTTGTCTCCTTTCCCCTCAGCTTCCCCTCTTTCCAGTCTCACCTCTCCCCTCCAAATACACAGTTTAGCTGCTGGTGCATCTTTGGGGTGGACCCACAGTTTTACTCTTCACCTATGGTAGAAAATAAGTTTTGTTGCCTCTACCCCCTACCCAGTTTGAGATCACATGGTGCATGTAGCTCACAGAGGGGAGGGAGTGAGGCGATTCTTTGTATTGCCTTATTTCCTTAAACAGACATGCTTTTCTGTCTTTCATTTCTTTGCTTTCTCTAGTGTGTGTTTTATCACCCTTTTTCCTTTTGACACAGGGTTCAGTTTTCATCCTAAATCCTTTCTGTATAATGATGATCTTATTTACAGGCAAAGTAATTTAACTTTTCCAGACCTTTTCAGTAGCCAGCATGGTAGCGAGCATTTGTAATAGCTGAATGATGTTGCTTTTCAGCTTTCCCATGAAGGAGGAACAACAACAGTCAAAAGAAAAACTTCTCTAGGGTAACAGCCTTGGCAGCTAACTGGAATGTTGGAGCTCAGAGCTGCTTTGTCAGTTCGGAGTGGGGTAGGGGAGTGGGCTACAAAATGAAGTGACAACTTCTCTGGAAAGAGTGGGAAGAGGACACCAAAAAGGAAAAAACCTAGAGCAATTAAGCAGTGATGCGAACACTAGAATATGAATTGCATTTGGTGAAATTGCAATGAATGAATATATAAAATGTTTTCCAAACTGTGAGTACACAGTGATGTGACAGTTGGGCTAAAAGAAGCTGTCTGTCCAATTTCATTCCGTTTCTGTGTTTCTGAACTGTGCTAAATTTTTAGATACATCTGTACAGTACATGGAGAAGATATTTCATGGCCTAAATCAAGCAATAAAAAAGGGTATTAAAATATAATCAGTATCATTCCTGTGACACAGAATGATATAAGAAAGAAGTTCCAGAATAATAAAATGAAAAATGTTCTCCCTGTTCTTACCTGATATTACCTTACTCATTAATATGTTAGGCTGTGAACTTAAAAACTTGCTAAATATGGTTATTTGTGACTTTTGGTATTGGCAAATCCCTTTTCTTGTCCTTCCTAGCAGTTGATTAATTGTGTAAAGTATTCCTTGCTTCCTGAAATGTGTTAACCAGTGCTTATGGGTAAACTGTTAACATGAGTCAAAAAGCCTTTTGCTATTTTGAGCAACTTGCATAAAAGCTGGAGTTTGAACTGATAGAAGCACGGTTACATTTGTGAACATAACTTCAAAGTGTGATTTCCTCTGAGTTTACATGTGTTTAGAAACATTGCTGCCTTCTTTCGTGCAGAAAAGATTTGGGGTCTTTTTGTTTTTTACAATAAGATTGTCATATTTTCATTCTATGGTAGAATAAAATGCATTTCTCTTTCAAACTGTGAACAAGTGAATTGTAACTATAGTTTCAAGTTTCACCTCAGAAAACCTGTTTGCTCTTTTGGCAGAGGGAAATATATTTTTTTGTTTAGTAAGAAAGCAGGTATTAAATTGGCATTTAAGCGATGTATTTGTAAGAAAGATTCCCTTTTAAAGATGTCCAGCACAACAGATTCTTGATAGGAATTTGGCTTCGTATTATAACGTGCTGCTAGAATATGTTATCAATTTAAAGACATGACAAAAAAATTGCCCACGTACCACTCTTGCATTCAGCGAAAAATATAAACCACTTCAACTTAAAACACCTCAGGAAAAAATACGCTGCTGTTCTGAAGCTGTTCCTGATCAGTCCCTGGCAGCTGTTGTCTCAGTTCCTCTCTGGCCTGCAGCCTGTCTGTGCAGAATGGAGCAGTGTGTCAAATTTGCTGTTCGGCGTGGTTTTGTGGGTCGCACAAGTACGGCTTCGTGAACCACGTTTAACAACCCGTGCTTACAATCACAGAGCAAATTAGTGTTTGAATAGAGTTTTTTTATTATTTTCCTGGTTTAATTTGACAGTAGCTGTTATATTACTGGCAATAATATGAGTCTTCCGTGGAAATAAAATGAAGGTATGCTTGAATTTTGTAATTGTTTTTTTTAATAAGAAAGTCTGACAAAACATTCACCAGATACATAGGAAACCCAGTTTTAACTGGATTTCAGGCTGGGTTGGGATTTTGGGGTTTGTTGGTTTGGGTTTTTTTTTTTTAAACAAAACAATAAAACCCCACACTACCACACACAAAAATTAAAAAACAAAAAAAAAAACCCAAAAACCAAAACCAAAAACCAAAGGGGGGGGGGGGGGGGGGAACAAACCAAAAAAACCCCACACAACCCTGCAGAGACCAGAAACAGATTGTTTTAATTGTGACTGTGTCTCAGAACAACTCACATTTGCATTTTGAGGAACTCTGACAGCGGTAAAAGCAGTGAGATTGCGCACACCCCCGGTAGTTTAAATATAGGAAAAGGTGCTCAAGGCAGCTAACTAGTGATATTTGGTTGGGAAAGTTGGCTTTCTTTCAGGTATTAGTTTTTTCTTAACCTCACACTTTGAGGCTATTTATGATATCTAGGTTTCATACAAACAGTGAAGATATGATAGAATGAAGCATTCTCAGCTTCAGTATGTTTTGCAGTTGAGATGACCTAAAGGGCCCTTCTTTACAGGAGATAACACACAATTTTCACAACCTGAAGTGAAATCCTTTTGGTAACTATTTTTTTTTCATCCAGAAAGCATGAGCAGCTGGGTGGGGGCGTGAAGAATGAGAGGAGTTTGGAACAGAATGTCTTGAGCGTGTAAATGGTCATATTTGTGAGGTAGAAACAGCAATCTCTTTCTGAGAAGGGTAGAATACAGAATCTATACCAAGCCTGTTATAACATTTGAAACATGAAAAATCATGAGAAAGTCCAATGTAAAAGAAGAAAAAATTCTTAGTAAAACACTACCTTATTTTAAATATGAATAAAATTTGGAAGATAGGTGGAGACAAAGGATGGTGGATGTTCCCAGGACTCATAGCCCTTTGTTTTGCCCTTGATTTTTCAACAGTAAGAATTTTCTTACCATGTGGGAAACTTGGCTGTTGCTTTTACCATTGCTAGGGGGTGTTTGTGATGTACCATAACAAATAACAATTCCTGCATGAAATTAAATGAGCATGTAGATTTGTGTGCACTTAAATTCAATTTGTGAAACTCCAAAAAGACTCCAGTGAGATTCTGATAGGGTCATGTATCAGAGCTCAGGCTGGCTTAGCACAATCTAATTTTTTTTTTTTTTTTTTTATTCTGCCATCCCCTGGGCTGATCTCTCTGTAACCTGACAGCTCTGAACACTGTTAATGAAATTAATGTTAAGGTTTTATTTTTGTTGATATTGCAAACTTAATCCTTCCCATTGCATGCTTACCTGATGTCTTCCAGAGACCTGCTATGTTTTTAAGAGACACTGCGTCATAAAGTTGTAAAGATGACTGAAAAAAAAAAGGGGGGGGGGGGGGAGGAAAGGAAGAAAAAAAGAGGGGGGGGGGGAAGCTGCTGCTGGTAGAGAAATAAATAGTGAATCTTGCAGAAACTGTAAAGGTTGCTTTGATGGTTATATACTAGGGGAAGGAGCTGTAACTTTCTAATCACAATTTATCAGTGTATGTGTCTGAGGGTGGTAAGACAAGGAAGCTTTCTTCAGTCTTTAGCTAAACTGAAAGCAGATCTGGGGCAGGTAGTACTAAAGCATTATATGTAACTGTTAAAACAATGCAACTGGACCGCAAATCCTGAATACATGCATTACTAATGAACACTGATATAAATGGCTCATAAATAGGTAAAGTGCCAGAAGTACCTGTGTCTTAATTTACTATGTGGAAGAAATGTGAAAGCAGGCATCAGAATTACTTCTTGCCTGTAAATTCTATGAAAAATAGTGTAGTCGTTCCAATTTTACGAGTATTAAAACGAGTTATGAGCATTAAGCAGTTAATACAGAGAAGTTCAAATGAATGTGAATTAAATAAAAAATACAAAAATTTGTAAAAGTACAAAAATGTGTAGATTCTAAGAAATTACATCGTTAACTGTAGTCAGTACAAATGCCTTTATTAATAGCTTACATACTCTTAAAACTGGTTGCTGCAATACAAACCATCCCCTATACCTGTAGTTCAGCCTATTTTAACTGAATTCAAAGTCAGCCATTTCCATGTTTTCTTATCATTTTGTATCTCCATAAACAAGTAGCACTCTTAGGTCTAAATTTGTAACATCACTATTGAATACACTGCCTTATTCTTCAGATTTACTGTTATTTTGCTTTTTTTTTTTTTTCATCTATTTTTATCTATTCTCTTCTCTTTGAAATAACAGCTACTAGAGAATAGCTGGCTTGTGTACTTGGTCTTGTGACAAAACCATGAGTGCTTACTAAAATTTAGCAGGTTTTTTTTTGTGTGTCTTTCCGTCTTCAGATTTCCTGTTTAAGTTCTTGGTCATAGGAAATGCTGGAACTGGAAAATCCTGTTTACTACACCAATTTATTGAAAAGAAATGTAAGTATATGATGTGAGCACAGTAAGAGTTCTCCTTTGCTTTGTACAACAGATGAAGGCTCTGCCTACATGAGTATATATTCTTTGCATGGAAGTTCCAATAATTCTTTTATTTGTATAGATGAGGATTTTGAGAATTATGTTCAGAATCATCCTTTAAATCTTTCTTGCTCGGTTTGCCTCTTACCAAAAGCCTGATATTGCACAGTATTCTCTGCTACTCTCAAATAAAGACAACAGGATGTTCATGAAAATACAGGCTTACTTTTTGTGAGAATTATGCCTTGCAGCTATAAGCTTCCCTACATATATATCAGAGACTTGAATCTTCTAGAAAAAGCACTGAGCAGATGAAAGAAAATTTTAAATGCTTGAGTAGATTTAGAAAGCCTATAGTCTCTTTCTAAATAAATAAGATGCTCTGTGCTCTTTGTTAAGGACTGTATTCTGTGATAAATACTGGTAGACACTCCATTGTAAAGGCTATTTAGAGATTTATAGATGATATAAAAGAAAATTTCCTGTTGGGTAGTGCATGTAGCATCATGATTAAACAAAAATAATATAAATTTAGAAACCTTTTTAAATCTAAGGTGACTTTTATCAACCGAATAGTAACTCACTTTATCTCTTAAGGAACGTCTCTAGGATAATAATCACTCGTGTAATCAGTAAGGAATGTGGCGTGGTTCTGTGGCTGAACTCGAACTGTGACCTTCCTTCTAGTAAAGGCAGCTGTATATTGCTGAGAATCTGTGGTTTCAACAGTGTAGTATCTTAACTTTGTGCTTTAACGTAGTAGCTCTTGCTTATTCATGGGTAGGACTGTGTCTTTTTGTATTCCGCTTTTCCATTCATTTTGATTTTAAATTGCATCAACATATTAGAAAACATAGTTTTTATTAACGTGAACTGGGAGGGAATAGATGAAGGCAGGCCTCTCTAGTAGTAATTTTGCATTGAATAAGCTGTTCAAAAAATGTACGAATGCTTGTTACTGTATGTTGGCAATAGACTTAAGAGTGACACTGAATTTGATGGCTTAGAAGGTAGTTTGTAATTTCAACACTGAGGAGTTTTGATTATGCCTAAATTGGATTATGTAAAACGTAACTATTCTCTTCTAAATAAGTCTGGTTTTATATTTTTTTTTTTGTAGTCAAAGATGACTCAAATCATACTATAGGAGTGGAATTTGGTTCAAAGATCATAAATGTTGGTGGTAAATATGTAAAATTGCAGATCTGGGATACAGCAGGACAAGAGAGATTCAGGTACCCTTTTCAATCATTTTATGAAGTGTTTGTTATTAAATTACTGCTGTGGGTGTTGGGTATTATTTATCCCTGCTTATGAGTAGACATTGTTTCTTGGACAGTGGAATTTTCTCTGCTTTCATATTATTAACGAGGCCAAATCCTCCAACTTGGAAATAGCAATGTAGATCCACTGGTTTCCGTAAAGCAATACTGCCTTGAAGGATCTGAGGATTCTGCCCTTTCTTTCATTTGTTTTTTCTTGTGATAGTTAAGGTATGTAAGTAGAATAGGTGGCTAAAAGTTTGTTCACCAGCCAAATGCAGAACAGTTTTTTAATTAATGTGCGTGTGCTTAATTAACTCTGTGTTTAGAAGACCTTCTATTGATTGGAATAAGTAAATGCCAGGAAGTTGTAAGCTGTTCAAAATCTGCATGAGAAATAGCATAACATTATTAGTGGGGGAAAAATATCACTTGTCAAGTTCACTTGGCTCAATACACTTCTAGAAAGACTGAGATCTCTTAAGTTTCTTAAAGAAAAAGCAACATATTTGCCAGCTTAGAACCACCAATGTACTTCTAATGCTGTATTTTTCTGTCATCCATCTGAGGCATAGATCAAACTCAGTAAGAATCTAATGTATTCCTGAGTACATTCACCATGGAAGAGGACATCAGTATTTTATACTTTGGGGAGCAGTGTAGGTGTGAGGTTTCTCAGGGGGGTGGGAGGCAGTGGTTAACAAAGGGGAGCATGGTATTAGAAGTATGAGTAGTGGGCAGGAATTCAGGTAAATGTCTTCTATTAAAGAAGTTCTTTGAGTACGTCTGTGGCTAGATAAAGCTGGGAGTGCTAAGTCATCTCCATTAATGAGATCTCTTCAGTGCCTTGGCCAGGTATCCTGGGATTCTGATGCGCTTGGAATCTCTTCTTTCAGAAGCTTGTGCAAATTCCGTTCTTTCAAGTTCAAAGTGTTCACAGACTTGCAGGTCCCTTTTTTTTCCCTATTGCTTTTCATAATCTATGTACTTCTTTTCTGGTTAAGGCTGTGACTGCACCTCTGCATACTTAGCAGGTGTTTTTTCTTCTTCCTCTGCCTCTTGAAAGATGCTTTGCTCTGCTTTCCTTACCCCCTCCTCTTCAAATTAAGGAGTCTTAAATTGTTCAACTACAGCTACTTTGCCCATTCTCTCCTCATTGCTGGGCGTTGAAACATAAGTTAATTGTGCCGTTTTCATACCAGAGATACCACCATCAGCTCCCAGTTCTGTATCAGGCTGTGTAGTGTAATGATATGCGTAGCTTCAGGTCCCATGGACTTTGAGAATCCCTATACAACTATATTTAGTGAAAGTGCTTCATCAAAAGTCTAATTGTAAATACTCTGCTGCTGCATAGCTCTTAATGTTGTCTAAAAAGCATGTTTCATTTTCAATAAGCAAATGAGAATTATTTTTCATAATAGAGATTGCATTATTATATTTACCCCGATTTGAAACAATGAAGATATTACAGAATCATACATCTATAATTCCATTTCAGGTCTGTAACAAGGAGTTACTATAGAGGAGCTGCAGGTGCTTTGCTTGTCTATGACATAACCAGGTAAGAAAGCTAGCAACTCTTTTGCTCGTAGACTACCAGATACAATTAACACATAATGATTTCTCCACAAGTACCTAATCCTTTAGCAGAGAATGGGCAAGAAGAAAAGAAAGTAAGCACAAAAAGTACTTTCATTTTATTGTGTATTTAAGTTTTGGAGCTTGCATACATGAGATATTGTGAATGTCTTAAATGTAAACAGCCTCAAAGTGTTAGACAAGCACATGGGAATTGGCCCACCAGTAGCTTCTCTAGTCTCACTGGCTCAGGAAGCCTTGCCACAGAAACGAAGGGCAGACTTCAGCCACTGTTAGCCAAGGTGGTATAGCCCTGTTTGCAGAAACTGCTTATTAGTATGTTAGTGTAACAGGTCATCCCCTGGAGAATCTAGTGCTACCTACACTTTCCTTACCTATAGCCCAAAATTCTGATCATCTCTGAATCTTTTAAGGTTTTAATATTAGAGGCAGCCAATGGAATACCTTACCATTACACATTTCCACATTTTTTTTTCCTGGCCGCCACTGATGGATAGTTGTCAGATAAGTTTTGTGTTTGTTAATGATCTCACTAGATCTGTTGCTTTTTGTCCTGTGAGTGGATTGTTCTCCTGTGAGCAGCCTTTGAGATCTGTTTTGTGCTTAAGGCCAGTTGGACTCATCTGTCCATCTTACTTCTTGAAGGCTTTATCTTTGACCACTGTTACAATGACTAATGGTGTGTGCGGGGTACCTGCCTGTGATACTGCTCTGGGCACAAGTGTGAAAGTTGAGGCGTGCAATTCTATGCAAGTGTCCTACAGTCCCACCTGAAACTTAAGTATCAGTTGATTTCCATGTTAACAATAATTCAGTCTTTTACCCCAAAATTTCACGCCCAAAAGGCTGAAATTAGATAAGTGCTTAAAATGTTACCTTTTCACATGAACAAGGTATTTTAAAATTGTGTGTATTTATATGTTGTGATCGGTTTACTTTTGCTTTTTAAAAACTTGGAAGCTTTGAAATAGTTTTATGAAGGAACTTGATACTCCTCCTAATTCATAGCCGGCGTATCGAGATACGTAGGTGACTTGCCTGACTGTCAGCAATTTGTTTGCCACAAATACAGAATTGCCTTCTGAGTTTCAGTTCAGTGATCTGTTCCTGAGTTATGAGTGTGTTCTGATAAAGGATGTCTCTTCCTACGTAGCCGGGAAACCTACAATGCGCTTACTAATTGGTTGACAGATGCAAGAATGTTAGCAAGTCAAAATATTGTGATAATACTGTGTGGAAACAAAAAGGATCTTGATGCAGATCGTGAAGTTACTTTTTTAGAAGCATCCCGGTTTGCACAAGAAAATGGTAAGTAAAAAAATATATCTTCATGTAGCATTCAGAGATGCTTAATAATTAAAATAATTTAAATTTTATGCAGTTAGGGAGGACTTTGCCCGCTGTACCTTGTCAAATATCTACAGAATATAGAGCTCTGTGAGGCATAGAGAGAGGATAATGCCTGCAGTGAAAACTACATGTACTATTTAAGTCTCATTACCAGTGATTCTTCCAGTTGCAGGTGCTACTTACAGAATATCTTCTGTGTGGAGATGTATTCCCAAGGGAGGGTAATGCAATGTCAGGTACTGCCTTGCCTTCAAAGGGCTGAGGAGAAAATGAAGAGTACTATTTCTTGGTTTTCAGCATCTTATAGATTCTGTAGATTATAGACAAAGTCCCCTGGAGTGTGCTGAAGTTGGAAGGAATGTGTTTTGCTCAAAACTTGAGTTCAGTACTTGGCATGGATCTGGAGGACTATTACCTGGTCTGTAGTATTTAGAATTTCCAGTCTGAGGACACATCTCTGTGGCAGCCGAAGCCAGTCTCAGTCTACCCAGTGGTGCTGCAGTTCTGCCATCAGTAAAATCTGGGTTTGGTTTTATAAATCTTTTATAAATAGTCTTTTCTACCAAGTGTGGCTACTGTCTGTCCTTTTGCATGTAACTCTCTATTAATGGAAGACTATATGAAGTTCCTCAGTTTCATGCACTATTTTGCCTGCACAGCCCGGGTTATTATCTTTGGATTTTGACTTTCTTGGGTTAATGTATGAATTTCAGAGGAAGGGTTTTTTAATTTTTTTCCCTTAAAAATTTTTTTTTTTTTCCAGACAATACTATTTCACAATAGCTCTCCTTAAGAAAATTTTGATTGTTCCTAGCTTTCATGCTGTGAATTGCTATATCAGATATTCCAGACTTCTTTTGAGATTGTTTTTCTGGTGTCAAATGCAGAGCTGATGTTCTTGGAAACAAGTGCACTAACAGGGGAAAATGTTGAAGAGGCCTTTGTACAGTGTGCAAGAAAAATACTCAATAAAATTGAATCAGGTAAATTGAGATTTATGTTCTTTTTACGTTTGTTTGTTTGTCTGTTTGTTTCCTGAAAACGAAAAGTACATACGGAAATATCCCCATTCAAAATTCTCTGATAGAATTAACCCAAAGAATCAGAATTTCATTCTGGTAAAATAACCCATTTGGTTTACAGCTGCTTCCCGTATGTTTTGATGTCAAAGTCAGATCTGTATATCTAAAAGGGGTGGCGGTGTGAATTCTGGATGTTTTTACTTTGTGTTTACTTCGACAGTCAGCTCTGAGTGTAGGCTGTGCGTTCTGTGGGTTGCTCTGTCTCTACAAACATCAAGCCTGACATTAGACAGTTTTGGCAATGCAGAATAAAAACTTAGCATCAGGGAAGACATAAGTCTTAATTTTGCTGCTCTTATGTAGCAGGATACAGACAAGAGAATTGAAACAGTAATACTGAAAACTTCCTGGATGTTTCCTAGCAACTCTGTTTCTCTAAAGTGACCTTCTTGCCTCTTGGTTGAAACCATTTTTATTTTTCCATATCTAGAAATATACCAGAAAATTCTCAGTGCAAGTGGGAAGGTTTCTACTGGAGACAGGCTTGTAAGCGTTAGGTGACATTACAGCTAATTTGCATTCCAGTTTCTGTATCTTATAGAATCATAGACTGGTTTGAGTTGGAAGAGACCTTTAAAGGTCATTTAGTGCAGCCTCCCTGCAGTGGGCACAGACAGCTTCAACTCGAGCAGGTTGTTCAGGTTGCCCCATCCAATCTGACCTTGAATGTTTCCAGGGACAGGGCATCTGGAACCTCTCTGGGCAACCTGTTCCAGTGCTTCACCACCCTCACTGTAAAAAAGTCATCCTTATATCTAGTCCAGAGCTACCCTCCTTTAGTTTAAAAACATTATACCTTGTCCTGTCAAAAGGCCCTGCTAAAAAGTCTGTCCTCATCTTTCTCATAGGCCCCCTTTAAGTACTGAAAGGCTGCAGTAAAGTCTTCTAGCTGTTTGATACCTTTTCAGTTTTAAGTATTGTCAATATTGAAAAGTTTCTCTCAGACTAATTAAATAGTTTGAATGCCAAATGCAAATTTTTAGATTAAATGAATATGGTATTTTCATAGGAATTTCCTGATCACTGCATCAAATCAATGCCAAAGAGTGGGTTTTATTTTAAACAAAAAAAAAAAAAGCACACCAACCCAAAAGCAAAGTATAACTAGTTTCTCATACTAGTTACATGGTACCAGTTAAATGACTGATTTAAAGAGGCATTATCACAACAGAAGTCCTGTTTTCTGTGAGCTGCACCTGTTTTCTTTCTGCTGGCACACATGCATTGATTGAATCATGGAAAAACTGAGACTGGAGAGAACTTTTGGAGATCTCTAGTCCAGCCTTCTGTTTATTCAGCTTCAAAGTAAGAGCGAGTTACCCAGGGCTTGTCAAGGCATATTTTGAGATGCTCCAGGAACGGAGATTCCCCAGCCCCACTGGGCAATGTGTCCCAGTGCAACAATTGATGCTATCTACCTAGTCAGTCCTCAGCTTTGGGCTTGTTCCATCACAGGTGCAGAGCTCTGCATCTGTAGTTGCTGAATTTCATGAGGTTGATGCTGGCTTGTTCCTCTAGCTTGGCCAAGGTCTTTTGTGAATGGCAGCCCTACCCTCAAGCTATCAACTGGTCCCCTCGATGTGATGTCATCTGCTGACTTGGAAATGGCTCACATGTGTTCAGTGAACCAGAATAAGTGATATGAATTATTCAGAGGGATTCTTTGGCTTGGGGTTTGTTTTTTTTTTAAGACTAAATATTTCTAACCTTGGCCAGTACACCATCTCTGAAAACACAGGATAATGGAGTAGGCAGAAATGGATACCAGAAGTAGGCAAGGTTGAGATCATTTCCTCTAGGGTCAGTGCTTTATGGAATTCTACTGTCAGATCGATCCATTTTTGTTTGGCTTGGTATCCTACAGTACTACTTTCTTTGCATATTAGCCTCTGAAAGCAGGCAGTTTTTAACATAACACATTTTGGTCATTTCCTTTGTTAGAAGTAGTGGGTGAAAATACATTTCTTCTTGCAGACAAACTTGGAGAAAAACTGCTTTGTCATTATGTATAAGGCACATGGTTGAAATTACAGGAGAAAATGATACAGGTTTAGAATTGCCTAGAAGTAACCAGAGTTGCACAGGTCTCGCCATTGCTAGAGCAGAATATCATTACGTAATTTTTATCTAATGTTGTCAGTTAAATCAGAATGTAATATCTGCACATGATACATTATCTTGTGGCCATTTTGTTTCTCATCAGGAGAATTGGATCCAGAAAGAATGGGCTCAGGTATTCAGTATGGAGACGCTGCCTTGAGACAGCTGAGATCACCTCGTAGAGCACAGGCACAAAGTGCTCAAGAATGTGGGTGTTAAAGAAATAAACCACAAAATCCCAAGTACTTACTTTAGATACAGAAGGTAAGGTTACAAAAATCTTAGAGTGTTGGGGTAAATTTCTGTATTTCATAAATGTCCTGTATTGAGTGGTTGGCTTTTTTGTAAAGTAATGTAAAATCTAGTGAAATAATGCACGGTAGAATGGATTAGTTTTTTATATACTTTGGTATTTCTTCTACCATCTTCCCATTAAAGCAAGACTTGTGCTCTTACTGAAGTATTTCTGGATCTTTGCTTACTCTGAGTAATGCTGTGGAAAACATGTTAAAATTCTGTATGCCTGAAATGCATTATAGCCCTACTAGTTACCTAATGCACTGTAGAGAAAGTGAGTCATTTCTGTCATATCATGGACCAATATTACTAGAAACGAGAATTCATTAAGTGTATGGTGCTGCATCTTAATAACATCATAGAATGGTAGGAGTTCGAAGGGACCTCTGTAGATCAGCGAGTCCAACCCCCTGCCAGTGCAGGATCACCCAGGGCAGGACACACAGGAACAGATCCAGGCAGGTCTGGAAAGTCTCTAGAGAAGGAGACTCCACAACCTCTCTGGGCTGCCTGTTCCAGTGCTCTGCCACTCTCCCAGTGGAGAAGTTTTTCCTCATGTTGAGGTGGAACTTCCTGTGTTTCACCTTGCTACCATTGCCCCTCACCCTATCATGGGGCACAGCTGAAAAGAGTCCAGCCCCTTCTACTTGACACCCACCTTTCAGGTATTTGTAAACATGAATGAGATCCCTTCTCAGTCTTCTCTTTTCCAGGCTAAACAGCCCCAGGTCTCTCAGCCTTTCCTCCTAAGAGAGATGTTCCAGTCCTTTCCTCATCTTGTCCAAAGCTATTATGTAGTCTTTTCTGGAAATACGAAGTTTAAAGACCAAGACTTGAAAATTAAAGATAATACTGGATTTCAAACTTTCAGACTTTTTAAAATTATTTTTTACTACCTAAAAGCAGACTGAAGTTGTTCTAATTGCTGTTGGCTCCGAGCAGAAATGTAAACAAGAGAATAGTATTTGTTGCTGAAGCAGTGTTGTCATCTAAAGTAGATCTTCTGGGGCTGTTGCAGCCTATGGAATAGGTGTATAGTCTTGTAAAAGTCTTGCAAAGTCATTCTTCAGAGAAAAGAACAGACTTTTCCATCTACCAGTGGTAGGGTAAGAGACATAAAAGTAACATAACACACTACTAAGAACAGCTTGGTGGTTAGTCATAAGAATAACAGCTGTCCTTCAGACACCTCTCAATATTAATGGATTTTACTTAACTCTTTGCAGTGTGTAAGTGGCTCTTAGGACAGTCCTTTCTCCCTGTGTAGTTAATTATTCAGGTACAGTTAATTTTTATTTCTCTGATATGAAGACAGCAATATCAAACAAGTACTGCAGGCACAGCTATTGCATCATTTCCACTGTATTAATTTTCTTTTTTATCAGCCTGAGCAGTGCACACCAGCAGAAGCTTTACAGAATGTTAAATAAGGCAGCATAAGTTCTGCCTTCTCATTTTGTTCTGTATTGTGGGAGCTTAGCTCCCAATTAAAGCTCAGAATTTTAAATAATGGCTAGGAGTCCTTGAACTGCTTTCCTCCCTTATTTTCCCCCTGTAAAAGATCACCCTTAACTAAGAGACGGCTGATAAAGGGCATGAATTTAGTTCAGCTTTGGTAGGGCTCTACAGGAGTGAATATTCACTGATCTTCTTTCAGGAGCCGAGTTTTCGAATTGATCAGATGCAAATAATTGACGGAGTTCTTTTGTATTTTACAGCTGTCCTTGCCAATGATGTTTGAAGAAACAGTAAATCTTGAAGGCTATGCAGTTCTTAGAAGCATCTTTTCACTATCTATGAACAGAGACCACTGCTGACAAAAAGGTGTGGTGTGGGGCAGGAATGTTCACGTGACACAAAAGTCTGCAAAGTGAACTTGATAATGTGGTGGACAATATTAAGACTGATACGTATGTAAACATTTTCCATTACCTATTTTTGTCCTTTCACCTCTAGTTTAAAGCATTGCTATGTACTGTAAATAACATAACGGTAAATTGCAAAGCATGGTATACTTATGTATGCTGATAGAATGTTGCACTACAAGCAGTTTGATATTTTATTTTTTTATCATATAAACAGATTTAACTGAGGTAGGCTTTGTCATTTTTGTTTGTTGCACAATAGTTTATATTTATGACCTGAATTATAAAACCACTGGCATTGTCAGCGAGGGGTGGTTGTTTTATTTTTGCTACTTAGTTTGCTACATTCTAACAAGCTGTTGACATAACTGATTCTCAACATACGGTTAGAAGCCATCCTTACATTTACTATTATGTCAAGTTGGAAAAGTAATTTTTATCAACATTCGCATATTGTATTTTATCACAATTCTTCAATAACTTCAAAACTTTGGAAAAAATACTTTCAAGTCTCTCAAATGGCTGTTGACTGACTTGGAGGTTTTGTTTCTTGGTCCTGATGTTTTGTGTAGCACTGGCATCATGAAGGTGGAATGTACATGTGAAACAGAACTGTGCATCTTCTGTGTGCGTTGCAATTCTAGGGCAGGGGCATGGGCTGAGGGAGAATTACCACAGCAGGAGTTCTCCTAACTTCTTAGCAATCAGCCATGGAAATACAAACTCTGTTGAAGCATACTTGGTGAGGTACAAACTGAACCCAAAGGGGTGGTTGTAAAGTATCCTGAATGTATAAAATTGAAAATACAATTTTTTTTTTTTCTTAAACATTCATGAAGTACAGTTTAGAACTTGAATTATAAAATTGGACTTTAAGCTTAGGAACTCAGTAAGTCTTGCTGGAGCTCTACCTTTGAACTTCATGTAAGTGCACTGTATGCAGTGCTGTCCACATTGCCCCCAGGGGATTCGTGTGATGGAAGGAAAAAAACAAGTGTACTACTTACGTAGTTCTTTCTTCCTGTGAAGCTCATCAAGGGTAATTTCAGCCTTGGTACTGAATTTTTTTTTCCATGTGTTAAAACATGCAATTCAGACTTTCTTTCCTGCCCTCTCTTTATTGTGGGAAAGAAGCGTAGGGAAAGAGATTAGGAATCCTGTCCTCGTTCCTCAGCTGGAGACAGAAGAGACTGGCAGAGGGTCCAAGAGGGAGGACTGAACCACAAGTATTGCTTATCTGTTTCACAGTGCCATGACAACTGATCAGGTAAGAGAGCTGTGTCTTTTGTTTTGCCAGGTAAGGAGCTGCAGAACTAAGCTAGTGTTTCTGGAGGTAGCTGAATTCAGCCAATTCAGTGGGGCAGTCTCACTTGCACTGATGGAAATCACTAGTGACATTTTCACTCGGTCACTTGTATAACCTGAGATGGCATGTCTGGAAGTGCAAGTTAATTATTTTGTGTTAACTCAATCAGAACCCAATATTGAAATTACAGGGTCAAACATGCTTTATTATTTTCTTTCTATGAATTTTTTTCTATTTAAGGATTGCTTATCAAATGCATGTTTAGAAACTGAACCAGGAAACTGAACTGATGATGTAGTTCAGAGGGCAGTTAAAGCACAAGAACAAAGCAAGACTGCTACACAGAGTTACACCATCTTTCATGGAATTAGAGTTGTGTTTGAAACTACTCCCTTTGTCCTGGCATTTTTGTTTCAAATGGATGCTTATTTGAAAACTACACACTTTAGGTCATCTCTGAATTCAAAGGAATTCAGTTTGCTTTGTACTTGAAAAGCCTAGATTTAGGTATAAAAAGGCTGATGAGTCCAAATACTTAAGGTACCTAGGAGAGAGATGTAACATGTTATATTTAGGATTGGATTTGCTGCATAACTGGTAACAATTATTCCCAAGGAGTATTCCCTTCCTGATAAGAGTGTAAAGTATTTTTGAAGCAGCTTAACTGTTGCATTTATAAGAACAAAGAACTCCAAAGAAACTTACCTCTCTTAATCCTCACCATTTGGCTTCCAGTGCTCCGAACTGGAAGCAATTACCAAAAGCAAGACTTCTGAAATAGTTGTCACCTCCACCAGTCCAAATGGCAGATTAACAGGGAGATGTTGTGTTTCTGCCAGAGTTGGGGGAGGGTGTTACAAAACGCCAAACCAGTTCTGGAATGCTAGGAAAGAATTACATATTGGGAGGTCTGTACCCGTGCTTTCCACAAGCCGATCTGGTTTCTCAGTACTCTTGACAAAGTGAAAGCTGAGCACTTGCTTATCAGCTGGGACCTAGCACAAGTAATGCTGAAGGCTTCTCTCCTAGCAGTGTTGCAGTGGTTGAAGGGGTGTTGGCTGTTGATCAAAACTTCTTTCCATTATTACAGGAGTAGTTGAAAGGAGCAGGGGACTATTACTTAATTGTTGCTTTTAAATAGAAACTTTAGGGGTTTGGCAGGGATTTTTTTTGTACTTCTTCCTGTACTTTTTCCCTTTACATCCAAGACTGGCCTCTTTTATATGCTTGGTTTTTATGATCATTTTGGTCAAGTGTCTGTGGTTAAGAAGCAGTAAGCACAGTTCTATTCTTTCTGTAACCAACTGTCTTAAGCTGTCCCCTTCCTACCTGGAAGGAAAGAATAGTGTCATTATAGTAAGTTTTGACCATATTTTTTTATTGTATACTCTTACTGTACACACATTAACCAGATTAATGTGCATGTTTTCTAGTATCACAACCTTTTATGCTGCATCTCACTGACATAAAAAAAAACTTTCTAAAATGGCAACTCCTGAGGGAAGTACTGTTGGAAGCAATGGCTCTCACCAGTACAAGCTATATTGTTTACTCTTTCTCCTCTGAGGGTTTTTAATTTCTAAAAATAAACACCGTGCCAACAACAGCCTTGAAGTAGATTTTAAGCTTTTGCATTATAGTTCATACAACAAACCAAAACCTAGCTCACCTAAACAGTATGTGATAAATAGGGTAATTTATATATGTTTTTAGTGTAAAATTCTTCCTTTACCAAAGCGAGATGGCTTGGAGTTTTACATTAAATACTGAGTACCTATATCCTAGAATTTATTGGATGTGGAGCTTTAGCTGTTGAGACCTTTAAAAAAGAGTTAAATGTTTTATAGCTTATGTCTTGCCTTTCACTGAGTCTACACTATTTCGTTTAATGCTTGTATCTAGCACCAAATAAAGAATCTTTCTTGATTTTCTAGGTGTCTTCCAGCACATTCTTTTTACTTGTACAAGTTTTACCTGCTAAGTGAAGTCCATAAAATGACAACCCTTAGGTGGTCTGGGGGGGGGGCAGAACCCAAACACTTCTGCTAAATTCATTGTATAGGCAGTATAGGGCTAGGATAGCAGCAGATGCTAAAGGAGCTGGAGTGCTTCAGTGTATTTACCCAGAGCAGGCCCTTACTTGCATGTTCTGGTGGCAACTTTACCTATGGCCTGCAAGGGCTGCAACGCTGCTGCTGCTGCATCATTGCCCTTCTCCATCTCCTGCATCTACAAAGGTACACTTATGATTAGGGAGGAGATGGATGGATCTAGGTCTCTTGGAGAGTGTGGCTTAAGTTAACATTTTAGGGTGGGAAAAAAAACAAGGGGAAAAAAGTTTCTCCAGACTACCAGGCAACTCAGATTGAACACACGGTTGATCTAACTCATCCACTCTTTGTATTCAATGAGGTAGCTTATGTCTCAAAGCACACAGCTCCTGGAAGTCCTTAAAAATGGAATGCTATAAACCAACTTCCTTGATTACTCTCTGCAATTCACTCATTTGCATTATATTCTATGTGCTGAAAGTTTCCACTATAAAAAAAAAGAAATAGATTGTAATTCCAGAGAGTAAAGACATCAGGTCTCTTTCATTCACTGCAGAACTTCAATGTAGCCATTCTTTAATAGCTTGACTTTTCCTATTTGCAAGATTATACTAATTCTGAACCATTCAGCTTCCTTTCTTTTCACCCATGTTAGCACTTTACCTTAGAACTTTTTTTGAAGTTCTACATTAAGATTCCCCCTGGCTGAATTGCAGCTCTTACATTTTAAGGCCTATTTTTCCCCCACTCCTTAGCAGTAGAAAAATCCCATCAGATCAGGAAAGGGTATTAAGAATCTTTGGGAGAGTTAAAGGAAGAACATAGGAAACAAGCTCAGCTTTCAGCTGGACTTGTAACTAATCTAACCCTTCACCCAACAGTCATTAGAGGGGCCTGTCACTTTGCAGGAGAAAATGAGACAAGCAGAACCCCCAGTTTGCATGCAGAGAATTAAGGTTTTCCATTACAGGGTACTTGAGACCCCAAAACACACAGTCCAAGCAGTCAAGGCACTTTGTGTCACTCATTTTATTCACATCTACAAGTTGACACTACACTATTAAATATAGACAATACAGGAGCATTAAAAACAAATACTGTTTAAAAACTTTTAAAAAACACATATTGCTTCAAGCTTAGATGGTATTTCCCTATTTTTTTTTAAAGTGAATTCAGTGCTAACAATAGCTGAGGCAGCTTCCCATTCACTTGTACCCCTCTTTTTTTTAGGGGCTGCTGTCAAGGTTGAGTCAGGCTCCCTATATGGCTTTGCTGCTGAGCTGGAAAATTAACTGGAATGTCCAGGTTACCACACAAGGCCCTCAGATTGCTAGCTTTTGGTCCCTATCACAGTAAAAAAAAAAAGTAGTCAGAGAGGCCTTTGTAGTTCAGTGGCACTGCATTATACCATAAAAAATACACTTCCCAGTACATTACAAACTTGATCTAAATGTGTATTTGCTTCCTGGATAAAATTCTTACCAAAAATTCAGGTCTGTGCCCCTGTTTTATTAAGTTGGGCTCTAAATTTAGCTATCACCTTGACTATCTCAGCTTCCAGTGAAAAAGTCTGTAATTCATAGTTGCAGAGATGTGACAGCAGTGACTGAACAGGCATGCTACTGTATTTTACAGGGACAGTCCTCTGCAGTTTTCACTGTAACATTTTACATTGTAAACACTAGTCTTCACAACACTAGAAATTGCAGCATTACACATTGTAAGAGTCTTGTTTCACTTAGCTAAGTACTTTCAGAAACAAAAAGGAATAAACAGTTATTTTAATGAAGACTTTGGACAAGTGAGTATTTACTGTGCTCTTACAAAGTTTTACTTCTAAAACAGGAGTGAAAAGTGTTCATCACTTGGCTGAATTCAAGAGTCCATGCAAGACAAAGTTCAGAACTTTCTTAATCTTTAGGGTGACATTCATTAGAGGTTTTCCATTTTAGTGAGTCCAATTTGATGTAAAACAGCCACCTCCTGTGCAGATCTATGGAATATGGTAAAACTTCTTACACTGAGAAAGTCCTGCTTTCCAAGTCAATTGGCTTTCCATTTGTTAACACCAAAACACTAAAAATAACAGATTTACAGACTTCAGCCTGGCACATGCCAAATATTTTGCATATACAACTTGCAGTGATTAGAATTACATTATTTCACAGAGTCTAAGCCAACCTACTAGCCATTTTTTAGTCAAATACTGCCCAAATGCAGGAAGGCAGATTCTGATTTTTCAGAATAATTTACCCCTCACTTCAGGCATTATTTTACTTAAACCAAGACAGTACTAACATAGCACCCAGGATTATTTTTAGCTACAGATGAGTTGAAAAAGTGTGACGGTGACTCACATGACCTGACTAGTGTCACTACTGTCTTCTAGCAAATTGTTTTGGTGGGGAACAGCTCTTGACTAGAGAATGATAAGAACTAGAACATTTCCTCAGTACACCACAGCTTTGATGCTGTTGAAGATTCTCATGCTCTGTAGAACACCTGAACAAGCCTGTCTGGATTTTAAGTGGTACCCACTATCCAAGGCAGAAGACACTTAACCTTCTATAATTATTGGAAAGACCAACATTTAATGGGAGATCCATCTTATCCAAAAATGGGTTACTTAAGGCAGGCGCATAGTCATCGTGGCTCCTCCATTCTCAGTGGAGAGAGGGAGCTGTAAAAGCTGTCTTTGAAAGCATGGCAAAAGGAGTCCTGCCCTGCACAACCAAGGAAACTTCAATGTGACAAAATGCACTGAGGGTACAGTCCATCTGGTGTGGTTATATAAAGTCTACAAAGCCTGTGGGCAACAGGGACAGGCAGAGTTTTTATTGAATAAGGCTGTTAAACACTACTGAGTTAGTGCTTTGATACTCTTGCTCAAAGCTAGGGTGGATTTCTGAATTGAAACGGCATGAGAAACTACTTAAGCATATTTACAACAGCTATTTAAAGAGGAACACACAGCATAGAAGGAAATTAAAAGAATCTCATGGAATAAAGGCATCCTCTGGAATAGTTTGCCTCAGTTTTGGGCACTGTTCTAAAGCTTTAGTAAGTTCTACTTTTTGTTTTACTTCAAAGTTCCAATGCAGTAATTTTGCTATGCACAAAACATACTTGATCATACTTTGCATTCCTAGTCTTAGAAGCTGTAAAATCTCTAGTAGGTAGCTTGGACAAGGAGTTCTCTATTTTTTTACATCTTTATGCTTAAGAGGCAGGTAAAAAAAGCAGATTATAATTTCATGGATTCTAAGACATAGTTAGATTAATTTTAAGAGTAATGAAACTGATTTACTAATGTACTTAACACTAGGAGGCAGCAGTGCTGGAGGATCCCTTCTCATGATCACAAACTTTCCACTAAGCATGTAACTGTGTTGCAGTACTAATGCTAGAGTCCTGCTTACTCGCTGAGATTGCAGAATGAAGCTAAGACTAGTGCAGGTTTCTGCTGCAGAAGTGCAAGTGTGCTTCCTGTGGAAAGGTGCCGTCTGTAAAACACAAGCTTCAAAACAGTTAAATGGAGATAACCAACATGTGTAACTTAACACACAACACATCTGAACAATAAACTTTGAAGCTCACAACTACAGCAATGATCTGCCTAAAGCTTAAACTGAAAGTTAATTTACCACAGCTCAAGGGAGAACAAACAAAACAAAACCAAAACCACACCACTGAGGATCTCAAACAATTACTGTCTTACTATGTAGAAGTAGGACCTAGAAAGTAAAAGCAGTCAAAGTTCCTGTTTACTAAAGGTTACACCTCTCCTTCCCCTAGCTCTCGCTCCCTTATAGTGAGGAGCTCTGCACCAATTCTGAGGCAGAAAGCTTCTCAGGACTTCATCTACAAGTTTTATCAACATGATTTTCAAGTTTAAAACTTTTAACAGAATACTTGTACACCACCACCAAATGGAATGCATATTGCACTCTGACATCCACTGAGCATCATAGATATTTTTAAGTGTTAAAAATAGACTTCACTAGACAGGAGCCAGCCCTCTCCTTCAATAAACACACTGACATGATTAAGCACAGAGGGAGCGTGTCCACAAGCTTAATGCAATCGTACAAGTTGATACCGGTAGAACAAAACTGCTCATTGAGCAGCAGCTATCAGGTAATGATTGTCTAACATCAGTTATTTGGTACAACAGGTACAGCAACAGCAAAACAATCCTGTAGCTGTTTCTCGCCCTGAAAATTGGTAGTTTATTCTAATGACCTTAGAAACAGCAATATAAGTTATCACCAGCAGATTAACTAATCAGACAAGGTTTTCTGAAAGTTTCTACATACAGGCAATACTTGGTATTTGCCTGCCTAATTTGTTAGTGCTGTTCACCAGACCCACTGGCTTTCCTGTTGCCTGTCTTTGTACTTGAGCAGAATTATTTAATCATGTACAACTATAAATGCAAAGGCACCTCCATCACACCTTTAAAATCTTTCCCCATCACCACCACCTCCCCATGACTTTGACTTTTAAAATAAGGGACAGATTATTTGTAACCAAGGATCAAAAAAGTGTTTGCTTTGGCTCCCTGTATGCTAAGGTTCCCCTCTCCCACCCCCAAAACAAATCAAATGAAGTATTAGAAAAGTTCCCAAAAGGGGAATTGTTTAAAAGTTTGGGTAGCTATATCTAAAAGCCTCTTCAAATGTTATGGCTCCAACGATACACCCTACTGTGAGGTAGGTAGCCAAGATAAAAATATTGTAACAAATATTTTAAGAGATGGAAACTCCCTATAAAAACCTTGCATAAGTAGTTTGGTTCCTTGCACCAGTGTCCTGATATGCATAACTTCTCTTGAAGATGCCTAAGGGAATCCACATTCACCGGGCTCTTGCCGAGTAACATCGCATATACTCTGTCATCCAAGGATTATCTGGTGGGGAGGGCTTTATTCGCCAAGCTTTCTCTGCTTCCGCTGATCGTACGCGCCTCTGAGAAAGCTTCCTTTTCTCCACTTGTCTCCTGTTCTTTGCTCGTAGAGCAGATTCGTGAATCTAAAAGACCAGAGTCAGTATTACAGCAGGAAAACAGTCTAGGAACCCTACCAGCAAAGCTGAGGATCACTTTGTATTTGTCCCAATTCCCATCCTGAAGAAACAGCATGTGCTAGCAAGATTATGTTTTTTGTAATTTGTACCACTAATAGAAGCAGAGATTTATTCTTTTACCAAAAAAAAATGCCTCAAATTCTATTCTGCATTCTCTTTCCCCACTACACTATTAAACAATTCCAAAAATCTTGAACATTTCTCAATCTTACTCAGACATTCTAAAGACCTCAACTCTCTTATTTCTACCATTTAAAATTCTTAAACATCCCTCAAGATGCCCAAGCATCCCCTAAAATCTAAGCCATATGAGTAAGACCAATCTCTAGAGACTCCTTACCAGAGGCTGAAAAACAATTTTGACAACATGCTGCAGGCACACCTACATATGTTTTTATATTTATAAATTACCATATCTTGCCCAAATTTAATCTGAAGAGACAGCTATGTTTTCTTGCTTCTATCTCCAGATTTAAAACTGCCTCCCATCTCCATTAGGAGAAAGCAACACTTTTCAAATATTCCAGAAAAGTGACCTAGACAGGTCAGTTCCCACAAAGAACCATCCTTAGTGACAGAGCACTACATAATTGGATGCATTTCAGAAGTGTCCTGCCCATTCACTCCAAAGTCAGGACCTGATTTTAGGGTTTCTGTAACTGATTGTAGCATA
Organism: Todiramphus chloris collaris; assembly: GCA_025345505.1. Taxonomy (NCBI): domain Eukaryota; kingdom Metazoa; phylum Chordata; class Aves; order Coraciiformes; family Alcedinidae; genus Todiramphus; species Todiramphus chloris. The sequence goes on along the minus strand of JANVCC010000020.1, from coordinate 9,892,736 downwards.
AGAACTGTTAGAAGCCTTAGAAAGTATAAACATCTCTGTGAGGCTCCTAGTACTAGGAAGCGCCCCAGCAAAAGTCACTCTTTCACAGCACAAGCACTACCCCAGTGTTATATACCTGCCTGCTGTGGAATGCCTGGTGCTAACTGCCTGCTGCTTTTTTCTTGTTTTCATGAGGTTCAGAATGCAGAAATACATTTACAACAGCCAGTTTTGCTGGTAGCACTGTAACAGCCAGAAACAAGATAGCCAAGTTTTAATCAGAACTTGCAAGTATTAATCAAACATGGGAAATTTCCAAAGCAATTAGCGCTTAAGAGCTGTTTGATTTGGGCATGTCAAGCCTCTTCAGGTTTATTGCTAGAATTTTTATTTTGTGGTATTGCTAGAACCTCCACACGCTCAAGTAAAGGCATTCCTGAAGAGCTTTATCTCAATGTTAGACATATGTCTTATCCAGCATTAAGTAGCCGCTGCCCTTTAATGAAACAAGCACTTTTACTTACTTCATTTGCTGAAGCAGAAGCACAGACATTGTGAGTTTTCTGGCTTCCAGTATCTGTCTGTCTTTCCCCCCACCCATACAGAGCAAATGGGTGTTTATTCTCCTTTGGTGCATCTGTCTTTTGAGGACTTTTGGCCGACCTTCGATCATTCCGACTAGACAAGGCACTTTGACTCGGACGTCGGCCTGTACGGCTGGTTTTCTCTGCTTCCTTTACAGGAGGGCATTCTACAGTTTTCTCTGGCTCTTCTTGGTGCCGCTTTTCTTGATCTTCTCTTTCTTTCTCTAAAGAACAACAAACAAAGTTATGCTTTAAGCCCCTAGTGACAACATACTAATGTCTAGTATGCACAGCCTTTTAATACATCATTGAATCTGGGCTTTTTTTAGCAATGGAAGAAGTCACTGCTTCTTCACTACTACATCTGAACTCTGCTACCCAAACTTTCGTATATTCATAGTAGTATACAGGAAGGTCAGGAACTGCTACCTGGGAGGAATTGCAAACAAAGGAAAACTAGTTCCTCCATAGCTCTATAGCTCGAGAAGATTGGCTCTTACGAAACAGTTGTTTCCCTGAGGTTTTATTATTGAATGTCTTGTATAATGCTGGTTCAGCTGCCAGAGTTGAACTACATCTGCAAATTCCCCCTCACAAACCCTACTCTGTGTACCCAATGCCTGGAGGACAAATGCTGGACCCTTGCGATGGATAGTTTAAAAAGCATTAAATCAAATATACTGCTTATAATACATCAGTGAAATCTGACTTTGGGAAAAAAAGTAAATATACCAAACCCCTTTAGTTCTCCGTCCTTCACATCTTCAACACTAGTGTGAAGAAGCTGGAGGTGTATGCTGGACATTGAACATGACCCCTAAGCATTGTGGGCACAAACAGACGTTTTGATCCGAAGTCTGTTGACTCTTAGGCTAACCACACCTTCTATAAAAAGGGCAACTAAGGATTTCTATTAACCTAACAGCACAGCAGACCTCTAGTAAGTGATCCTCTTCATGTGTCCACCTTTGAGCATTAGATGCTGCCTTCTGCTAGAACACAGCAATACATTCCAACTCTGCTGACAAACATGCTGAACTCAGTTGTGCTGCCACACTACCCACATCTGGTTGTGCAAGGGACCAGCTGCAAGTTACTTCTGTGTTCCAAGCCTGAGTACTTCCAGTCACCACCAGTATATACAGGAGTTCTAGTTTAAGGCTTGCTTACATATTGAGGATTTTACCACATACGACTAGAACAAATTTTACCTAAGTGTCTTCAGTAAAAGCAGAAGAGCTTGCCAATCCTGTGACACATTTGCAATCATTCTTGCTAATTGCTGTGATTTAGCTAAGTCAAGCAGGTACATGCCCCATCTGACACTGCTTTAATTTCATTTCTGCATCCATTCAGCCGTGATGAAATGGAAGTTACCTGCCTGTCACACTGGTTAAGCATCCTTTTACTCTTGCACTCACTTCACACTTGCAGGATAAAGACAAAGACTTTCCAAACACCCCAGCATTCCCATAAGGTACACCTCATGCTCTTGCTGTTAGTCTTGCCAGCACTTCTACTTGCTGCCAAGGTGCAGAGGCCCTGGTGCTGGGTCCTGTTCAGGCTGGCCTGTGCACACAGGCCTGCCAAGCTGTGCAGGTGCAGCATTCAGCTACAGATGGTATTGCAGTACAACTGAGTTTTTGGGTAAGAGTAGCCAGCAGCAGTGAAGTATTTGGAGCTGTATTTGTTAAGAATTTAGTTGAGTGTCCCCACAAGACAACATAGAAGAGTAGTTAAGACCAATATATTGAGTGCAAAAAGGTTCAGTCCTTATAGCCAAGGCTGGAGGAAAAGCAAGTGACCTCAATGTGGCAAAAGACATGCTTTGCACAGTGCCCTGGTCTCTGGCACACGGCTTCACCTCTAACAAGGCAGCTCATTCATCACAGTTGCAACAGGCAGCACCTAGCTATCCCCTTACAAAGTATTATAAATCCACCTCTCTACACAGGCCACTCCTACCAAAAGACTGGTGAGGTCCCCTTCTGTGGAAGAGGCCATTATCAGAAGGAAGCACTGGTTAGAAAATAAAATGCTGATGGGGGACATATTACTGTCAATTGTGAAAGAGGAGCGCTTTTATTTTTGCAAGCTGTCCCATCCTGCACTCAAGGGAAGATGGCATCTTCCTTCTGTACAAAGGAGAGTGGAGCAACAGAGTTCACGCGCAGCAGAGGTGGCATTTAGAGATTTAAAAATACATGAGAGTGGGGATTCTGCAGTTGCATGAATCCTCTAGCTTTAAGATACTACTTCAAGGCAACAGCCATGCCAGAGGATGCTGCTCACTAGGATCTAGCTCCAGCTGGTACAGAAATGATTGAGCCAGCTTGTCCCAAAATAGCACTAAAAGCATATGGGTAAATGGCACACGGAGTCCTGCACAGTCTTGCAGTAAAGGCTGTATGCCAGAGCATACTAAAGCACCTTAAGAGCACCTGCTATTAGAGCAGGCATTTCAGTTCATTCACTCCTACAGTGTATTTTTGCAGAACTCTGTGAAGGCACAAGGCACATATCTTTAACAATTATTTCAGTCTTTTATTTGAAACTATAGTTTGTATCCAAGTCATTTTGTTAGGCGTTCCTTTTCAGAAGGCACCAGTTGAAAGCAGGGAAGGAGTTAGACCCAGCTGTTCAGGGAGCCCAACTACCAGCAAGACCTGCCCATCTCCTTACCATGCAGTGTGCCAGCTCCAGCAGACACAGGGAACTGAACTGAACTGTCTGCAGCATTACAGGGATTAAACACAAGAGGGAGGAAAAAGCTAGGAACATTTAAAACTGCATCATGGATGCTAAACAGAGCACACTGGACAGGAGGGGATTAAGTGCTTAGCAGGCAGAACAAGGCTGCCAGGCCCACCCAACATGGCTGTTGAAAACTCCTGCACAGAAGAGCTCACTTAAAACCCGCTACGTTGCCCAGCTTGGGTAAAAACTCCCCTCCAGGGCTCAAGCTGGAAAAGCTCAAATGGAGCTTCTCTTGCTCCCACAGTACTGCATGTCCTATGAGGCAGACTAGAATTCCATTTCAAAGGCTCTGCAGACTTACTGGAAATATAAACAACCTTCTGATTAGAGCCACAGGTCCTAGGGATCAACAGTATTATCTCTATATAGATGTTTACGCCTTACAACACTACCTCAGCTTCAGGGGGAACACTTTGTGCTTCAGCTACCATGGGCAGCTCCTGCTTTTAGTAAAACACCTCTCTGAACTAGGCAGGTCTGCAGGGCCTCTTAACGGGAGAACATATTCAATCATGGGTAGGAAATGACTACTAATGTTTCAGCTGTAGTAACTACTTCCTACAAATTGAAACATCATTGCTTCAATGTAGCAGCATTTGAACCATCAACTACGCAGTAGTTCAGAGTTAGATTCACACAAACTTCATCTGCAGCAGAGTTCAGAAAGCAATGACTGGACTGGCTTGAAAGCAAAGCTTGTTTCCAACAACAACCAAAATGAGGTAACTTTCAATCACTGTACTATAAACCCCTAAACTGACACCATTGCCTTCTTCCCCCACCACAAGCTACTCCTTCCTATATTATTGAGCCTGCAAATACAGCTGCAACACCATGGCAGACAAGATCAGGCAGCAAGTCTGAAATCAGATCTTCTGCTGAGTTGCAGATCAGTCACTTTCCAACTACCATGTGGCAACTGCTTCGACACCAGCTTGTCACTGCTGTTATTTAAGACCTCTGCACAAAAATGCTGAAGGCAAAGTGACAATAAGGAGTGAAAGATGCCTCCACCTTGCCTGCATGTGCAGCAGTCATTTCACAAGCAACAAGTCTGACAGCAGTGCTGCTGCCAAGAGCTCCTGGCCTTCACTTATCAGCCCACTAGCTTCTGATGACAGTTTTGAGGATGTGTCAACTAGACCAGTTGATTTAGGTCAAGGTTTTGTTGGATTATGCTTAAAGCACATCTGTGCCTGGGCATGTTCTACAGAACAGTCCCACAAACAGTTGCTGCAAGTGAAGGGCCAGAAGGCATTAACCCAAAATTGTCACCAAGCATGCCTTAGTATCACCTAGCTATAGCTTGAGAATGAGATACAGCAGCAAAACACATTTGTCCTACATGCTCAGGTGTTCATGTGGGTACTACTTTAGACCAAGACCACAAAGTTAAGCTTCATCCATCAGCTTTCTCTACATATACCAGAAGCATTCACAAACTGCCTTATAAACACACATTCATCTTGATAAGGGAAAGAAGAAACCACAGCCACACACCAACATTACAGATTGGCTTTACCTCAGGTACTGGGCAACATTTAGCGCTGGACAAACGTACTTAGCCACAAGCACAGTCAATACCACTCAGCCAGAAATCGGGTTCCCCACAGAACAGAGGGAAGCAGCAGCAGCAGCCAGGTAACAGCCAGGATGCTGCAGCATGTGGGTGGATGCCAGATTCAGAAGACAAAAGATGTCATCAACATGAGCACACTCAGCTACCCCCACAACACTTCAGTGTAATTAAGTTCTTCCAGAAAAAAAGAAAAAGCAGTTGAGTAATGGAAGATTCACAAAGCAGTAGCTTCTATGTTATCATCTTCACATGTTTTAATTAGCCAGCCACTAAGCAAAGGAAAAACACATCATTATAAAACTGACATTGAATAAGTCACTTAATATATTACCAGGTACACTAATATACAACTAATTTCCACTTAAACTGCCTAAGCAGAGTTGTTTTCAGTCCTCTTGCTAAGGACTTGCAAAGCTCTTAAATATGGTCATAATTTAGAAAAACATTTATCTTAAGCCACTTGGCAAAGAAATGCATGTTAGGTACAGAATTTTCTCCCCTCATTCTAAGTGTAAAATAGCAGGGACCTAAAAGAACATCAGGTATTCCCTTGGAATATGGATGGAATATGCAGCTATGGAACAGCTGCGTCAGCTACAGAAGTACAATTGCCCAAAACCCCCCCACACTGGCAGGCCACTGATGCTCTGCAGACCCTTTGCTCCAGGAATAAAGCAAGGACACAACTATGCATGCACTGGATAGTCTCACACACAGTCCGTGACCCTGGAAAGTGCCTGCATGAACAGCACATGTGCTGCTGACCCTATCAGAATCAGGCTACCAAATAACTCCAGCCACATCTTCTCCCAGAGAGGAGTCAATGAGAATAGAAGGGAACAGTACAACCAAGCAGAGTGCCCCAGCCACCAGCCTCTAGCCTTGGCAACTGCCAGACTTCTCTAAATTGTAACAGGCTACCTGCTCCACCCCACTAGCTAAGTCAGCTGACAAATGAAATGCTGATCCCCTACCACAACTGCCCAAGACTGGCACACATTCAAATTGCATTAGAAAAGGTGGAAGTGTGATGTTCTGAGAGCAGCTTCAAAAGCTTCCACCCTCATCTCACTAGAAGCCAAGGCTTTAGATTACCCTTCAGGACACATCACCTTTTCCCACACAACCATTCCCTGCCCTTTTGCAACTACTTAGCACTGCTTATCCTTGAGATGCTACATACTTCACTTCTTCCATGCATACTCCCCAGCCTAGCTTCCTCAAGGCCTGCTTGAGGAAAGCAAGATTAGACCCCCTGATACTTTGTTGCATACCAGTTAAATGGGGTGCTTCCATCCCTGCAGCTTTGGGGAGGTGGAGTACCTTACCCTGACAGACAGCTGCTGTCTGTACCCCCATATGGCAGCTGGGTACCAGAGGCCCACCCAGCCACGAGGACTATGGCTGCCTGCAAAACCCCACATCGCTAGCATCCTCTGAAACACCAGGCCACTCAGATAACAACATAGATAAGAATACCACGTTATATGAAATCTTTAAGGACAATGAATGCAGTTTTGCCTTGAATACCAGAACACCGATCATTCAGGTAAGCTCAGGTCCCAGGGGATATGGAAAGCAATTAGCGTCCCCACTCCAAACAAGCACATCTAAACCCAGACAAACCCCTACATAGTTTAAGGCATAACTGAACAATTCTCAAGGATGTTCCCTGATACTGTACAACAAATATACAGCCAATTCAAAGTATATTGCAAAAATCCAGCCAATGGTTGCCAGCTAAAGTTTTCTTTCATTATAGCCGAGACAACATCGTAGGGGATAAAAAAAATACAAACTTGCAAAGCTTGACATTGTCATTACCTCTCTACCCACGCCAGAGAGTTAATTCTTGTGACATCAAAAGGCAAGATATGCTAGAAGAGAGCAAAATATCATCATCATCATCTCACCTGCTTAGGCCTACAGGGTTGTCTGCACTGAGTTGCAAACCCAAGACCAAACCTCAGGTAGCATTAGAACCAAGTGTTCAACTAAGACAGATTACGTGTGCAGACCCAGGAAACGAATCATGCTAAGTGCCCGTCACTGGCACAGAGTCCAGCTTGCCGCTGTTTTTGCCAGAGAACCCGCTTATATAATGGCAGGGATGCTGCGCTCCCATGGCAACAGTTTACATAAGTGGCAGTGACTCAGGATGAGAGTTACCAGCACTCGGCTCTTTAAAGAGACGCCTCCGATGCCGCAGCTACGGCTTCCCCGCAGGCCGAACGAGGAGCCGCTTGACGGCACTTGATTGCCTTCAGTCGGGAAGGGCGAGCACTTCGAAAGTCACGGTGGCCCCGGGCGATGAGAGGGGTCACCCCCGAGCCCGCGCGGCTCTGCCCCAGAGGGTGCCGAGCGGTAAGCCTCGCACAGCTCTCCCCGCGCTTGACGCCAGGCAGGGTGCCGCTCGCCTCCGCGCTGGCCCTGCAGCACCATCCTCCTCCCTCCGCTACCGCCCGGGACGGATCCCTGAGGACACCGAGGCAGGCGGCGGCCGGGTGCCCCCGCACGGTCACCGCGCGGGGAGCGCTGTCCCGCACCGCGGCAGGGCCGCCCGGCCGAAGCCATCTTTGAAGTCCCCCTCTGAGGAGGGGCAGGGCCCTCCCGGCCCCAAGCTCACCGGAGACACCCCCCCCACACACACACACACCACCGCCGCCATTACCCCCGCTCCCTACCGGGGCTCGCTCGGCCCGTCTCACTCGGCGCTGGTGGAGGCACCGCCGCCGCCGCCGTCTCCTCCTCCTGCGCTGCCGCGGGGCTGCCGGCGCCCGGCGGCGAGGGGGACCCGGCGCTGCTGCTGCCTCCGCCGCCGCTACCGCTATCCTGCTCCCAGCCGTCCCACAGCCAGGGCCGGTGCGCCTGCTCCAGGAGGCGGCGGCTGAGGCGGTAGCGCAGCAGCTCCAGGTAGCAGGCGCCGCACGACTCCCACTTGGGCTCCTTGAACCGCTTCATGTACTCCGTCTTCACGCGCCGCGCCGGCACCACCATGGCGGGGCCGAGAGCCGTGCAACCGGGAGCCGCGAACCTCCACCGCCGCCGCTGGGAGCCGCCGCAGGCCGCCCCCTCCCGCTGCAACGTTTAAATCCAAACAGCGGCGCCCGGCCCCGCCCCGCCCGCCCCGCGCCAATCGGGGCGCGCAGCCGCCGCCGCTGCCCCCTCCCCGCCCGCCCCCCCACCCTCGCTGGCGTCACGGCGCGCGCTGGCCCGTCACGTGGGGGTGCCCGGGGCGGGGGGAGCGAGGCGAGTCTGAGGGGGCAGGGTGAGGGGCTGCGCTGCTCGGAGCGGGATAGAATCCCAGGTGGTTTGGGTTGGAAGGGACCTCTGAAGGTCCCTGCAGTGAGCAGGGGCAGCTTCAAGGAGAGCAGTTTGCTCAGAGCCCTGATCCGACCTGGCCTTGGATGATTCTAGGGATGGGGTGTCGACCGCCTCTCTGGGAAACCCGTTCTGGTGCTTCACCACCCTCATAGTATAAAAGAAGCGTGTGCCCATCCTTCTTACAGACCCCCTTTAAGTACGGCAAGACCGCTACAACATCTCCCCAGAGCATCCTCTTCTCCAGGCTGAACAGCCCCAGCTCAGACCTCCTTCATAGCAGAGGTGCTTCAACGCTCTCATCATCCTTGTGACCCTCCTCTGGACCTTGCCTAAACAGGTTCATGTCCTCCGTGTGCTGAGGACTCCAGAGATGGACACAGTACTCCAGGCAGGGGTCTTAATAAAGCGAATGAAATTAAATTAAATTAAGTAATGAAATGGAAATGAAATTGAAATGAAATTAAACGAAATGAAATAATGAAATGAAATTAAATGAAATTAAATGAAAATAAAGTAAACCAAAGCACTTCAGCACCACAAAACCCCCCTCCCATGTTTTGGGAGCAGCACCCAGGACCAGGCACAGAGCTCCCGTGGAGGAGGGAGGACCTTGCGTGCTGCCCCAGCAAACCTCTGTGCGCGGCATCCCCCCTTCACCCAGGCTGGCACCCCTGGGTGAGCCACGACTGGGCCAGAGAGGGGTGAGGGCATCCGCAAAATGGAGTGCCCTCCAGCAGCCGCTTGCTCCAGCAGCCCTGGGCCCTGCAGCAGGGGTCTGGAGCCTGGATGCTTCGCCTACACTGGGATGAGGCTGGAAACTCATCCCAGCTCCCTGCTGAGGAGGCAGCATTGCACAGCCCGGCTCCTGCCAGGGGATATTTAAACCCCCGAGTCCGTGCAGTGCGTCAGAATTAATGCGTTTGCAACAACATTTCCTTTTTTGTGCACCACTGTGGCACACGGAATTGCTGATTTGATCTTGGTTTCTGCAAGACAAAGGAGATGGGTAGCAGCAGGGGCCCTGCCAAGGGCGGGCAAAGGCGCCTGCAACAACAGGGAGCTCTCTCTCCATTTTGCATTAATCTGCTTTAAAAATCCATCCCCAGTGAACACCGGAATAGGATTCGCCTAATCCCGCCCTGCGTTAGGCAGCCGCAGTCGCCTCAGAAATGAAGCTCTTCAGAGGTAAATGCAGAAAACAGGGCAGCCTCTACAGCCGGCCTTCGCCCTCCTGGGTACCCCTGCCAAGGGACAGCAGCGCTGGCCTGCCCGTGCACCAGTTCTCCACCACTCTCGGCCCCAGAGCCATCGCTGGAGATTTCCTTCTCTCACTCACACCCCGTATCTAAAGCGTATCGCACCCAAATCCTGCCCCTGTGGGGTACGACTGTCCTGGGGAGAGCTGCCACGGTGCCACCTCCACCACATCACGCGTGCTTCACAACACCCCTCCGAGAGGAGACACGGCGATCCCCTCGCCCAGCCCCAACCCGCTGGCTGCCAGGCTGCGAACGCCCCATTTTGGGCAGCTGCAAAACCCGCTTTCTCCTGGCCACCCGCAGCAGAGCTCTGCCCAGCAGCTCCACAGCCGCCGCTCCAGCCACCACTCCAACACACGGGGGCACTGATGGATTTTCAGAAACAGTTCTAGGAAACTACTTTTTTTTTTCTTCTTCTTTTTTTAATAGGAGGCAAACAGTATTTTTGTCTTGCCTTGTGCCCCCCCCCTCCCCCCAACTGGCACAAATGAAAAAATACAATCTGACATGGATACCCAGGACAAAAAACACCAGCCCAGCCTGGTTAGTGTTGTTTACAAAAGTGCTAGTGGCTTTAATGTGAGGGGAGAGGGGTTATACGTGGCACTCCTGCCTGCACAGCAGACTGATGAAGTCCCCAGTACAGATAACATAATCAGACTGCTTTAGTTTAATCAGTGTTCAGAATACAGCTCTCAGTTTTTAAATGGTCAGCTTGAGGCTTTGCAACCCTGTGCTGCCCTGGCATGAGTGAGAGGGGCACAGATGTTGCCTGACCTATGCTGGGATGTTGCTCCTCCAGCTCTCACAGCCGTCGCCGCCCTTGCAGATACAACAACAGTCGCATGACAGCGGGATACTGGAGAAATCCAGGGTCCTCCTCCGTGATTCGGGAAGATGCAGTCAAGAGAGACCAATTGCACTCCTGTCCATGTCCTGGTGCTACAGGCAGGTACGTTGTGCAGCTGCCTTCATAAACCTATTAAGCTCCATTTTAAAACCAGTTAGAGCTTCTCCAGCTCCCCTCAGCTCCACTGGCTGCTCTCAGGTGTAGGTGGTGATGGAGCAGGTTACATTCTGGGAGGTGCCTCGCTACGCCATTATCCCCACTGAGGGCTCTACAGCACCTGGGTGGGTTGTGCCTGCTGTCCTCTCCTGTAGCCCTTAGTGGTACCTCTGTGATCCCACTGCGGTCCAGACCTGCACTCAGCACCACCTGCTCTAACAGAGGGCATTCCTTGGAAAATAATAGGGAACATTTGGTATAAAAACACCTGTAACTGAAGACAGCACTAGAGAAGGCTGCGGTAGCAGGGCTGCATAGAGAGGAGACCAGATTACTCCCTCATTAACCAGAGCTCTGGTTTCTTACTCAGCTAGTCTGCTCAGTCTATATGAGCAGATGACATTAGTTCATTTGATAAAAATGGGCAAGGTCTGGGGTTTGGAGAATTTGCTTTCCTTGTAGAAAATGTTATTTTGTAGAAAATACCATTTTCAGCCAACCTGCACAGTCTTAACTTGGCAGTTGTAGTTATGAAAAGGCTGCTGTTGTTCCCAGGTATCGTTTTAAGCAACAATCATTTATGGCTTTTCCTTCACAAAGAACTTCTGTCCTGAGTTTTGGAAGTGTCATGGTTTAAGGCCAGCTAGCAACTAAGCACCATATAACAAATATAACAAAAAGAGACAGAAATAAAACCCCAGAAAAACAAGTGAAGCACAATGCAATTTCTCACCACCTGCTGATCAATGCCCAAGCAGCAATTCACTCCTTTTGACCAACTCCCCCATTTTATATACTGCACATGATGTACTATATTATGGAATATCCCTTTGGCTAGTTCAGGTCAGCCATCCTGGCCATGCTTTCTCCCAGATTCTTGTGCTCTGCTCACTGGCAGAGCATGGGAAACTGAAAAATCCTTAGCTTAGGACAAGCACTACTTAGCAACAACTAAAACTTCAGCGTGTTATCAATGTTATTCTCACACTGAATCCAAAGTCCAGCACCATACCAGCTACTAGGAAGAAAGCTAACTCTATCCCATCCAAAAACAGGAAGACACAGCTGTATCAGAAGTACTTGGATACTCTCTGATGGCTTCACTTCCTGATAGAGTCGCAGGGAATTACCTTTTGCAGAGCCACACTTCTGAGGTGCCTATAAACCTGCCTCCCAGTCATTAACCCATGTCTCAGCCATCACACGTGAAAAGCCAGAATGACAAACACCAGATCCTGGCAAACAGTCTGTCAGGTCCTATTTTCTGCATTTTTCCCCTAAACTCTGCATCTACTCTTCATGTCAGCCTGCAAGATGTCAGAACTTTGTGAACAACATTGTATTGTTAGTAGCTGCTTCCACCCATCCTCTCCGTTATGCCATACTGGTTTTAAGAGTCTTTACCCCTTGCTGGCATGCAAATGAAGACCCAGCCACCCATGTGCTACAAGGTAAGCTGCACCTTCACACTCCCATTCCAGTTTCTCCTTTGCAGCACATCTCTCCTGTCCATCACTTTACACACACTTCTCACAGTGCCACACAGATTGGCAGAGCTAGGCTTGGAAAACAGCTGAGGACCAGTTGTATGAAAAGGCCTGTAACAGGAGCATGAAGATGGCCAGAAGCACTGATGTTGAAAACTGCATGTTACTGAAGGCTGATTAAGCAGCAGTGGTGGCTGACAGACGTTCCCCATGGCCTGCCACAATCAATTTTCAGGCTTAGAGTGCAGGAACTGCCACACAATAGAGCCCAATGCCTCTCCAGTCCAGTCACCACCCAAAATCGGCTCCGGAGCATATTCACAAGCTCTGGGTAGGATGCTGAGACTGTCCCGGGTGAAGGACACCTTCTCCCTCACCCCTCCAGCTAGAGCCAGTGTCTCCACATGTGCCAGGCAAGAATCATTCCTCATCCTTAGCACAGCAGCTCTAGATATTCCCAGCATAGCTGTATAAACATCATTATTTTTTTAATCCTAATGAGTTCTGGCTTCAATACTTTATGTCAGAGACTTTCATGAGCTGAGAGTAGCCAATTATTAAGTGATTCCTGAATGAGGAACAACAATATTTATGAGGCTGATAGAATTTCCTCCCTTGTATATTTTGATGGGTTTTCCCCTTCATTAAAAGACAAAATAAAGACACTATCTGAATGACAACACTGAAATTCTAAACATTCTTTTTCCTTTCAAAGCACTTTTCCCCTGAGGATCTTAGCTATGCTTTTTAATTCTTACTACTACTCTCCTACAGGTAGCAAGCCAGGTGGCCAGGTAGGTTGAGAGTTTCAAACCAGATCCACAGCAGGTGACTGATTAATGCCAAACCCCAGGAGTCCCAATTTCCTTCACTACCTCTGTTCAAATGGGACCACCAGAGCTTCTCTCTAGAGACGAGAGCAGCCTGACCTGAGAAACAGTCTTATTTCTGTCCGATAGAACCATAGCAAAGTCAACAGCAAAGAGATAACCTGATTTTTATGCAAAAAGTAGCAGGTAATGAAAAACAAATATAAATGTTATATTGCAGAATGTGGCCACAGAAAGACACGGGGTGATCACAGGGGAAGCCTACACATGGTTTTGTCTGGCGGTGTTTCGCCACTGCACATCTCTGTGGCTCCAGGCAATAAGGGGGGGACAGCAGACAGTCTATGTGAGGTTGGAGTGGAAAATCACGTGTCAACACATCTTTCAGATGGGCAGACTGCCTCACAGTCAAAGCAGGAGCTGTCATGATCTGAAATGGGGCTGCTGAACTATTGCTTGGGTAATGTCTGGAGGAGAGAGAAAACAGGGTAAAAAACCCAAACTGTTTCGTACAGAGAGCTGTATTTTTAAAGTCTTTAACAGCATAATATCCAAACCAGCAAGAATATTTTGTCAGGCAGGGAAAAAAGCACAGGCTTCCTAGACCTGTGAAACTCTGACTTCACCTAGATCAGTGAAACTCTGCCAAGTACTAGGGATAGCTGTCCCAATCACTTCACAAAACAAGCCACCGTGCTGTTAATAGAAGCCTGGTTAATCCCACAGATGTGAGTTCTTTGGTTTCATGGGCTATTATCCCTTATAGGTCTGCACCAGCTGCCCACAGGGCAACACTGTCATGCCAGAAGTCTCAGAAGAGCCAGTTCAAATGCTCTGCAAGGCAGGTTAGCCAGCTGTAGTGCACTTGGCTGCAAAATTCCCTGCCTGATGATGTTATCCAGAGCTCTGGGAAATTTGGGCACGGCTAGCATGGGCTGGGACTTGCTGGGGAAGCCCTGCAACTTCTCTTCCATCAGCTCTGAGCACACATCCTGTTACTTGTGCAGAACTCACGTTTTTCTTGGAGCAACTTGAAGCTTTTTACCATTACAGCTCTGAGTGGCTCTTCTTCCAAGCACCCATTGCAGCACCATTTACAGCAACCTCAGCAGCTCCTCTGGGGCTTGTTGAAGGTCCATGCTTCCCATCCACATTTCTAAGAGATGGAAAGAGAGAGGAAACACCTTGGGCTGTGTGCTAGGGATGTGGGCCCAGGAGCAAGGAGAGACATGTCTCACTGCTGAGTGTCCTCTGGCTGCTGCAGCTCTGGGTCCTGGACTGGGCACCCAGATGGGCTGGCTCTTTACCTAGTGCAGTGAACACAGCTCAGCTCCCAGCTTAAAAACTGTTACTATGGGCAAAGAACAAGGTCCCTACCAGTTTCAACACCTTTTTCCCTTTCTTTTCTTCCTGGATTCTACTCCTTAAGGTTGCACACTATTGCTGACAGGTCAAGGGTGTCCTACCAAGGGAACAGATCTTACGGCCACCAATAAGATGGTGCTTGTCAAGGCACTGTCACCAGCAACACATTTGCAGGCTGCCTACTCCATCTGAGAAACACCAAAGTTTACATGCCTGCCAAGGAAGAGAATTAGGGAAGATTCCCTGCCTACTCTCTTTTTATCTCCTGCTTGAGCAAGCCCCAGGCTGGCCAATGAGCTTGGGATGCTACTCAGCTGCTGCCCATCCCATGGCCAAGGCAAGGAACTGTCTCCCATCTGTGCAATTCCCCGTGGGCAGTTCAGGGGACCCTGCTCTCTGCAGCACACCTGAGTGTTTTCCATGATGGATGTGGATTTTCCTGGAGGTGGGCACAGCTACTCAAGACCAGAGGGTAATGGGGTGGAGGTGGCTACATGCTGGCAATAGTGCTTACCCCACAACACCCCACCACATCCCTTCTTCCTAAGTGGTCAGTCAGTGGGTTGTAAATCCAGATTCATCTGCTCCCTGAAAAACCCACGTTTATTCTCTTGCCGTCTCCAACTTAGCGCTCTTCTAAAGGCTTGGGGCCATTTTTCCTGGCACAGCTTGGTGGCTATGTGAATGCATCCCCCTCACACACTTCCCAACAGCCAGCCTCTCCCCTTCCAGAAAATTCAGCCTTGTTTCCCTGTGTTGTCCATCAGATTTACTTACATCTCCCTGGTCTGTGCAGGCTGCCCACTTGCCTTTCTTTCCTACAGAGACAAATGTATTTCTTCAGAGTTGGACTATTGCAGGCAAACCCAGGAACTGTCACCTCTCATGGATTTTCTGGGTCCAGTCCTGCTTCAGAAAACCATCTCTGGGCTTTCCCATGCCTCTGGGCCCTGGGCGTTTCTAGCTCATTCCTGCATCTCTCTCCCTCCAAAGTGCAGCACAGGGGCAAACAGGAGGATCCTGCCCAGCACTGGTGAAGCTGATTTGTTCCTGCAGGGAAGGAGCTGACACCACCTCTGTATCAAGCTCCCAGACTTCCCTTAGGAGAAAGAGCAGATTTGGTTCAATGTTTCAGATCATTCTTTAGGGACAGGCACCCTAGCTATAATGAGGAGGCTGGAGGAGAACTGGAAAGCATTTTCCATATACTTGTCCCCTGTCTTGGTGTACTCTGCCTTTCCTCACTGCCTGTGTTGTTTTCTTCCTCTTCCCCTGACTAGTTCTGCTCTACACTGTCAGCCTGGCCATGGCTCCACCAGGAACTGGGAGAGAAGCTGGAGAAGGGATGGGAGGTGTAACACTGTGGGAACCTCTTCTCCATGCTTAAAGGTGATAATTCAAAAGAAAGAAACCCAACTGGAGAATGTCTGCATTCTCAAAGTCTGTCAGAAATAACTTCTTTTTGATTTTCTGAAGTTCTAGTGGTAGAAAGGATAAGCAGGGCTTGAGGAATTTCTCCATGTGAAGGGATTTGACTTCTACAAAAAATCATCAAGACAGAACCGGATCATGCTCCAAGCATCAGAGCTCAACATATTCTATTCACGTGCAACCTTCAAGACATTGTCTAGCTCATGATCTCAGTAACACGTACAGGATGCCACCTCCATAGCCAAGGCAGGAGGCAGGTTGTGTACATCCATGCAGGGAGAGGCAGGTGGTGGAGATGTATCTGAGCCCACGCACTTTACTCAAACCTTAGCTCAATCTCAGTTTCCCAAGAAGTAGACTGATGGGTAATAATAAATGCATTGCACAAAGCTGTTCTCTGCTGCTACTCCCTTCTCCCTGAAGTTCTGGGACAGCAGTCAGCAATCTGGCCACTGGTGGGGATTACTTTTACTGTTTTTCCTGTTCATGTTCCTTTTTCAATCCAAGGTACATCTTCCTCCTCCTCCTTTTGCCATTGGCTCACAGCATGGCACCCAAGAGGACAGTATAGCATTCACCACAAGCAAGGGATTGCTAACCTCTGTCATGGGCTGGCCACCTCTGAGATCTGTCACAGGGAGAACACAAGTTTTTGGTGAGAAACAGAGGTGCCTGTGATGTAACCTGCTCCCCATCTCCAACAGTAAGGGAGTGCTGCTGGAATGGTCAGCTCTGAAAGATCAGTGCTACGGACATTGCCACTGGGCATTTGTCTCTAGGTCATGGGGACAGAAGGATGACTTTCCAGCATAGGCACTCACAAGCCTCCCCCTTCCCCATGTGCAGAACTGGCATCTGCATGTCATGGGGGCCAGTGCTGGTCCCAAATCTAACACCAGCCTGTACAGTAATGGGCCTCAGTTTCCCAAGCAGTAAACTGATGGGTAATAATAAATGCACGGTGGGAAATAATTTAATGCTTGAAAAAACTTCACAGAATTCCACAGAATCATTATGGTTGGAAAAGACCATTAAGATCATCAAGGCCAAGCATTATAAATATCATTTATATTATATAACTTGTATAATTTGCAGTGAGAGGCCCTAAGGAACAAGCTCAGCTCAATTGCATATTCCCGAATCTGATTTTAAACATCAGACATTAGTGTCAGCTCAGTGTTGACTGCTGGCTGACTTGACTGGCAGTCTGTGAGATATGTAAACTAATCTTACTGTTCCTCCTCCTGGAAATGGTGGGTCTTCAACACGCAATAAACCTCATCCCAACATAAACTCCATTTATGAGCCTCAGTGGCACAGCTGTCTGCTCTAGGATCATCCATTCCAGACTGCCACAGCCGTCTGCCTTTTTTTCCAAAGCATCTCCAACACCAGTTCAGAAAACCCTGCGTATTAAAAGCTCTTCCCCCGCCCACCTTGAGAAGCAGCCTCAAAGGATCTGCCAGCTCCAGCTGAGGATGAGGGGTGGAGGAAGACACCACAATGGAGCAGGAAGCAGGAGGAAGGCTATTAAGGGAGCTCCCTGAGCGGGGGTTTCCCTGCCCTGGGCAGTAGCCGGCAGTGTGCAGGAGTCCCAGTCTCTTGACAGAGCAGTGCTGTGCCCTGCCAAGGTTCTGTCCCAGATAAAGCCAGTCACATCGAGGGCTCAGCACTGAACAGGGACAGGGCTCAACTGCTGAGCTGAGCTTACTAAATTGCTTCCAAAATTGCACAGGGGCAGCAGAAAGAAACCAGGAAATGGTGATTGGGAAGGCTTGTAAACCACAAACAGTAGGCTGGGGGTGGTCTGCTGACTCCTCCTTTCCTCCCCGCTGGCACTTTGGCTTGTCCTCACTTCTACCAGTTTGGGAAGAGTGCTGGCTTGGAGGACGAGCAGTGGGGCCCCATCCTCCCTGCCTCTCACCCAGAAGCTGCCACCCTCGCTGCCTCTTTAAGCCAGGCTATGGGGGACCACACAGGGAGCCTTGCTGTGGGGAACGTGATGGGACTGTGCAGTCCAGACTCAGGGAACACTATCCCTAATATGGTCTCAGCCACGCTGACTGGCTGGGGGCTCCCAGGGGAGGAATGGAGCCCCTTATAAAAGCACCCAGGTCCTTCCACGAAGGCAAACCTTCCTGGGTTTTAGCAGAGCTAGAGTGAGGCTTGCTTGATATGGGAATTTCATCCGCCCTTTGGAGATTATCCAGGCTTTCTTGGGTTTCACACAACGTGAGGTGGTGGCTTGGGCTGTGCATGACCTGGTGGATGCCAGCAGAGAAAGCCCCTTTTCAAGCAGCACGCAGCTCCTGCCAGCATTGCTCTGCAGAGGAAGCCTGCTGGCACCCCTCTGCCGTGGGCACTCTGCCTTGCTCCCTGCTCCCTGCTCCCAGCCACCACGGCAGCAGCACATGTCTCAAAGGGTACAGACCAGCGCCACCATGCTAGGCCCCACCTTGTTGCTTCCTCCATGGCGGGACCCACAGCAGCTCTGTTTTGTCTTGTCTTCTTCTGAATCTACCCAAGTGTCCATTTGTGTACTACACCCTTCAGCTCATCCCATCCACATCCTATGCAGCCTCCTTGGCCCTGGGAACTGTGCATGGGACCCCCTGCCCTACAGTGTTGACTAGGGGTTGGCCCTACCCTCAATGGGGTCACAGTGTGCCCAGAATACACTGTTTCTCCTCTGCCTTAGCAGTGCAGGGTGGCAGCAGCATAGGGGGAGATGACCCTGGCAGCCCCAGTGGGACCAGTGAGGGTGATGGGCCAGAGGTGGGTCACGTGTAAGCTGGGGTGACCGGCGCACCCAGGTCCAGCCCCAGCTGATCCCTAGGGTGCACACATGGCAGACACTTGGAGAAATATGTATGCCAGATGCCTGTTAGGATGTCCACCCCAAAAGCGGCACCACCACCCTATATGGACAACATGAACAAGTCACAGAAAGGATGGTGCTCTTCTAAAAAGTCTTCTGCCCCCAGCACATAAAAAAAAAAGAGGAGAGGAGAGGAGAGGAGAGGAGAG
>JANVCC010000020.1:9795879-9873708 GCA_025345505.1 Todiramphus chloris collaris | reverse complement strand
GAAAGAGAAAGAAAGAAAGAAAGAAAGAAAGAAAGAAAGAAAGAAAGAAAGAAAGAAAGAAAGAAAGAAAGAAAGAAAGAAAGAAAGAAAGAAAGAAAGAAAGAAAGAAAGAAAGAAAGAAAGAAAGAAAGAAAGAAAGAGTCCCTACCTTGTTCAGAAAGGATTCAAAACAACCCCATTAGATGCTGACTATGTGTCAGGGCAGCCACCATGGAGACAGCAGTGGGGAGCACCACAAACATGCCAGCAATCATGCTGCTGTTCCCGTTTAGAACAGGGCAGGCGGGGGTGAATGCAGCCCGGCTGAGATGGCTCTTTGAAAGGGAGCTAGCCCAAGCAGACATGGTTTGTTTTAAAAAAAAAAAAAGGGCCTTGAACAAAATGTCTCCCTCGTGAAGGCATTTTCTTAGGTGTCATGATGGAAATGCATGGAAAGCACAGCAAATGCATAAATGGACATAAAATGTGGCATCAACAGGGTAGGATCTATTTTTAACCCTTAGGAGTCTGCAGATGTGCAAATCCCATGTGTGCAGGTGTCCACAGCTAGCGAGAGGCGTGCGATCAGCCATTTGGCTATCGGACTGGGAAACGCCAGCCTAGTCAGGCTTCATTTAGCCTCCAGCAAGGAGGGAGATTAAAGTCTTATCATGCCCCTTCCTTTGGCTTGGTAGCAACCCCAGCTAGCAGTCTAAGCACACGCATACCTGCTAAGCGCCCCTGACCAGACACCAGCTTTGCAGTTTCTTTTTGGAAAGGGCCACGCTGGATCTGGGTTTCTAACCTCTCTGGCCTGCCTGGCTCTGCCCGTGGGAGGGAGCTGGCAGAGGTGCTGCCGGAAGGCAAGGCAAAGCAAGGCAAGGTACCCTGAAAAGGGTGGCCACACACCAATGGATGACCCAATGACAGCTGCAAGTGGCAGGACAGTGCTGTGGCAGAAGATTAGCTCCCCTACCAGCACCGCTGCCAAGTTGGTGTGGCTGGACACCAGCCACACTGGCCTGTGGTCTGGTATTGCCCTGCACCTCACCGCCCTTTCTGCATGGGCAGCAGGTAACATGCACCCGCCAATCCAGGCCTCTTCCATTTCTGTAATTAAACCACCAGCTTACCTTGGTGGGGGCTGGGGGGAGGAGGGGGAGAGGCTGCCTGCAGCCCGTCACACCATCCAGCATTTTGTAGAGCCTCCCATCATATCTTAAGGGCTTCCTTGTTGCTTCCTGGAGAAACTCTATTTGTTCAGCAAAACACAATACCAACTTAAAATACAGAAAAGCAAACACTATGTCTATTTCCCCGGGCCTCTCAAGATTAAAATTCCAATACATTTGTTTCCAGATACCTGTCTGTCCCCTCTAGTGCTTTTCATCCTAAAATACTCCAGTAAAGCAGCCTCCTTGCAAGGACAGACACTGAAAAGGCCAGTTGCTCTCCCGCAGCAGCCATGGACCCTGTGGGTGTCCTTACAAAAAGGATACCTCAAATCCACCATCACACGGCTTGGTGCTGGGATTTTGGTTCTCAGAGGCCAGGGAGCAAGCGCAACTCATGCCCACTGGGAAAAGCTCCAGCTTGAAACATCACATCCCCCACAGGCACCAGAAATTATCTTGAGAATGGTTTTGACAAACGGGTGCCCTTGAAAAAAACCTGTGCACCACTTGTGAGCAGCTCCCCTAGAGAGTGCTGACATCTGTGTATATTGTTTATAATGAATTATCTACTCATCACAGGGAACCTGCTGGCTCCAGAGAGTGGTGTCAGGCTGACTTTCATCTCCCCAGCTTGCTGGTATGGATCCAACACCGGTTGCCCGTGAACCAGACCTCTCCCTGAATGACCCACTGTGGTGCCCTGAGCCTATGATGGCACTGAGAAGGGAAGGCAGCTGGACCCCCTTGTCCCTGCTGCCCCACACAAAACAAACCCTCAATGTCCAGAAACACCTCTGTAAGTGTCAGCCAGGCTGCACGTGGAGAATTACACGCTGGGTTCCTTTCTGAGGGGGCCAAGGGCACTGTGGAGGGGCTGTCTTTGGAGCAGTGAAGGAGCTGGCTGTGCAGCTTGCCTTATCCTGTCCCAGCACCAACACTTGCCTGATGCCCTGGTGGGAAGAAATGAGTCCTGCTGCACTCACCCTGGATCAGGAGTGATGGACAATGTGAGGAAATTCGGGGGATACGGCACTAAAAAAGCTGCACTGAGCTGAGCCCACCAGAGAAGCTCAGTACCAGCTACATGCTGGCTGAGAGGAAACCTGAAAGTTATCCATGAGCAAACTTGAGCTGTGCATTTTGCTAGTAGTGGCTGACAAGGCTGGTGGCTTTACTCCTGAGAGAGGAGGAGTTTGGGGCTCTGGATTGTGCTCCTGGCATTCCCACAACCATGTGGGCATCTTTGCCATCCCCATGCTCCTGCTCCCCCATCCATGCAAGGGCAGAACCACCTTATGTGGCTGTTTCAATACGCTGTCCCCATGATGCTCAGAACAACTGCCTGCTCTGAGACCTTTGCAGAGGAAGGTGCTCAGCAAAGCTGAATGAATGTTATGGCAGCCTGGCCTCGCTAAGCTGGGCAGGAAAGGAATTGCCTTCCTGTGAAGTTTTTCAGAGTCAAACAATGTCCAGCAGAAAGTGGTTAGCTCCAGGAGGCACACAGAAAGAGGCAAGCAGGAATAAAACTAGTGCCTTCAATCACCAGAGTCTCGGGAACAGGCAACTCTGCAACCCCATCGATATGTTTTCCAAAGAAGATTATAAATATGTTGGACTTGCCTCAATATTTGTAATTTTACAGATAGCTCAAAGGAAGACAGAGCAGTACATCTCTTGAAGAAATTGCCCTCCATCCCTTCACTGTCAAACATTGGGAGGAGTGAGGTCACACAAACCCAAGATTCTCCCTGGACATTACTTGGGAGACAGGTCTGGCAAAGAGATACAAGTAGAAAGAGCCTTCATTTAACACAGTAAAAAATGAACACTTTTGTTTTGCAGGATATGGCAACTGTGTCAGCACAGGGCTGCCTGGTCAGCTGAGGCAGAGGGACACCATATGGGGCTACTTCAGTGTCACCAGAGAATGAAACAGAAAGGCCTTATCTGACCTGGTTTCTTGGAGAGCACTTTTGATTACTTTGGGTTTTTTTCACAGATGCTTTGCCTGTCCCATTGAGCCTAAATACTGATTTATGTGTAGGGAACTTTGTGTATGTCTGTGTATACTACCAAACTGTATTTTATTAAAGATCTTTGAGGATACAGGGTGTTCCTGAAGCACACTGACTGCCCCATCCTTCCCTCTGCATAGGCAGACATGACCCTCAGGTCCCAGGGTAGCTCTGAAGATGAGGATGTACATGTGTCCCACATTCAGCCCTGGTCTCTCATTTGCCCAGTCATTTGCAGATGAACACATGGAAAAATGACTGACCAGGAAAAAGATGATCATGCATTTATCCAAACCACATTTTAAGAACTCTTTGTTTGTCTTTGTCCCTCTTTGCCTGTTGCCTGTGAAGAAGAGATGGGCAAAACTGGTCCTTCTGCATTTAATGGCACCATTGCTGTGCTCTCCAGTACAATTTCCACTGCATATCTCATGTACCTTTCCCTCATCACCCCTGCACTCTACCTGCTTTATGGGGAGATGTGCACCACTCTGCACGAGTCATGTGTTCAAGCAGTTGAAGAAAACACCAGATGAGACTCCCTGCACAACCCAGCAGCTGTGCATGAAGGGTCTGGCTGTGCCCTTGTTGGAGATGGGAGGTCTGTCTCTGCCCATGGAAGGCAGTGGCAGGCAGGGCACAGGGAACCTTTTCCTCCTTGTTGCAGGGAGCAGCAACACAGTGCCAGAGCCCCTGTGCTGGGGGTGGACACTGATGCAGTATCAAGAAGGGCTTCTGCGAAGGGCTTCTGCATTTGATAACACGCTCTTTTCTCCAGCTCCAGATGGAGCCCTGAGGAAGGGAGAAGCAGCTCTACAGACTTGTCTGCTCCCCCTCCTGCATGTCTGAGCCCTGTCAGCACCCAGGCACCCCACTGCCAGCAGCAGTCAGTGGGCAGCAACCCGGAAAGAGCTCTTGCATGCAGCAGGGCTCTGGGCAGATTCCAGCAGGGACCCCCACTGAGATTCCACTCCTCTCTGCTAGAAGGGGTAGGCACCAGATCCAGCAGCTCCGTGCCCTCCCTCCAGGAACCCTGTGTGGGGAGTGAACAGATGGTTTGACTGCATTTGGGTTTGTGGACACATTTTCCTGGGATAACCTCACTCTGCTCCTCCAGATGTCCTAAAAGACAGCCAGGGGCACGGCTCAGGCAAACCCTTGCTCTGCTCTTCTTTTCCCACCTTGTGCCCAGCAGACCGAAGCTTTGTGGCCCTGCCTCCTGGATGTTTTCATGGTGAAAAAGCCAAATAGCACAATATTTCTGTTCTTCAGAAGGTGTCAGGCAAGCAGAGAGTTGCCATGCCCTTTCTAACTTCTCTTACTCTTCTGAATTACTCCCTGCTTCCCATAATATGCCAACAGAATCTCTTCTGCAATTTGGAAGGCTTATTTAGCGAGTCAGATATAGCAAGGCATGACTTTATAAATAGAGAGGGGCATGGCTGGGGACTGTGCAACGTGACTCACAAGTCAAACCGCCAGTGAAGAACTTATCAGACATATGCTTTAAATATTCATTCAGCAATACCAAACCCTTATCATGGTTACACTTACCATATAAAACCCCCATTCCCATAGGCAGTCAGTAAGTTTTTGGTAATTTCTTCAAAACTACTCAGAAGCCACTTACTGTCTTGCTAGTCAGAGATAAACCAGGGTTGGAAAGGAAGTCACCTCCTCAGAGCTTGAACTTGACCTTCCTCTACAACTCAGTGCTCTTTCACAGTGCAAAGTCAACGGGACAATGGTTATGTCATATCACAGTTTCTCCTTAAATGCTTTTTTTTTCCCCACCCATGTATCTTATTTGTCAAAGCTGCTACTCCTACAGAATATCTGTGGTCCTGACTGGTCTTACTGCTTTTCAGTATTTTCCTGTACCTTCATTTTTTCAACTGGTCCTTAATTCAGACTCGTTCTTCCGCAGAAAATGGAGAAAAATAGATGTGACTTATGAAATCAGCAATGAAATCTCTACAGAACAGACAATAAATTAAATGTGTTATTCTTAAATATTTCAGAAAAAGAATCTTTTAAAAAGCCTTTTCTTCCAGCTTGGTCATTTCAAGGTCTCAAGACATGCCAGGTTCTGGACTTACAGCAATAAAATTAACTATTCTCTCTTCCTCCCTTCTGCTTCCTCTTGTGATTGTCTTTATCGCTATGGCTTTGTTTCTTAATCTGGGACCTGATCATGCAAGCACTTAAAATGTTAATCAAATCCATTGTGCTTTCAGTGCTTTCAGTGAGGTTTATTTGTACAAATCCACTCCAGCACATTTTCAAAACATTCAAGCAAGGATTTGTCTCACACACCAGAGAGCATCTGAGATTGGATAAATGGGATGAAACTTTGCTGAAATGCTGAAATAGGCCAGATCTAACCTGCACAAATAATAAAAATTAATACTGAGTGTCATGTCCATACAGAACCCTCGGGAGCCCACTCCATCAGTCCTGTGCTGCAGATCATCCCAGACACCTTCTCCTTATGTGGCCATGGTTCTGTGTCCACGGCTCCCAGTATTTGTCCTTTCCTTGCCCAGAGCCCCTGCCCAGGCCCGTCTGCTGACCTTGCAATATTTCCCATGTTATACTTTGTTCTCCCCTTTTATTTTTAAACAGTGATGCACATTCAACAGATGCGCTCCCTGGGCTGCCCACAGTCTTTCTGCAGCCTTTCCTGCGGGAAGTTCCAGCCAATGAAGAAACCAAGCACCTCCAGTTTGAGCAGAGCTACACCTGGTTTCTGGATCCCAGTCAAGATGTAACAGGAGTTATATCAAGTCGCTTCTCCACACGGGAGCATGTGCAGCAGGCACTAAGGGAAAATAAAGCAAGGTGTCAGCAGAGGTTAAGTACCTCAAGGATTAAATGACGTCCTTTTCAACTTCGACTTTGGATTTTGGCACTAAGTTCCACTTAATGCCATATTTTGCTATCTAAGCAGATTGATCTTCTTTATTAACCTGTCTGGCATTTAAACCCTCACATGTAAACAGGGGGGTCATAACCCCTTGTCCATGCAGTCTCTGCGAAGATGGGCTGGCTTCAGTGGACTAACCAAAACAAAGAGCAGAGGGAGCAAGTCTCGGAGTACTAGGTCTAAAATCAATGTTTTTCCTAGAACATTTATCCCAAGAGAGGTTTCTAATATTCTCCTTGAGCTGGCTGCATTGAATATTGTAATACTCATAGTTGCCACTTTGATTAGGTTTGACTAATGATCTTATCTCACAGGGCTCTTCAGGCCAAGTATGGAGGCATCACGGACAGAAACTGCTGGTGTTTCATGTTGCTGGTGTGAACAGCATGGGAGAAAGATGATGGGCTCTCAGCAAGGTGACAGGCTGTCCAGAGGCACAGCCAGAGATCCTTGCCACTGCTGGTGGCTACTGCAGCCCCCGACTTGTGGCTGCACTTGGAAAACAGTCAGATTTCAAGACATGGAGGAAAACCATGAAGGGCTTGGTATGGGAAAGGAGAAAAGGGAAAGGGAAGCAACCTCCCATTGTAAACTGCTTAGCTCCTGCAGTCACAGAAACATGGCATATCACTTGCAGCAATACTGCTGCGATTAGGTAGGAACAACACCATCACTACTTCAAAATTATTTGGGTTAGGGAGCTTTGGTAGCTCTCTGTTGTTTTGTTTTGGTTTTTTTGGGGGGAGGATAAGGGTTTCTAGGACAAAAAAAAAAAAAGTCTTTATGGAGGAAATAGCCTGTTCTACAGCCCTTTGTAAAGTGCCTCAATCCCTACACAGACACCCTGAATAACTCGTGGCAAGGAAGTGGATGCCTCAGTACCTGGACCACACTTAATTTTCAGCATGGGATGTAGCGCAGAACACACAGAGCTCCCTACTGCACCCTTTGGCTGTACTCTACAGGCATATAGCCCAGAGACAGCATTGTTCATCACCAGCAAACTCAAATTGGTTTAGACCCTCATGCCTCTGGTTTTTTAACCATTCTTTGTGATTATGTTTGCTAAAGGGAATTAAGAAATCTTACAATGGATATAGTGGCCCTGGGAAACCTTCTTGGCTTCTTTTGGGTTGATCTGCTTCTGACCTCTTCTCACCTGCATGGTCCCACATCCCTCCCCCTGCAGACAGCCATCTCCTTGCAGCCACAAGGAGGTTTGGGAAAGGCAGGACTGTCCTGTCATCACCTGCTTCCCCCAGCACAGCTGGCAGTGCTGTTGGTCTTGCACTACACCAGTGACCAGACCTTCCTCTGCTCTCTGGGGGTCACCTCCTCCCAGACAACGCAACACCAGCAGCCTAAGCACCCTCCACTCTAAATGTCAATGCAAAATCATTTTATTTTGCACTCAAATAGATAAGGTGATGTCCGTATCTGAGGGACCAGTGGGTGTGAGACAGTGGGTCACCATCTCTTGTAACCACCACAGTGCTGTCTGTGGGACCACCCTTAACCCTGCCTGCATGTGACAGGCACAGGGCAGCTCTTCACCTGGGAAAAGGATGGAGATGCGTTCATACAGAGGTCCCCTTACACTCTTTTACCTGAACCCCTACTCACAGCACTCCTGTTTTGGTAAAAGAAGACGATCTAACCAGAAGAGCTACAAGGCATGACCTCCTTTGCACATAAAATGCAGGTCCTCATGCGTCCATGAGCATGACCATCAAGGACTGATGCCTGTTGCCACTGGCTTTAGGCTGCTCATCTCTGAGCATGTGTAAGAGCCCTTTTATAAGGCAGTCTTCCCCCTTTTATCTCCACTGAGATTTCTCAGCTTTAAAGCCTTGTTTTCCCTGGAAAGGAGAGAAGCTGCTGGAAGCCAAGCAGTGAGGGCACAGGGGGGCAAGGAGAGCATGTTTGGAGGGTATTACGAGTGGGAGAGAAGTGCCAAGGAAGAAAGCTGCTTCCAGGGATCTATATATATGCAGCTCCCTGAGGTGGGGTTACAGAGAGGCTCATTCCCAGGCTGCCTGTGGCACTCCCTGAGCAACAGCAGCCAGAGTTGCTGCCGAGCTGAACACTTTAGTTTCAGAGCATGGCCTTGAGTGGCTGAGAGAAGACAGGGCTTGGCTGTGGTCCCTGCAAGCACAAGAGCATAAGCCTCCCAGTGTTGCTGCTGTGCTGGAGGTTTGCACATTGCTGGCTCCAGTTCTGCACTGGGCAGTGCAGTTTCAAGGTTGACAGGATACCCTGTGGGGTGGGAAGAAGGAGACCCCTGGTCAATAAAAGGTTTCTCCTTCATCTGCTCGTCTCTGTCACACACACTGCTCATCCCCAGAGGGAGGCAGAAATACTGCTGGCCTTCTGTGCTGCATAGCTTTATTTTTCAGGTCCTGAACAAAAGAAAACTAGCCTTTTCCAGCTGCAATTACAAGTAATTCCCCAGTCTTCAAGCCGAGCCCTTTTGGTCCCCTCAAAAGGTGTTCTGGACCTGAAGGACTGGAGAGGATCCCCCTGACAGAAGGGGGGATGACAGAAATTCCAGGGAAAGAGTGTGAGGCTGAGGGATGCTCTGAATGGCCCTGCTGCTAAAGCTGCCCACCCTGACAGGCATCTGTCCCATGGGAGAGCCCTCCACACCATCACTGCCTGCAGTTACCCATCGGTTGATCAACAGGTTATAGTTACACTCATGTGCTCCTTTTTATTAGCACCAGGAGATGCACCACGGGTATCTGAGCTTAGTCAACAGTCAACTGAGCATGTAGTGGAGTGGCACTGGTGGTATTGCTGAGGGGATGTTCAGGTTCTCTCAGCAAAGTCAAATGCAGTGAGTACTGTAGCTCAAAATGCTTTTAGTTTCTGCAGTTTTGGAGCCCCAGGGGAGAAGGGTGTCTAGGTGCCAGTTCCCTTTCCCAAACAGAGGACAGAGCCATGACATTTTGTGGGAGGTAGCCCATCCCGGGACACATTCTGCTCTCTGTGCAATGCAGATAGTCACATTACAAAATCTCTATCAAAATAAAATTAGGAAGCACCTTCAGTGGCCTCATCTTCTCCAGGATTCCTTTTGTTCTTCTACTCAGAGGCTCCCTTAATCCTGTCCCTCAGAACCCATGTTTTCCCTCTTACTTAGCTTCTCAAAGAGTTTTGCTAACAGCCCAGATATCTGGCAGCCCATATGGAAGCTTACATCAAAATGCAGTTTCCAAACTCATTTAAACAGCCCACAAATAAGTTTTGTCCCCTCCAGGATGTTTTCTCCAGATTTTCCATCCCTCGGCAGTATTTGGATCTGGGGCAGCTTCTTGCGTTGCCCACAGGGTGCACTGCAGAGCCAAGCTATGGAGGGTTGTCTTGCACTGGTTCAGCCCCAGATGTAGCAGGCTGTGGAGGAAGCAAGTGAACTACAGCCCCAAAGGTTGCTGTTGGTGCAGGCAAGAGCCATTCTTCCATTACCCTCCCTTGGCACGTCGGCGTCTGTCGCTGTTTATGCTAGGAGTGGAGAGATGCAGCAACATATAAATTCAGCAAGAGCTGGCAAAAGAAGAAGCTTTATTAATTTACAACCCCATTTTTATACCCCAGCCTCATAGGGCGATTGGTCAGTAATCACCCATCTCCTAGGGTGATTGGTTAAAGTCCTACAGCACCTATTTCAAAATATTTTTCCAATGGACCATAAACAAAACTTATCGAAACACCATGTGCTAGTCTAGTTTACAAAACCGTCCTACTGTTTCTCATAACACGTGTGAGAAAGGCAGGGTTCTCACAGAATATTGTGAGAACCTAGGAAAATCCCTCTTCTAGCAGCTTTTCAGCATCCACAGGCGTCCCTCATCCTTCCTTCTATTCCCTTTTACTCCCCTGCAGTCACATTTATTCCTTTGCCTCTCTCAAACCCGAGGATGCTGGTCCTGGTGGTTCTTTGCCTGCGACCAACAGCACTGTTAAAGGCACAGAGAAGATAATGAAATCACGGAGAAATGCACAACGAAGACCAAACCCAGACTGTTGTGCACAACTTACATTTTCCAAACACCTTTCCACCAGCAGGGCTTGTGAGCCATGTGAAAATGCAACTCACCCGTTGCCAGACAATCTGTGTCTTCAGTCGCTGAAAATCCCAAATCCAAATAAAAAGCTGGTTTCAGATTAAAGGATGTGGTTTGTAGTTAAAACCTGAACAGGTTTAGTTTTGTACGCTTAAAAATTTGTTGTGTATCAGTTCATTGATTGAGCAACCAAACCAAACCAAACCCCAATCATTTTTTCAGCTGTAAAAAATGCACCTTTTGGTACTGAACCTCAGTGGGATGAAATTGGCAGTAGGGCTATCAAGAATACCTGAAGCTGTGGGTTAGTATGAGACAAAATGCTGCAGTTAGAGACAGCAGATGAGATGCCAGTGGCAGCACCAGCCTCCCTGCGTGAGGCAGTGCCCGTACAATGCCCTGGCTGCTGGAGGATTGCCCTCTGCTCATGTCTGCGCACGTGAGTGAGCCTAGAACCAAGTTTGGCACTGCAAACTGCAGGATGCAGGAGAACCCCCTGCTCCCACTGGTTTTGATCAGGCTGGGGAGACAGGGGTGTGTGTGGCTAGTTTAGCATCACTCCCCCAAAATGTCAGCCCCTTCTGTTGTGGGCTTAGGACCCTAATATTGATCACACAGGTGGAACAGCCGAGTCTGTGCTGGTATCCCACAGTGAGGGCCATCTAACCCATGACGCTGCTCTTCTAACTTGCACTTGTGCTCCTAAACCAGCCTTTTCATTAAATAACAGAAGCAAAAAAAAAAAAAAATCTATCTTATAACACCACTTAAACCACAACTGAACCTGAGATCAGAGGTCAAGTACTGAGGACTTAATGTTAGTTAAGCATCTCCCCAAATCCCAACACAGATGAAATTTGTGCCACTACTCGACAACTTGCACACACAGTAAAGAAAAACTTGTGCTTGTTTTTTAAGAAGCAACTGTATGAAAAGGTGTATGTGCATACGAGTCTCACTGTAATGCAGGTAAAACCAGCCAAAATGCAAAAACAAGTGCATCCTTAGCATAGTCACTGCAGAGAAAAAAATCTTCCTGGTCTGGAAGTATAGTTGAAAAGAATTTATTTTTCCCAGCACTGCTGTCTCCCACAGCAAAGGGACACCCCAAACCTTAAGCACTGCTGTCCTGACAAAGCCCTGTGCTCCAGGAGGAGTGCTCCTTCAGAAGCTGCCTGCTCCTGCACACGTGCCCTGGCACAGGGAGCTGTGCCAAGCCTGGCAGGGCTTTAGGGTGGCTCCCTGAGGGACCTGAGCACCTCGGGGGGTGACGTGGGACACTGACGAGATGAGACAGAAGACAACACTGGAAGCACAAGGAAGCCCCAGAGACGTGAGACAGTCAGGGGCAGCTTTTCCATCCCTCACCCTGCTCTGCCTCCTCATAGACAAAAAGGGCAGTCAAATGCCTGTGGCAGGGGGAAGCCCCTGGGGTATTCCTTCAGGCTTCTAGGAGTCCCTGCGTGAAGGGTCTGGCCCCGGGAGGGGTTGGTCCTGGACGGGGTGTTCCCTTTGCAGGCAGCCCTTCATGGGTGACCACTGGCAAGGGCAAGCATATCAGGCAGGGTGAGGAAGTGGCCCTGGCTGCCCTCTCCCCCCAGGGACAGCCTGATGGCAGGCAGGTTTCCCATAAGTGGAGTGGAAAGCTCTTTATTTAACCTGCACCCGCCACCTGCCCTCAGCCCCAGCCTTGCCTCCGTCCATCAGCCTCAGAGCTGCACCAGCATGCCAGGGCTACTTTTTTGGCAGGCTGAGACACATAAAATCCTTTGCAAGCTAAGGCCCTAAGGTAACCCTTTCTCCCCCTAGGTCCAGGAGGAGCACGTTGGAGAGCAGCAAGTGCCCACCTTGCAGTGGCATGATGCAACAGCCTGCCACTCCCGGGCTGCTCTCGGCACCACGCAGCTGTCTGCGACCCAAACAACTCACACAGAGCTGGAGCCTCTGGCTGGGATCCTGTCCCCTCCCCCATCCTCCTCCTGTCTGGGGAGCTCCAGCCCCACCACCCACCCATTGCCCTCACTTTGTCAGCAAGTGACCGAAGAATCCAAGCAAATGACGACAAACAACCACATCAGGGGTGTGACAGAATGACTGATGATTTAATGCTTCTTGAAGTTTTTTGGTTTCCTTCCACAGGGCATTGGTTTTAAAAACAAACAAAACGAAGTAAAATAAATTAATTTATGTACACTTTACATACACTGTGTCACATGGAGCTTTGCAGCAACAGTAACCAGAAATCATTACAAAATAGGAAGTTACATGGCTGTTGCAGGTCCTTGGAAGCCTGCAACCTAGAAGGTTGTCATCCTGAGCATGGTTGGCAAAGTGATCATGTAAACATGTTTAGAAGCATTTGCGGTGGACAATGGATGGGCCAGCTTCGTCGTATTCCTGCTTTGTGATCCACATCTGCTGGAAGGTGGACAGGGAGGCCAGGATAGAGCCACCGATCCAGACAGAGTACTTACGCTCGGGTGGGGCGATGATCTAGAACAAGCCAGAAGAGCAGAGATCAGTAAACACACAACCACTGTGGGTGGCACAGCCCCGCATGCTGTTTGCAGAAGGGCAAAAGGTGGCTGCTCCTGTACCTCGGTCCTTCATGCCCATGACTTACCTTGATCTTCATTGTGCTGGGGGCCAGGGCTGTGATCTCCTTTTGCATGCGGTCAGCAATACCTGGGTACATGGTAGTACCCCCAGACATGACGTTGTTGGCATAGAGGTCCTTCCTGATGTCAATGTCGCATTTCATGATGCTGTTGTAGGTGGTCTCATGGATCCCTGCGGACTCCATACCTGGGGGCAGGGAAGGGCAGAAAAGCAGGCACAAAGTAAGTGCAAAGCGAGGGCTCTGCAAGAGGACTCAGGAGAGAGGGGACAGCTGGCAGGAGAAGGGAGGGTGGGGGAAAGAGTGGCACACACACCAATGAAGGAAGGCTGGAAGAGGGTTTCTGGGCAGCGGAAACGTTCGTTGCCAATGGTGATGACTTGCCCGTCAGGCAGCTCATAGCTCTTTTCAAGGGAGGAGGAAGAGGCAGCGGTGGCCATCTCATTCTCAAAGTCCAGCGCCACATAGCACAGCTTCTCCTTGATGTCACGGACAATCTCACGTTCAGCTGTCAGGTGGAGAATAAAGGTGTCAGTGATTGCAAAGGAGGAACAAGGAACGCTTGCATCTCCTCCATAAGTCTGCTAAGAGTCCAGACCCCCAACCACACACAAGCAAGCTCCCAACAGGGAGCGCTCACGGGGCTTGCAACAGGCTGCAGCATCCCTGGAGGTGCAAGGGCTGGAAGCGAGAGGGGATATTTTTTGGGGAGGGAATAAACCTTACCTGTGGTGACGAAGGAATAGCCACGCTCAGTCAGGATCTTCATCAGGTAGTCAGTGAGGTCCCGGCCAGCCAGATCCAAGCGCATGATGGCATGGGGCAGGGCATACCCTTCATAGATGGGGACATTGTGTGTCACACCATCGCCAGAGTCCAGCACGATACCTGGGGAAACAAGAAGCAACCACTTAAGACGCAGCTGGGAAAGGGTCCTGCCCTGGTGGGCAGAGCACTTGTCAGCTGTAGGGGACCAGTCCTGGGCATCCTTGCTTGTGGAAGAGGGCCAGCAGAACACTTGCACTCACCGGTGGTACGGCCAGAGGCATACAAGGACAGCACAGCCTGGATGGCCACATACATGGCAGGGACGTTGAAGGTCTCAAACATGATTTGGGTCATCTTTTCACGGTTGGCTTTGGGGTTAAGGGGGGCCTCAGTGAGCAAGGTGGGGTGCTCCTCAGGGGCCACACGCAGCTCATTGTAGAAGGTGTGGTGCCAGATCTTCTCCATGTCATCCCAGTTTGTGATGATGCCGTGTTCAATGGGGTACTTCAGGGTCAGGATACCTCTCTTGCTCTGGGCTTCATCTCCTACGTAGGAGTCCTTCTGACCCATACCCACCATAACGCCCTGCAGAGAGGAAAGCGGGGTGCTCAGCGACCTGTCCGCAGGCAGCAGCATGGGGGTCCCCAGCAGAGCGGGCATCCTCCCTCCGCACGGAGGGCTGGTTGGCAGCAGGGACCCGTGACCAGGGCCGTGGCAGAGCTCAGGGGAAGCTCTGGAGGGGGATGGCGTCGTACCTGGTGGCGGGGGCGGCCCACGATGGAGGGGAACACGGCCCTCGGGGCGTCATCCCCGGCGAAGCCAGCCTTCACCAGGCCGGAGCCGTTGTCGCACACGAGCGCGGTGGTCTCGTCCTCGTCGCACATGGTGTGGGCTGCCTGCGGGGGCACGGGGTGAGCCTCACGGCCGGCCGGCCGGCAGCCACCGCTAGGAGAGGGGGTGGCGGGGCCGGAGCTTACCTGGGCTGGCTGCGGGCTCTGCGCGTCGGGCCACTAGCAGAGAGAGAGGCCTCCCGCTTTTCGCCGGGTAGCTCGTGGGCCGCTGCCCGCCAGCCGAGCCTTTTATCGAGGAGGGCGGCAGCCGCGGCCGGCCCCCAGGAATGCGGCCCCGGCCGTCGCCATATTTGGGCGTCGGGCCCGGCGCGGCCCCGGCCCGGCGCTGCCCAAAGAAGGCGCTCCTGGCCGCGGCCCAGGTGAGCCGGGCCCGGCCGTATAAGGAGCGTCTGCCGGGCCCCCCCCCCCACCCCCCACCCGTGGCCGGGGCCGAAATAATCCCCCAGCACCGCCGGGCCCGTTAAGGGCAAAGCAGGTGGGGACTGCAGCGGCGGCGGCGGCCGCCCCGTCGGGCGCAGGTCCGGAGCCGTTCCGCGGAGGCGGCCGGAGCGGGCCCGCACTCGGGCCCGGGCCCTCCGGGGCGTGAAGGCGGAGCGGGCCGCGGGCTCCGCGGGCGGCGAGGGGCCTGAGGCTGTGCGGCCGCGGCCTGCCGCAGCTCAGGGCTTCGGGGCTGCACAGGGCGATACGGACCTCGCCTCTAGGTGCGGGTGAGCGCCGGGGACGAGAAAGGAGGTGCGAGGGAAAGCAAATCTGCGATCTGCAGATCTGCGCTTTGCACGTAATCGTACCGCTGTAGAAGCCACTGCTTTACCCACCATCCATTTTAATTTGCTTTGAAGATTTGATATAAAAATGGAAAATAAATGCAGGGGGTAACGTTTGTTAGATGAACGCCTGACAAGAAACCCAGTGGAGCATTAATCCCGATGAACGTCTGATCCCAGAAGCCTGACGTAGCTGTGAATGCTGGTGCCGTTACCAAGTACCCATTGCTGGCCGGTGAGCTTGGCCGAGCAACTGGGCATCCTCCAGCTATTGCTAAGGCTCACCCTTTTCGGAAAGGACTGCAGCCTCATAGGCAAATCATCTCTGAGGAGCCAAAGGAATTGTGCAAGTGAAGAACAGTTCATCTCCTGTAGCTGTGGATATTGAAGCAGAGATTTCACGTGGGCCACTTGGAAGATTTTACACAGAAGTTGTGGTTACTGATGGTAAAGAAGCAGCAGTAATGCAATCGGATTTGCAGCCCTGCCAACGAGTTGATGCAAATCAACCTTCAAGATCTTCTCTGAAGGCACAACTGGCTAAGAGTAAAACCTTTTAAAAGGATTTAGGGAGTCAGGAGAGGAGAAAAAAAATAGTAAGTCAGAAGCACTCGTGGTGTGAGGAGTCTCCTGCAGGTGAAGGCATTTCTACAGCTGATTTCCTCTGCTACAAGGCAGAGCAGACAGGTTGACAGAGAAGCAGACGACTTTTCTTCTCCTCTATTTAATTTCTGCATCCTCCAGTTTAGCAGCATTCCTCTTTACCTCTGGCAGTTATTTCATTCTGCTATAGATTTTAATTTCCTGTGAAGTTATTGTGTTAAAGTATGCTGGGGATAAAACACGCTGGTCTCTCACGCTGTTCTTCTTCAACTTCTTGTGTTATTCTTCAGTTCTGTCATCAACAACTGGCAGTACAAAAATCGGAAGCCTGAATGCACTTAAAGGCATCGCAGCCGTAAAATCTATTTACAGAACTGTAACACTCTGTTGTGGTTTCTAAAATATGGTCAGTTGTGTTGGATCAGAAATCAAGTAACAGAAAGCCTAATGTCGCTGAAAGATAAACATTCTTAATCCTTCAGTGAAACCTGACACAAGCATAAACCCACTCTATCCCTTCTGTTTAATTTTCTCCCTGCCTCAGTCTAGTTTACAGCAAAATGCCCAATGGGAAAGTTAAAATCTTATAGTTGAGTGTAAAAGACCATTTTCCATGGGTAGACCTGGTATTTAACCGGACTCACTAAATGAATTTGGTTTTGGTCTCAAGTCAGAAAACATTTGAAGTTAGTTTCCAGAACAGAGCTGGGCACAAAGATGATCGCTATTCACAATGCATAGCTTCTGAAACTGATCACAAATGACAACTGATAAGCTTTCCTGCTACTCTGGGTGACAACAGAGGATAGAAGTGTGGACATCCTGTACTGTGTGCGTTTTCCATTAATGAGAGAACAACTATTTAAGAAACAACATCCACTGCCTTATTCCAAAGGAGCTAGCCATGCTCCTTAAGCCTTTCTAACAAAAACACAGATCTTTTTGTCTGAAGTTGGTTTGTTTTTCTTACACTTGGAAACAACCTAGAGCTCTGGCATGACCTTTGATATGCAGTGGTAAATGAAGGCATCCTTCCCCTACAGTAATCTGAGACAGGAGTTCTGCACCAGAACAGCTTATTACATAACGAAACAGAGGACAGCGAGGAGGAACAGCCTCTTCAAGCTTCCCACCAGAAGAGTGAACCAGCTCAACGCTCCTAGTACAAGAACATTAAACTTCAGTTTAGACATGGAAGTTATTTTAATGAGGCTTTAAGTAAACTCATTGCCTGTAGCCTTCTGTTTTGGCAATAGTCAGATGGAAAGCCGTTGTACAAAAGCCAAATACCTCCCAACCCGGCAATAGAATAAAACATTAGTTGTGCAGCTGATGGTTTCCTGAGGACCTGGAGAATGCTTTGACACCAACCGGAATAAACCCATCCCAGCAGAGAAGCCACAGGCACTTTAAAACAGATGAATGGCTAAGGATGAACAGAAACACGAGCTTCTGGAGCAAGCTTTCCAGCACACACCCTGCCACTCCTGACAGAATACAGGTGGCAGACAGTCTAGGAAGAGATGGATATTCCTGAAGCATCCTACTGTGGATGGTCAATTAAAGAGATTCCTCTTCAAGCAAAATTTTTAAGAGTCTAATGAAAGTTTAGATAGAACATACTTCAGCAGGGGGTGGCACTCTTTTTTTTTTTTTTTTAGATTATTCCCTTTCTCCCAGAATATTAAGTTTATCAATAATGTGAAACCACCTCTGACATTTAAACAAGCACGTGGAGTTCTTGTAAGGATTTAACCCACTCCTTTGAAGCCACAGCTGGGAGTGATACCTGGACTACTTTCTCTCACCCATGCAAGGCTGCAGAAAAGCAAGAGTTTGCTTCTTTGAACAATCTTAGAAGATGACTGCTACTGCATGTCTTTCCCATATTAGTTAGAACCTCTCTAGATAAATCTATTCTTCCAAACATGTTCAGACTCTCTGCCCAGCTTACTGTATTAGTACAGGGAGGAGGGGAAGCCACAGAGCGGGAGCTGTGCTTTTAAAACTAGAAACTGGATTCTCTTCAACCAATTTAACTTCTGACCTTCTCAGCTGTTGGATCAAGTTGTTGCAGCCGGCAGCGAGCCAGACAAGTAAAACATAAGGGCATGCAAGTTGCTCTGCATTCACTCTTGGGCTGTTCAGCTGCTTGCAAAAGGAAGGTGCATCATGTCAAATGGAAGGAGCTTTTATGTAAAGATTCAAATCTGCTGCCAGTTGGAATAATTGAAAGTGAAAAGTTAAGTGGATTTTATTTTTATTCCCATGTCAGAGATAACTAACTGGGGCAGCAGGGTGTTTAAAAACAAAAAAAAAAAAGGGGGAAAGAAGAGGGTAAATTAGTACCATCAACCAGCAGAACTGTTCACAGAGTAAGAAGATGATGGGGGACTCTCGCACTTTTGTAACTGCTTTCTAGGTTCAAGCGGTTGCTGCGACTGGCTGCACGGTGAGCTGGTAAGCTCATTTTCACATTCCAGAAAGCTGAATATAACTTAAATGAAAGTTAAGTAGATAAAATATCAAAGTGTTTTGAAAAAGTTTAATCTCACAGATATAAAGTGAAACAAGGGAGCATTTACTGGACCAGAGGACTCTGAGTAAGATCTTGGCTTGACTCTTGTCACAAACAAGCTGTAGGACCAGTGACAAGCCAGTTATCCTTTTTGTGCCAGGAATCTTTAATGCAAAACTGAAGTTACCTGGTTTCTACAGCAGAAAGTGTTGTGCAAAGGTAAGAGAGAGTACTCTTACAGTGTAATCATTTGCTTCTGAAGGAAGCTACACAGTCACCCAGCATTCGTGTTTTCAGTATGTTCTCCGAACTGAAATCACAGCCCCACTGAAGTGAGAAGTTCCCACTTTCTGCAGGGGGTCCCACATTTCACCCTGTGTGTCCCTGTGGCTTTGAGTCCCAGGCAGGATGCATGGTAAGGAAGATACAAAACAAAATAGCAAGTTTATGAAAAGCACAGAAAACAAAAACTTTTTCTTTTTCCTGAAAACATGCCTCTGCCTCCCCCAATTAAAATATCAATGTCTATAAATTTAAGACCGAGTATATTACTCATATAGATTTTATTATAAAGTTTTAGCAAAAAGCTGAACAGAACATAAAAAAACCACCATGACTTTAACAGTTCTTTAGTAAAAATATTTTGAAAAATAGTGAGAATCACGCTTGTCCCTGAACGTAGAGTTCGTAGTTTGCCTTTAACACGAATTCGAAGTAAGCATTACATTTCAAGTTGCCAAGTTCGTTTGCTTGCAGCAAGTCCTTCACTTCTGGTAAATATTCACTTAACTGAACTCCTGCAACACAACACCTTTTATTACAGCACTGATAAAAGTACTTTGGATTAGCAGTTATAGATCATTTTTAAAGTAAACACCTGTGCCTGCCTCAGAGTTAAATTACTCTTTTGGAACTAAGATGATCTAATTCTATTATATGTGTCAAGACATACAATAAAGCTTAAGTAAAACCAATTAACACCCTCCCCGCCCCCCCAAAAACCAAAACACCCAAACCAACCAACCAAAAAAACAAACAAAACAAAAAAACCCCACAAGCAGCATTATTTCTTACCAAAGGAAGGGGGAAGAGGAGGGGGAAGAGGAGGGGGAGGAGAAAAAGACCAGTCATACAATAAATACTTATATCATGAGTTGCAAAATTTCAGTCTGGAGTGTGAGAATCTTTCAAAAGGAAAGAAATTTGACAGGACTGAACACACAAAACCAGAATTGTTATGAAGAACTTAATTTTTGTATTTTTGCCATGGAGCCTTTTCTGTTCTGGAAAAAGTTCATATGCAGTAACATTTAAAATGGACCTTGACTCGAAATTGCTCCCCTCCCCCAGGCTGTAACTTCCATGGCCATTACTTTCCCATGGTCAGTTTTAATTTAGGGAGGGCAGGGAAGGTGTTTAAATTTTGCTTTTCTTTTGTGGGTGTGTGTGGGGAAAAAGTACCAAAACATTTAAAACAAACCAGATTAAGATTTTCTGATGACTACCAGTTACTAATCCCTTATTTTACGGAGGATGTGTATTTAACTCCACAAGACATACTTTACTATACAGTAAGAAACCACTAAAAATCTGATGGCTGCCCTATTGAACAAATAATGTGAGGGTACTAAGATTAAAACCAAGAAATCTGCTCATCTCTTATCCCCTTCCTTTATAACAGACAGAATTAGCTCCATATGATTGTAATTATCTAATGAAATTTGTACAAAAGCTTTAATTACTCTGATGTTTTATTAATGCTGCTCCTTATATCTTAGTGTTCATTTTAAGCAGCTTTTGACACAAGTGATTTCAAGAGGTTCAATTATATTTAAACACACTTTACCTTCTTTCAACAGTTTTTGTAGTATTTTCACAAATATACTATCTTTAGATGCTTCAATTGGATCATCTCTACCATCTGAACTGGACCATCTGCAAGTCAAAGAACAATTTGTGAAAAAAAATTGCACAAATGAAATCAAACGAAAACTAACAAGAAAAAATACATAGGAAATTTGATAAGTTATCAAAGGTGATTAATACAGGTTCACACACAAATGTAAAAATAACTGTAAAAATTTCTTCACAGAAAGGGTTATAAAGCCCAGAAACAGGCTGCCCAGGGAAGTGGTGGAGTCACAATCCTTGGAGGTCTTTAAAAGATGCGTAGATGTGGCGTTGGGGAACATGGTTTAGTGGTGGACTTCGCAGTGCTGGGTTAACAGTTGGACTTGATGATCTTAAAGGTCTCTTCCAACCAAATTGATTCTATGATTCCTTAAGTGATATGTGCTTGGCTACAGCTCAAAGCAAGAGGTTGTTACCTATCTTGTGTTAATTATTCTTTATTCCAAGAATAAAACGGCAATAGAATTGCACTACTGTAATGTACTTTAGTTTGGAGGACAATAGAAATGCTTCCTGTCTTCTAAGCTGTAAAAGAAAACATCATTTCTTTGATTAAAATCAAAAACAGTATCCATCAAGATACGAATTACCTATTTTCAGTAATTATATTTTAGGATTGAGATGAAAGTCTATATTTATTTTCTGGTAGGATAAAGCAAGAACAGCAATTTGCTAAGATATTTAAAAAAAACAACCAACAACCAAAAGTAACCCAAAAAAATAAACACCAAGCAAGGGAAGGAGAAGGAAAAAAATGTATAATCTAAGTTGCAGACTTGTAATAGCACCCACAGACACAAAACTGTTAGTCTCATTTGTGATTAAATGTGATGGTGAAGACTCATGAATGCAAGTATCATCTGTGATAAGAAAATCCCAAGCAGGTTTTTCTAAGACAAAGATTATTTTAAATGGCAATTTTTCATCCTTGCAGAGATGTACATGTAGCAGTTTTAAGTGAATACCAATCAAACTTCTTTTTTACTGTGGTTCTAACCTTTCAGCTGTAAAATTTCCTGTTCTGTGTGTTAAACTGCCAGGCAAAACCAGTTCTCTTCTCACTCCCCAAACCAACATGAACCTCTTTGAGTGAATGGGACATTCTTGCAACAGGTTTGGACCTGGCTCCCAGAAGCTATCACTGGCAAATCCTCTGTACTTGACTGAAACCGTGGGTTTACCCTGGATGCCACGTGAACTCCCAAACTTATAGGATTGAATCTTTAACTCTACAGGGAAGAATGTGAGGAGAGGTGGCAGGGAATGGGTAGGGGGATTTGAGGAAACAAATCACTTAGGTACAGAGGACCCTACCAGAATGTCAGGAGCACACTCAGCAAGGCTCTCCACTCTACCTGAGAACCTTACCATCATTTGTAGCTGTTAAGTTAGAAAAGAGATGCCATCCTTACATGTAGGCACTGTAACATGTCAAACACTTACTTTTGAATACAGATGAACATTAACACTACCTCTTTTGAAACAGCCGTCAATCTCTTTGTAAGCCTTTGTGACTCTTGCTGGACTGGAAACTCAACTGGGATATCAAATTTTCAAAATGCTATTTCATGCAAAGTGATCTCAAATCGGATTTGGTTAGGTAACAGAGCAGGCAAAATCTTGTCAGAGTTATATGTGATTTGAATAATTTAAATATTATGTCCAAAACTCTGCTCTCGGCCCAGGGTAGACAGGATGTAAGCCAATTGCTGGACTGGTGCCACATAGGAGATGTGTGTTCTTCTGTCTTGAAGTTAGTAAAAAGGAAGAAAATACTTGCAATAGTGTGAACCTGTTTTTGCACATTATTTATGTCACGCGTGACAGTAACTTGGTCATTCGACTACGTATTTTCCACAGTCCACTGCTCTTTGGAATCCATCCTATGTGTAAGGGGGAATCCAACCGCTGCTTGTTGCCATTTTAATCACAAATGGCACAGTGCATTTGGAACATATTAATTTTATCCTCATCTCTTCTTCCTTAGGTTGTCTTGGAACATGGATGGGAGTTAGAAAAGCTAAATAACTCCTGAAAATTAGAAAGGAAAGGGAGGAAAAGCCACTTAAGTTATTTAACCTGGGAGAGAACGGCAGCACTGCTCGATGAAAAGATTCTTCTAACTGGATTCAGCCTGTATTTGGTGTTGAACATCCACGAGTGGTTCTTTCAGTCAGTATTTAAAGCTTCCATCACGTACAGACAAGAATGCAGCTTTAACTCAAAAAGGTCATGAACTTGCCAATATGGCTCAATGGCCAAAAATAAGTAAAATAAAAGTTTGCAGGAGTGACCACTGCACACGTTGCTCTTAAAAAGCTTCTGTGTTGAGTTGCTTCAAAAGTTTTAGCATCAGTCATTTCTTTTCCCTTAGTACAAGGCTCAGGAATGAAAGCTGCACGGCTACATCTCAGGTGCTGAGAATGCAGTTAGTTGCCAGTGAGCTAAGCAAAGTATTACAGATTTTTGTTGTTGTTGGGTTTTCATTTTATGAAAAGACACATTCAGAAAATGTTCTTTATGCTTTACTAGTCTTATACTATGAAATAGTATAAGCTCAGTGAGCTAGAGAATAGTATACTAATATGTAATTTAGGAAAATCTATGTCATAGATACTTGTACAGTAACTTGTATTTATATTGGACTTACCCATCTCTTCGGAGAGCCTTACAGAGAATTTTAAGTTTCAGACTGTTTACATCCACTTCCTCCTCCTTCAATTCATATATAAGAAGAAAAGATAGGCAAGTTAAATTTTTTTATTATTATTATTAAAAAAAGAGAAGTAACTGCTCTTTTGCACAGATTATGGCAAAGAATTAAGACTCTTCAATTATGGAACACTGTTTTTAACACATGCTGTTTTCACAGGTGACATGATCAGACTGTTGAAACAAAAAAAGACTTTTCATCTCCATCTGAAAAAATGGCCCAGACTTCCTACAACTACCAACTACCTCAGACTGAAAAAAGGGCATATTTTAAAGCACATGAACAAATACCAGTTTGTAAAACACTGTATTCTAGGCAAGTTTTATTTTAACATGTGCTAAATGGTGACTGCAGTCAAGGTTCTTTTATGAGCATGGCCAAACTAATTAGCATGCATTAGTGTCCACATTAGGATGTATGTTTTATCAATATATTAATACCTATCTTCAGAGTTAGGCATTTGTCTTGGCAAGGGCAGTCCTTTCATTACACAGAACTTTGAGATAATTGTCGCCAGAGATCCATTGAAAATATTTCTGAAACAAAGACCATATACTTTTCCCCACCTCTCAATGTCCCAAAGCTTCACAACTACTTTAAATTCTCCTAAGTGATAAGAGAAACCATGAACACTTGAATTTAGAAGCCTGGAAATAAGAGGATGGGTCTCAACTTTACACCATGCTTTTGCAAGAAAAAAGCAGGGAAAACCTGGGAGCAGCCAGTTTTTAGACTCCACTCTAACCTGCCATCTCTATTTTGTGACGAATGATTCTACTCAAGTTGTTAGAGTCTCAAATACCTGAGAAATCTGAAATTTCATCTTTTTAGAGTGACATTCATTTCATTTAGATGTAAAAAAACCCCCAATATAGTTGTTTCACTGTTCATGAATTGTGTTGACAGAATGTCACAGGAAAACTAATTTAAGAGTTAAGAGAGATCCAAGTTCACTCAAGTTTATTTTACTGTAAAATATTATTTGGACCGTTTATGTTGTAAAAATGAGGGGGGAAGTTAAAAATAAATAATATGGAACATCCTTTTTAAACTAAAGAGAACTAAGTCAGAGTAACATGCTACTCTTAAGTAGTAATACTCTTTCCTCTGTACACAAAATACAGTACTAAACACAGGGCAAGTAAAAATATAGATAAAGCAAAAATAAAACCCTAGATAATAAATGTTATTGAAAAGAAAAAATAGTAGAAGAAATTGAAAAAATTAAGATAATTTAAAATTTAAAACACACTTTCAGACATTAATAATTATAAAATCAAAGTCATTGAAGAAAACATGGCACAGTGATGTTTACAAAGCAGTGCTACAGAGAGCATCTTGAAGCCCACCCAAACTATCAGGAATTGGGATAATCAGGAAAAAGCTCTCTTTTTCAATTGGTAAGGA
The DNA here is from genome assembly GCA_025345505.1 of Todiramphus chloris collaris. Lineage (NCBI taxonomy): Eukaryota > Metazoa > Chordata > Aves > Coraciiformes > Alcedinidae > Todiramphus > Todiramphus chloris. The sequence continues at coordinate 9,849,397 of JANVCC010000020.1, read as the reverse complement.
ATACTTCCACTAAAATAATCCAACTTTTGCTTTTTAACAACAACTGTTGTTAATTCAGGTTTGATGCCCCTCAGAAAATGATTTACTCGTGCTTAGTGGAAAATGACTCCTGATAAGATAGCAGACCATACAAAGGAGATGCAGCGAGAAGGACGACAGCAGATCTGTGTTTCAATGCTATTTACACATTAAAAAGCTGGTGACTATCCCACGTTATCTCACACCAACCAGAGAAACTGCCAATAGGGAAGAGGCAAGAACTAAACTACTGAGAACAGAGGATCTTCATCCTGTTTAGAGAAAGTCCCTGTAGGGAAGCAAGGATCTAAAAAAGAAGCTATAGACTATAAATGGGAAGTGAAGATGAGGAGTGTCATTTTTCTTAAATGATCTAAGCCACATTTGGCATTAAGTCTCCAGCGACTTAAAAACAAACTGAAAACACACATCAGGGGTTATTTTTAATTACCATACACTAAGCTAATATGTTAACTAACTACAGATGCACCATCCTAGCTAAATAAATAAATAACGTCTCCGAGTTAGAATTCCTTCAAAAACTTTTCCTACCTCATCAATATATTCCAGCAGATCAAGTGCTTTCTTGAAGTCATACTCATTGGCCCTTCTGTTCTCATCACATATGTACATCTAGGATATGAGAGATTAACGAAGAGAATTATTTTTAGCCTACAAACTAATGTAACTGATATGATGGACAACTCATTGTGGGAAGACCACCATGTATTTTCCACTTACATGACCTTCTCATGAAAATATGTCTTGATTCAACTGCAAGTATTTTTATAGTAAGGAGTACACTTAAGGTTTTAGAGCAGCATTCCACCTACATGACAATGGTGTGTGGACAAATGATATTGGGTATAAGGCTGCTAGGTTTCAAATTTAAATGCCATTTAAGGCTGTAACATTCCTGGACTATTGTAGCCAGAGCTCAGCTCCACAAATAAACTCTCAGAATTATTTCGGTAATTAAACTCAAAGCAGTACTTAAGCACACATACTGCCTTTTACCTTTTAAAACCAGACAACTTTGCTATCAGTATTTCATCATTCCTCCTCCCCCCAGCCCTAAATTAGTACTTCAAAGGAAAATTAACATTAATGCTCTTTTATTTACGGTTTCCAAGTTTCATTCTTGCACTGCAAGTAGCAAGTATGAACGTTGGTCCGACAATACAGAGAATTCAGAAGGAAAACTGTCATGGTGCCAGTGCTTGCTAAATCATGAGCGACACTTCCTACTCTTCCCAATCTCACAGATAGCCTTACTTAAAGATGCGGGTAATGACTTCAGAATCTGCTCTTAGTGTTGCTCTGAGAAAATAAGAATGTATAGAAGCAGCACACTATCAACTTTTGATTTTCCACAGGATTACAGAAAAGTAAGGAGCTGCAAACCTGACTCCCAGAGAGGACCTGATTTGTTTTACAACATATCATTGTTACTCACTGAATATTTTTTTTTTGTGTGCATCACTTGATGATAAAAATATGCTGCAAACAGGGCAGAAACAGTGAGGCTACTGGTTCCTGGCTGCCACCAGAAAGGTGTGTGGCAAAGGACTCGGCACTATTAGTGATCCCCATGCTGGAGCAGTTCATTCATGCGTTTGTTTTGATATATTGTGTTGGTCTTGTGGTGGGTTTTCTTGTTTGTTTCCTGGTTTGTTTGGGCTTTTTGGTTTTTTTTTTTAAGTGTCGATGTTGGCGTTTTTTGTGTATGTTATTGTTTTGGGGTTTTTTTTGTGTGTTGTGTTTTGCTTTTTTGTAATTTTTCAAAAACAAAAGTAGGAAGACTTTGGGTGCCTCTTTGCAACAGATGACCAAAAGCCTCTTCTTCCTTCTAGCCCCTTCTTTTTCTAGATTGCAGCATCCATCACCACAAAGGTGGAATTCTTTGTTTCTTCTGCCTTCCAAGTTCTGCCCTACTGAGAATGTAACAGAAGGTAAGAATTGTCTCTCATCCAAAAACTGGCTTAGACCAGTAAATCAACTTCTGGCACCGATTTGATTTGCTTTTTCTCACAGCAGCACTCTAAAGCACACGTTCAACAAGAAGAAATTTGAACCAAAACTATCGTTCTGAATTTTGGTGCTTGTAGAAACTAAGCAAAGATAAACCAATTAATATAGCTGATCTTCAGGTGCTTAGCAAGTCATATAAGGAATAAAGACAGCTGTCATCCTCTCATTCATTTCATCAGAGGCAAAAATGTACCAGAATTTGACCCGTGTAATGAAGAACACATGAGATACTTACATCAATGAGCTCAGACACAGACAACACTGGCATATCATTGAGGTTCAACTGCTTCTCTGCCAGTAATTGTTCAGGAAGTGTCTCCTGATGTAACAGAAAGCGTTCCTGTTCTGCTATTTCTTGTAGTCATTTAAGGAAATGAATGTTTCATGTTATTAAAATGTAATAATAAATCCTATGACACAGTAATAACTATCAAGTCATGATATTATTCAGGTCTACAGGTGCTCGTTATGAAGCAATGTACTTATACACTCATCTGTGTTCCTGAAGCACAGAAACACTTCCACTTCAATACTATCATCCTGGTGAACTACTCTTACTTTACACTCAGGTTCTCAGTGTAACACAGGCTGATAACTCTTCTTTTTCCCCTCAAACCCGCAAAATTAATACATAGCATTGGAGGGAAGCTGTTGCACTGTGCAGGCAAATAAGTTGGTTGCAATTTTTAGGAGCTACCTTTTAGCTGAAGGTCCGTGCCATGGATCTGCTCTATCTCATGAATCATTTAATTATTTATTTTTTGTTTGCTTTATTTTCCAGTATGATGTGTTTTGGGGTTAGAAACTTCTGAAGCTGAAACAATCAAAACGGAATAATTTCAGCCACATTATGTGAAGCCCCCCTTCCTGCCCAGCTCCACTGCATGGTAGAAAGGGAAAAATAATTATAAGGAGCATTTTATCTGTTTAAATGGATAAGCAACATGTGGCAGAAATAATTATTCTGTCTTTCTTAGTAGGAAGCTGCTACACAAAAAGCCCAAGGTTTAAAGGCTGTGTCACATCTTACATAGAAAAATGCATCAAAATCCAGACCAAATTTTGAGAGTCCATTTGGCTATTGAAATAAAACTTTGGTTTCCTAATTTTTTCGATAGAAAGCAGCTCCAGTAGTATTTCCAAGCTTCCCCCTGGTGGCCAGTGGCAGTCAGGAAATGGGTATTTTCCAGAGTGATGGGAACGGCAGAGCGGCGGAACCGTTACATTTGGTAAGGAAGCAGAACAAGTTATTTCTACTTTCCCTGTCAACATCCTTTCAGTTAGAGCATAACAAAACGCTGTCACCGTAACTTGCTAGATGCAGAGAGAGTAAGGTGTTGAGAAAACATTTCTTGATCACAAGCGTATATATTTGCACATGTATTTGCAATTGTGCCTTATTACAATATAACAGTTACTGGATTTCCTTGTACAGCCTAAGAGTTTCAGGACTTAAGAATTCAGATTTGAGAGACTTTCAATAAACAGGCTTTAAGAGAGAAAATCAGTTTTACCTTGCATCTGAAATATGAAATACAGCCTCATGAAAACACTTTCAGCGTGAATTGTTTACAAGTTTCAGTCACTTCTGCACAGTATTTTGAGAAGTCATTAGTTCTGCTTATTTATCCCAATATTTTGCCATTATTATAAAAAGGGAGAAGGTACAAGTTTCCCATGCTCATGGTCTTAACTCACAGGTGAAAGCAAATACCAAGGTTACTACCTCATGCTGTCTTCCTTACCTTTCCTGCAAGGAGCAAACATCATCAGCCCATTCACCCTTACCACATTGTTAGAGCCCTCAACCTAACAAATTAGCGATCTGCAAAAATTAACGTCATTTTAATTCATTAGCTTCATTAGTCTGTTTTTCTTTGGCTCTGTTTCTTACCTTCTATTTTCTCTTGCAGTATGTCTTCAGAGAAGTCAGATGCCAGTGCAGCTAATTTGCTCAAGCCAAGAAGTGTTTTCTTCTTTGCAAAATATCGGGTCTCCATATTTGCCAAGGTCTGCAATGTTCTGTGAGCCTGAAATTAATAAAGCTGTTAGATATCAGTTTTATAAGTTAACACCGGAAGGTTAACAGGTAAGGGTTTAATCTGAACTGCAGTCTCACAGCAATTTATCTTTTGTAGCATTATAGACCTTATTTTTAAAAGTCATAGAACTCATACATTAAAGCTCTGAAGAGTGTACTTCAGAAAGAGCCACAGATCTCCATTCTAATAATTAATAAATAAATAAAAAAACCTTTTCCAGTATTAATCAAGAAAAACTATCTTACGATCAAAAGATAAGTTTCAACTTCACATATTATACCTCTGGGATCTTATTCAAGGCTTTGCCATAAAAGTTTGGACAGAACAATTTCAGATACAGATCAATTTACTTAATTCAGGAACTTGAAAAACCAGAATTATACGTATAGTTGCTGCAGTAACTAAACTTAGAGGCAAAAATTTGTATGTGGGGCAAAGGAACAGAAAGTTTCTGAGCACCTACTCAGAACTAAACTATCCAGACTGAATTACTTGTTTATTTTAGAATCCTTGCCCCCCCTTCATAGTACTTTGCTGTAACAGGGAAAACCTCAGTAAACACAAATGGAATACTACAATATTCTCAGGGAGGGTTGTTTTGGTTTTGTTGGTTTTGTTTTTTTTTTAAGGGGCATGCAGTATTATTAGCCTATAATTTGTACTAGGATAAATGTTTCCATGCTCTGCGTGCTTAATAAATGTGCACATGGATTGAAAAAAGCCATTTTTGTTTGGAAATACTTTATTTGCTAAAGTGAAATACATTCATAAGTCTAGCAGAAGGAAGAACAGACTGAGCAGCAGGAAGTGGGGAAGGCAGAACTGGGCCGCCTACAAGGCAAGAAAGGCTCAAGTTTAGAAACGGTGTCACATTAATCTATCCACATTTGCTAATGAAAAAAGCAAACTTAAACTATGTAAGTGATTAAAGTAACGTATACCTTCTTTACTTCCATGATAACTCCAAATTATTCTGTTTTAAATAGTTAGTCTTGAAATACAAATTGTAGTTTTTCCCTTGCTGGATAATCTGATAATGCTATCAATATTCACTATAAACCCCCAATTTCATCAAAGTCGTGATCACATGGCCAAATGAAACTTCCTTGATAAAAAAATATTAGTCAGTAACAAGGGATGAAAAGCAGCCCTAATTTCCATACGTGGTGCAGTAGCTTATATGATATACCATATGATGCTTGGAGGGGGGCTTTTGGTACTCCCTAATTTATGGCATCTCTCCCCCAGCTGATCCAGATAAGCTGTTTCATGATGAAGAGTCATAACTGGTTAATTTGCCTCCTTGAATACGTACTTGACCTGTTTAACGTGATATATTGGGTTGGTTGTATTTAAGAAACCCTACCTTTTGCAAATCCTGACTATTGATGTCATGTAACCAGCTCAGATGCTCATGAGCTTGCAAGAAGCTGGCCAGCTGGCCATGCTGAGCAGTAGGCAGAGAGAACAGCTTCCCTCGCTTTCCTTTTTCTAGGTACCAGCGAAACAGGAAATCTGAAAAATTCTGAAGATAACAGGAATATGAACAGATTTTAAAAGTTACATATAAATATCTTATTTGTCTTCTAAGGCAAAATGCTTCTTAAATGGCAATTGGTAAGAACATGTCAAGAACCTGCCTAACAAAACAAGACACAGACATGAAAAATACAGTGTTTATTAAAAAAACCCCAACCAACCAACCAAAAAAATAAAGCAACCCTAAGAGTCCTGATAGAAACAGCATTTAAAGAATTCATGAGCTAGTCTGCAACACATGCTGATACACACAGCATCCTTCAGAGGAAGTGAAGGAAATGCTGAATGTAAATTCTTCATATCAACCCACAAGAATGGAAACAGGTATCAATCACAATTTGTGCCTTATTTTTTTACCTATTCCTTTGCCCCGCTCTGAATTGTGCTTACCATTTCCTTTATCCTGTTCTTCAGCAGTGAGTATTTAAGACTCACTATTAAAAACATTTACTATAATTTCTATCTGCTAGTGATAATTTTTGTTTTTCCTTATAAAAAGCAACCTTTTTGTACCCTGTTTATCAGGAAACCTGCAGACTGCAGGATTTGTCTTTCCATAGCTGTTGTGGAAAGAGAAATAAATTGATTTCATCAACTCTCACTTAAGAAAACTTTTGTCCCTTCTTCCCTCCTTTCAAGTAGTCTCTACTCCTTTTTCCTTAAGTTTTACAATTTCCAGCACACTTAGAAGTTTTTACACCAGATTTTAACATACTTTGGAAAAATTGTCCATGAAGTACCTAGCAAGACAATAAAAAAAAGACCACAGCAACATCCCTGCCTTCACACTCTTAACTACTTTTCTATTTACACATTTAACAATCTTACCTTCTCTTTTGGAAATTATCCTTAAATTGATATTACATTAGTTAAATAAAACAACAGTACACTGACTACAGCACCTCAGTGAACAAGTCACAAAATGTCCAAAAATATTAAGAATGAGACAATGTGAGGCACAGAAGAGGTCCCATGAAAAGCCACGGCCCATAGAGCTAGCACCCATATTTCTGCGGACTGGCTTTGCAGTCTCAGGGTAAAATACTTCATTGAGTTATGCACAGTGAATGTTGACTTTGCCACATCACCCTCCATATGTACATATATATATATAAAAAAAACAGACCAAAAAAACCCAACAAAAAACCAAACAACAACAACAAAAAAACCCACCAAAGAATAATAAAACCAAAGGAAAAGTAATGGTGAGTTCTGCAACATTTCAAGTGCAAGCTTATTATAAAACACAACCTGAAGGAAACAGAAAAAAAGAGTTACCTGATCTGCAAACTGACTCATGTAACGTTGCAATCTGGCCTGGTTGTCTGTCTGCTCACACATTTGCACCAGGATATCAAAGTCACAGTATCTCTCTGCTAAAGTAGCTGCCATCTGATACTGTCCCAGGGAAACTAAGTAACCAAGAAAAAGAAGTTATATCAAACAAGCTCATCTTTGACTGTAAAAGGATGACTGAGGGCAGAGAGCAGAAAAATGAAAACAAGTTTCAAGCATTCACATCAAGGAGATAATTACACATTCTCAAAGAAACATTCACCTGCCACATACATAACCTGTGTTATGTATGTTAGGAAGAAGAAATTTAGAATACTGAATAGCCCACATACATCCTGTTTTCTCTGAGTTAGCATCATCTCCTATCTGGACAGAGGAGAGGGGAGGATTCAACACATGACTTAGCATCTGTAATAATAGCCACTTAACTACACAAAGTGAAAAAGCAGCAGGCAAAGGCTTTGGATAAAATAACAGAACAAGTAAAGGCAATGGGGTTTGTATTAAAATATATTATTTAAACTCTTTCTTTTTGTTCCAGTTAAATACATAAGAGTTAGCCCAATGCTCGATTTTGTTTGTAAGGAAGTGTGAACTTTAGATTGAATATAATGACAAAATATGTACTTAACAGGCTAACAGAGACCAAGAATGTCAGTAAATCTGAGAATGATAGTTTAAGAGACTCCTCTTAATAATGTTAGGAGGCAGTGATTATTAAACTGTTCTATCTATATCATTATATCATTTATTTTTACTCTTAAAAAAAAAAAACAACCCAATTTTATAAAGTTAATAAAATGTATTTACTCTAAGTTATTGCCACGTAAAAAAGGGGGTTTGCTGTCTGGTACTCATTAAAGACTTGACCACATCTGACACCTTACACAACAGGTTTGATTATTAAACAATTAAGACTTGAAAAGTAGCTTTTTCCTGATAGACATTTAACAAGGTTACAAGTGTGTAAATTGATGTCAACTTGCAACAATATAAGCCTTTAGAAATCCATTTATAGGCTATTTTCAGCCATGTGACAAAAGATAAATTCCTTTCAGAAAAGTATAAGAAGTTAGCAGAAGGAAAAAACGTCAAGGAGGGATGTGTCTTATTAGAGGTATAGGCATGGATGCAGCCCTGGATGCAATTCTGTAATCTGTTTTTATTTGTAAATATCTGATTAAATCATAAAGACAGTCACTTATACTCTCTGAAGTATAAATGAAGTTTCCTCATCAAATGGAACATTTAATCCTTGTATTAAGGGAAACAGAGAGAACTTACTAAGAGGAGACAGGAGTTCTGATCTTTTCTGTGCATATTCCATCTCCAGACTGCTGTATCGCTCTTGATCGGCAGGGCGGTCCACAGATTTCAGCTGAGCAACATAGCCATCTAGAAAACAATCCAGTAGTGCCACCAACTGTTCAGCCACAATGCTACGGAGGTTACTGTCTGCCTGGGGATACACCATCTTCAGAATGATCCCATGCTGACGTATTATTGCTGTACGAAGGCTGCTGCATGCTTGGGAAAACAACAGTGGGAACATTAAAACAATAATCCTTTCATCACAGGAATCTATGCTGAAGTGTAACAAAAACATAACTATGTACAATTAAAAGAAAAAGAAAAAAAAGCAATTAAACCTTTTTAAAAATCAAAGCAATACTCTAAAAACCAAACCCCAACAGAAACACATACTCTCATCTACCTTTACATACTAAATTAGGTCAAAAGGTAGGAAACAAACAAAAAAAAGAATAGAAACAAAACCACTTCTTGAACTGCACAAACCTACACTATCAATACCAGCTATTTTTCAGAAGGAAAAAAAAAAAAAAAAAAAAAATCACTTGCATGATCTGTAAGCGAAGTAGAGAAGGCCCACAAAGAAAAGGCAACTTCTGTTAACCTGGTTTAAATACTTGGGTGTAGTCATTGAGACGTAACGCACCAAAGCAGCTTGCATTGCATGGGTCCTGCTTCTCAAAAGATATTTTTTTCTTGGGAGCACTTAACAAGAGTGTTTTATATGTAGAGGTCACGAGGAAGCCTAAGCACCAAGTGGAAAGTGCTTGCTTCTGCAAACATTTGTTCTGAGAGCTTTTCATGTTATTAAACTATCAAAACTAAACACACTTAACATTAAGTGGAGAATCATCAGTCCTTTTTCAGCCAGCTATAGATCACATTTTATCATTCATTTTAATGTCAGGTATCCCACAGGTCTATCAACCAGAACAAGTGCATACAAGAGAAAAGAAACAAACAAAAAAAAACAACGTTGTCTCCTGAATTTTGTTTCTGTAGACAGATTTGCAATGCAAGTTTTCAGGAATTATCATCAATAGTGGACAAAGTAAGTGTTCATTAACTCATTCCATTTCATTAACTAAATGAAACCTTTAGCTTCTCTCATTCTTACTGACAACCTTGTAGCAGCTTTTAACGCGTTTAACATGAAATTGAAATTCTTGTGTTCTGAAACTCATTAAGAGTATTTTTGTTTAGGATAGATTATTAATAAATAAGTAATGATGATTTCTCACCTGTCCATGGAATATATTCAGGTTCTCTCTCTGGAAGCTCTCCTGTTTTATACGAAGAGGCTCTAGACTGGCGATACTGACAGGCAGCTTGTAGCATATCCTATTTAAAGGCAAGAACATAAGTACTTTAAAGTCTACCTGCATACACACAAACCATAAAAGATATTGTCTTCTGTAATTGTGAAATATTATTTTAATATCCACTCCCCTTCTTTCTACATTTTCTAAATTTTCTTTAGGAGTGGCTCAGAAGTGGAACCATCCCTAATTCTGCACGACACCATCTTTTTCTTCCTGATGTATCTGGATGTGTGAAAAGTGTGAATTAAATGGGCTGCACTCAGCCTATTAAGTGCTCTTCAATATTTACCTCCCCCACCCACAAACATTTTTAGATAATGCAGTTTTATACCTTAATGATGTTGTTCACATTGACAACTATCTGGGCCCACTCAATTGATTCAATAGGCACGTCTTTCAGGGTTTGTTCCTCTTCTTCTAGTAAGCATTCAAAGATGGAATCTATCTGGGACACCTTAAAGATAGAAAGAAAATTGCACTGAACAGAAACATATCCATCACCAGCTGATACCTAAAGGCCAAGTTATGAGAGTTATAATAAATAAACATATTAGAGTTATAATAAACAAACATATTGGCAGAAACCACATAAATCACCAAAAACATTAAAAGGTATCAACTACTCAAATGAACAATGAAATCACCAGCTTATGTTTCATACAATACTTAGAACACAAGAACTGCCTTCTTTCCAGATTTAAATCCAGAAGAAGAAAAAATCCTCATTCTTGAAGGCAATTCCATAAACTTTCATTAAGCATATTCCTCCATCTTCTTCTGAAACATTTGACAATAGAATCTTTGTTAGATAAAGAATACTGAATAAACTATCTGCTTTAAAATATCGGAATATTATTTCCTTTTACAATACTGTTCTTAATGAGTCACTACTGTCCTCTACAGGAAAAAAAAAAAATCCTAGGCATAAATGTTTTGTGTATAGTTCTTCTCAAGAAGAGATAAAGAAATAAAGCCTGGGTGCTTGACTAGAACGTGGCATAAACCAAGAATTAGCTTAGATTCACTAATGTTAGAGAGGACAAAAAATTACGAGACTGAATTCACACAATTGCATCCAGGACAGCTCATCAAAGCAACTTTCCTATTTGGCAAACTTTGTACTCTTCAGTTTACCCCTTAAAAATGATAGTTTAGCATACGTCCTCTGCTACATTTAATTTGTGAGAAGTCATGTTTCAGCTGCAGACATAAAAACGTACACACGCTGAAGCGATGAAAATACTACTGACGCCATCCCTATTTAAAGGGAATTGCGTACAATTGAATCGAGCTATAAAGGGGAAACTTCAAAATATACACTAAAGCACTGCAACTTTTATTATATGTGATACTGTACAATAACTCAGAAAAAAAAACCAAACCAGGTTTCTTACCTCTCGAAAGAACACATCTGCAGGGGTAAGACTTGGTGGAATGTCACACTCCCTTTTGTTTAATGCAATCAGTATAGCAGCATTCACTAGATCAGGCAGCCTGGAGTGGTGATTCTTGAGAACAATAGCTGCTGCCAGTTTCTCTGCGTGCTCACAGAGCAACAATCGGGTTGCCATCGGCATCCCGCGTACTGGGAAACTGCCCAGGCGTTCAAATATACCAACCTGTTATTGAAAACATAAATAAATAAAAACCCAAACAAACCACATGCACTTTAAACAGCATTCTAGAAAATAATTACTTTAAGACAAAATAATACTCTACTCTGTGTGCTGATACCAAAAGAACAGTAGAATTTTACCTGATGAAGAAACTCAATGAAGAAGGAATGTGCTTTTGTCTTATCCTCTAGCTGGTGAAGAAGAATGAGTGATGTGTTGCTGAAACCAGCTGCTTCTAAAAAGAGAAAAAAAATCTTCTATCAGAGCACTTGGTATCTTCATTTCTTTGATAACTTTTTTTTTTTCCCCCTGTAAGGTAAATATATTTCTATAAATTTCTATAGTGTTACTGTACTGGTACTTTTAAAAATATACGCACACACAGTTACATATTGCTTACCATGCTATCTGTTAATGTAGCTTTTAAACTCTATCATAGCTGAAGTAAAGCCTTGAGAAGAAATCTGGTACCTTTAGATCCATACAACTATTCTGAAGCGCTCAAAAATGTTTTCTCTGCTGTTTGTATTTATTATATGGAGTCAGGAACTAACCACAGTACACTGCAAGTTTATCTGGCAGTCTCACAGGATGCATCTTTTAGCCTTTCTGGAAATAGATCTAGGGGCACTGGATTGGCACTGGATGACAAGGGACATCTGTGCCTTTTCTGCAAATCTTAAACTATTATTTTATCTAGAGTTTTTCCATCGAAACAACCCCAACCCAACCAACAGCAAAACCCAAAAACCTCAACAAAATCCCACACCATTATGTTTACCTTCAGGTACAGATTCAGCCCATCTTGGATCAGAGGCAGGGTAATCATCCATTAAATCCACACTGATCTGAGTCACTGCCCTATCCAGTTCATCATCAGAATCCAGATCTGCATTACTTGGAAAAAGCTCAACTACCATGCTTTGTGCATTGATTATATCTTTCCTGAAATAAAAGAAATACAAAGTATGTGAAATAAAAGCAACAGATAAGATTACAGGAAAAAGAACCACTCAATTAGCAGGATTTTCTGATATGCTTTTTGTAAAGTGCTTTAGATTATAAGCAGCAAGCATGGGTTGGGCTATCTTTAATCATGGATAAAAGGTATTCCAATTCTATGGATAAAAAGTATTTTGATTCTTTTAAAGCTGCACAATCTGTAAAATAATAAAAAAAAAAAGCACAAGACACAAAGTGTTTTCAGTCATTTTTCATTTTACTATCCCCATTTTTTTTTTCTCTTAAATAATAACAAAGAAAAAAGATTCATCATACTGAGCTAAGTCTGGATGTCTCTGGCAGCTAAGTCACCAAATTTCTATTGCTTGCTTTAAAATCCTCTCAAGATTACATGTAACCACTCTCACAAATGGCAACAGATTAAAAGCTCTCAGGAAAATGCTTCAGTAAATATAATGCAATACTTTCATTTCCTACAATTTCAGAGAGTCCTGTTCTATTCAGGTCAATAAATAAAAGAGTAAGAAGCATTCAAATCCTCCATGGCATGAAGTTGTACTGAAGAATTCTACGTAAGAAGTATGCAATATTCACAGAGCACTGATTTTATTTTGTGACTAAAATTATAGTATTCTGACTAATAAGGGATACTGTGATTCCAATATAATATCTGATTTTGGAAACAGTTTTATTTTTTCATGAGACTTTCAGTTTGAATGCTTGTATGACCAAGGTATCCTGAAATAAAAGTGAGCAGTGCATCCAGAAATCACACAAAGGTTTACTTTTAAAGGCTGAAATATACTGAACCTTCTCTTAAACAACTTGCCATTATTTGCTCCGCATGAACTGACTGGCCATTTGGACAGGTCATTGCTACATCTGCTCTGCAGAAGGTATCCCCACTCATTTCATCGTACTATTTTTATGGAACAATTCCGAACCAATACTATACACATCAAATTATTAATTTCTTCTAGTTTCTTAAATAAAACCCAAAGTCCAAGCAAATTAACATTAACCTTTCACACTGATTTACATTGTTTTTCTTACTACCTTCTACTTTCTTCTGACCCTGCTTCCAACCGTCTAGTTCACAACCTCAGTGATTTCAACTTTCGTATGTGTTATCTGTGCTCTCAGACCTTGGCAACTCCAGTCACCCCAGAACTAGAGCCATCTTCAGCAGCACCTCTGTTTACCAGCATGTGCTCTTGTGAATACACGTACATTTTATTTCTAAAGTCTGTGCACATTTACAGACCTTGTCTTGATATCCTTTATTATATGTGCTTAATCCCCTTCATAATCTTCGACCTCACATGCAGCTCTATGTTAAAGGCACTTCTACTTCCTGTTATCTTAAATCTGTTCTTTCCAAGTTTTAAGACTCTTTAAGGATATTAGTCCTAAGAGGGCTTGTGAGTTGGTTTGCTTTATATTTGGTTGGTTGATTTGTTGATTTTCTTTATTTGTTTGTTAATAAATGCATACAGAAAACAATGCCCCCTAAACATAATTAATCTATGTCTACAGCTCTGTTTCTCCTCCTCCTTCTTAGCTGATGTTACTCATCTCAACATCAAACTTTTCAAAGACATTGCATGCCCACTAACAGTCAGGTCACTTTAGCCAAGACAGTTTGACAAACTGTGTATTTCCTACCAGTCCCCCATGTCAATCAATCTAAAAAAAAGATATCTCACGACAAAATCTGCCATGCTAGTTATTATTCTTCATGGCCATATAAACTGCATTCAACGTATTCAAAAGTATTATTGAAAACAGCTATGCAAGTAAAAATGTGGAAGAAACAGAAGAGGAAGAAAAGTTTTGTTGTGGTTTTGTTTTTTAACAACAACAAACTGACATTTACTAAAAGAATAAAGAAATCAAAGTAACAAAGTTTAAAGTTGTTTCATGAGCAGGAAGCAGTAATGTGACATCACAGAATTTATGCAGAGTAAGCAAGAAGTCATTATGATTACAGAATTCTGCTCCTTTCTAGCATATGTCACTTCTCCACTAGATCAAGATGTACCAAACGCTTCATAAAGATGTGCACATGCCATTAAAATAGCTTTATTTACACCAGCATAAGAGTATCTTTAGCAAGACAATCTCTTACTCAGTGCCTTTAAGAAGGGCAAACAAGTGAAGCCTTCAAAAACTAAGTGCAATTTCTACCTGCAGTACTGTAGAAAAGCAGCTTTCAGTAACTTGGTTTTATCTTCTTGAGCTGTAATTTCTAGCCTACTGGCTGTGTCAAATGCTGGGCTCTGAAAATGCAAAGTAAAGACTTCAGTTGAAAGACAAAAATCAATCTTCATTACAAAATTAAAACTTTTTTCCCCAAGTAGCAACAACACAAATTTAAAATAAAAATGCCACCTGGAAGCAGTTGTGTTTATTAAGCCAAGCATAAGCCCATAAGGTATATCACAAGGAAAGTCACACAGTGGTTTGACCTCAAGCATTTTAATAAAATTCACACAAACTGCAAAGGAACTTCCACTAGCTTATTTCACCACTCACACCTTCTATGGTGATTTTAAACATTTTAATATTGAAAACCAACACTTTTGACCAAATTTAAAAGGTAGGAGTAACATCACCCACAAAACCAATATAAGTGCAGACAAATCTCACTACAGATTAGTTCAATAAGAAAAATATAGTTCCATCTGAGCAATCACCACAAAGGTCTTCCACTAAAATACTAGTTAATAATAACAACTGATTTTAAAAGTAATATAATTGGAATGAGGATTGAAACTCACTCTTACTCCACAGAAATATTCTCCAGAGGTCCCTTCCAACCCCTACCATTCTATGATTCTATGATTCTAATGTACATTGGAATAACTTTTCTATTCTTCCCTCCCACTCTAGGGCCATCCCCAGGGCATATACATTTTAAATAAAACATATCTGATGGAAATAAGAGCACGCTGCATAAAATATCAATAAAATTTTATTGATAAGACTAAAATAACAAATATATATATAGGAAAGCAGAAATAATATTCAGCCACTATATAGCCCTTCTCAGCTTCAGCTCTAAGCTTTTCAGAGCATAAGAAAAGCATCTCATATGCACATGGGAACAGACAAAGACTGAAGAAACAATCCTGATCAAAAAGTGGGAACAAAGTATGAGTCTCTGCAGCAGCGTTACACCAGGCCTAGTGGTATATACTAGTATCTCTGGAAAAAAACCAAACATAATCTTCACAGACATCTTGAATTCAAAACAGAGGAAAATGAAAAAGTTACCCAAACTGGCAGATGTTTTAAAATTTCTTTGTTTTTGAAAACTGCCTTCATTAAAAGTGTTTCAGTCTCTATTTAGAGTTGGCTTGTTTCGGTTTTGTTTGGTTTTATTGTTTGGTTTTGTTTGTTTGTTTTTAAAGTCAAACAAGCCAGGATTTTCATGCTGAAAATTCAAAACTGACTGAAAAACATTTTATTTCTACCTCAGTTTTCAAACAGCCAACCAAGCAAGCATTACCTCACTTCTTGGTGCAGCAACAGAAGAGGACAGAGAATCTTCAAGGTCTTCAGGAAGCACAGAGACATTTTCCCTGGACAAGATGGTGAGAAGACCACTTTTTCTTGCAAAGAAGATGGGGAGGCTAGTACAGGACCCTGCTCCTAATATACTATCTCCTAAGATGAGGGAAGAGGGGGAAGGAAAAAAAAATAAATTAAAAAAAATGCAGACACATAAATGCCACTTTTAAGAACAAAATGCAATAGTTTCACAGACAATTACTAAGTTGTCATGAACCAAACAACATTGACTACTGCACCTGACTTACAGCAATTGTGGATACTATTTGTTACTTCTGGCTTTCCAGACACTGTAAGTTTATTAAAAAAAAAAATTCAAGATTCATGTGGTTCAAAATCTACTTAAGGACCCATGTGCATGTCCTACTTGAAAACATCTTGGGAGATCAAGGATGACATATGTAGACACATCTGTCACAGGCACACAGTATAAATTTTAGTCTGAGTCTTGACACAAAAGTTAACTTCCAGGAAAAAACCAAAACAAAACCAATCTGCAATGAATGTTGGAAGAAAACATTTCATATGCCAAAAGTGGAGATCTACTTCAGTTCTATGTGATATGCTATAAACAATAATAATAATGGATGCCATGTCAGTGCTTTCTCCGTATGCTCATGAGAAACTCAAAACTGGATAGATATAATAAAGAGAAAAAGGAGTGTAAACATGAATCTACTCTCCAAGAAATCTAAATACTGTAAAAATATACAGTTCAAAAGTATCAATGAAATGGGATTCCTTCCCCCACCCTGGATGTTACCTTGTATGCCAAATACAATTTTCTCCTGGGGTAAAGAAATTCTTCCTGTTCCAGTGGAACAAGCAAACACTTCATCTTCCTTATAGAGGTAAGCACCGTGGCTGAAGTAATCTGGAACTACCAGACAGCACAACACTTCCTCTTCTGACTGGAAGTGTTACATATGAACAATATCACATATATCATCAAAACCTTAAACAAACATCTAACATTTTAAAGGCTGATCTTAGTTGCCTGAATTTGTTTTCATTTTTAACAAGAAGATATGGATATAACTGACAACTTAAAAAATCCAAACAAAACCACTTCTGATTTGCTCGAAAACTTAAGCTCCTTTTTTTTTCTTCCATATATATTAAAGTCTTGCTAATTTCACATGGAGACGTAAGTAAACAGATCAATTGTTCTACAATTTTTCCACTCTCCTTCCATGTTAAGACGCTATTACAGGCAGGGCAAGACAGGGATGAGTGGAAGAAGTTTACTAAACAAGGTTAATGTCTTAAGTTTATGCTTCTAGAAGAGATAGAACAAACAAGGTAAATTAAAGACAACCAATGTGTCCTGCCCTCCCAGCAAACCAGCTGTCTACCAAGGACAAAAATATAGGTTTCTTAACTCCTTGTCTTGCTACAAGAGCCTAAACAGAGTCTGAGATGTGTTCTAAATAGACTGCATGAGTATACTATAAAATTACTCTGTAGAAACTTTTACAGACAGGACAAAAACAAATAAGTAATAGTCAGACGTTTAGACTTCTATTTTTGAGGCTTTTTAAATTCCATACTTTTAACATGTACGGCATAAACATTAAAAGTTGCTGGTGCACATTTTCCTCAGAGTACTATGAAGACATACTGCCAAGAACAGCCTTAAGATGGAGAATTTGATTTTCCTTTAGACAAAAAGTTGTATCTGATTTATGTACAGGAATATTCTGAAACACTGTGCTTTAACTCAGTTTCAGAGCATTCACTTGCATACCTGAAAAGATGGATTATACTGTGTGACCTCCACAACAACATCCTCAGACATCTGGTAGCCCTTATCTTCTACTGTTATCAGAGTGTAGTAGACAAGACAAGGCTGATCTCCAGGATGCCACGCTGCAGCAAGTATCACCAGTCCATCGCTATTCAACAACAGATATCACACTCTTGAGAGATGATTATTACATGTTTTACTGCTCGAACTCTACCATCCACAAAAACAAATATTTAAGTATAATAATCACAAATAAATATTTTTCAGTACTTTGGGTTTTTTTAAAGACTATACTATTTGTTTTTTCAAGCTGTTTAATTAACAGTATTCATAGCAGAGTACAGAACTCAACCAAGGCAGCCATGATTTTATGTACTTAATTTAAATACAAGACAGGCTGAATTCTCTGCATTTGCTGGAAGAAGTCACACTTATTTGCTGCCTTTGTAACATCAAGACAAAACAAACAGCCAAATCGGATACGATGGCACTAAAGAAGCAAAAGGAATTATTTTTAGGTAAAGAATTTGTAACGCTGAAGAGACAATGATTCTATGAAGTATAGGATAAGCTAGGTATCTAATATGACATGCTTATAGAGGCACTCAGGTAAAATAAAATTGCAATTCCTTCCATCATGGGTTTTTTTTTTTTGCAAGGAAGCAGAACACATTCATCTCATTAATTTAAGTCTTACCAGATGCAAGCGTACTTCCTTACCGATTCTGTTGCAAATCCATGTATTGTATGTTTACCCCTCCTTTAATATCTTCATAGTTACTTTCAGAACCCTAAAAATAATACATCTGATTTATAGCTATACATAAATAGGCTATTAAACAAACAAACCCATTCCAGGTGAACCGGCTCTTACCCAAATTGCATCTGTAATGTGTTCTTTCAGAATCCTGTTGATATCCCAGCTGAGAATGTAACGTTCTGATGAATCATCAATCTCCCATTTGTTTAGACTTGAACTTGTTAGCATGTAAAAGCTCGATCTCTCTTTATCCCAAAGAACACTAGAAATCTGCATTTAAAAAAAGAAAAAGCTAAAAAGGTTAAAGCACAGGCTTAATATT
Source organism: Todiramphus chloris collaris (assembly GCA_025345505.1). Classification (NCBI taxonomy): domain Eukaryota; kingdom Metazoa; phylum Chordata; class Aves; order Coraciiformes; family Alcedinidae; genus Todiramphus; species Todiramphus chloris. The sequence continues at coordinate 9,830,857 of JANVCC010000020.1, read as the reverse complement.
TGGATACAACAATCTACACCACTCTCAGACCACAAAAATCATCGCTTCCTTGGGCAACTTGACACAAGTTACATTACAAGATGAGAGTATTAGAACAACTTCCAAGAGAAGTCTTATATTATAGATACAAAGACATCTATAGCAAGTATGTTTCTTGTACTTCCTTCCAACTTCTGTTAATTTACAAAGCTCAACCTGATCACCAACCCTTGGCAATCCTAAATCAGAAAAGTAAAATTACAGGTTAGTTTCTTCAAGTAGTAATCAGGCTATCACTAGAAAGAGGCAAAACCTCTGAATCATTGCGTACTCCCCAGGAAGTATTACGTCTTTAAAGTCTTCTTTTATTTGGATCTAAAGAGCAGGCATCATACACAGTCTTTTCATTTTTATTTCTTAAACACTGAAATTACAGAGAAAAATGAAAGCCGATTACGATATAAATGTTTTTCAAGCTTACCAGAGCACCATTTCCAGGAGACAATATACCCAGAAGAGAAGAAACCTTTCTGCCAATTCCAGAAAACATGCCCTGACCCTGTGGCAGAGTGTGCTGATGAATCTTGCCAGAACTATCTGGAATCAATCGCATGAGCTGGCCTCTGGAAGATGATAAAATAAAGCTTCCTCCCTAAAAAAAAAAAAAAAAAGTAACTATATTAAAAAATTAAAAATCATATTCCTGAAACAATTCTGTTGTCAGATAAAATTCTTTGTTGGTTCATAAGGCTAAACACTAAACACACAACTTGAAGTGTTATTAAGCAAGCATTTTTTTTTTTTTACATGGTGTCCTATCCTACAGGACACTCATCTAAATGAACTGCGTAACAGATCTTCCATCTGGTTATGTCAAAAAAAAACACGTCAAACATCTGGCTGGTATTTAGCACTGGCAGAGACTCATTTTCTTAGCATTGCATGACATTTTTATCCACGAAACTCCATTTCAATTTAACAACAGAACTAAAATCTCACATAATCCTTGGAATCTAATAATGAAAAAACAGCATTACATTTGCACTAAAAAACCGTGAAAAGACTCATGTGTCATGCAAAATATGCCCTCCACTGCAGGTGCTTATATATCTCATTTAGGAGACAGAGCCTTCTGTTAGTGCATCTCTTGCCAATCCTAATGGGTACATCCACATGAGCACTTCAGTTAGCATCAGGAGAGTTTCTGAAGTGACCTTCTGCGAGTCCCCACACACTACCTGCTGGATCACAGCACAGAGCTGTCTTGAGTGTGACAGCTGTACGTGTCTTGAATGAAACTAAACTGAAAGATGGGCTCTGACCACCAACAGATACTCATTTAATGCACCTAAGATGGAACTAGTTTAAAATAACAACCTTCTCACCTGGCATGACCAGTGTAGACAGTGGCACTGCCTCAGCGATGACTTTTTAACTGCATGAGTGCTCAACTACTGCCTTTCACTACTTGCTAACACAGGCACAGCCTTCATTTTCCTCTCCCCACAGCTCAAGCCATAAAAAAAAAAAAAGTGCCTTTCTGTCATAACTGATCACAGCTTGTACGTTACAGGGAATGAACAAAGACTGTTAGATGTACAACTATGTTCCAAAAAATGAATGCTAAGGACCTGGAGGTTGGTGAAAGAACGAGCTGTTCACCTGTATGGGATAAGTTCACAGAACAAAATAATAAAAAAAATAATATAAAAAACTCCTCTGCATTATTTTTGTCATCATATCATATAAAAATTATGTTAAAGGTGAAATCTGCCCCTTGACAGGAAGAGTAATTACATATAGTTGTCATATACATAATAATGCAGTTTTAGAACACTGACTAATAAAAAGCTTCTGCTCCGAAAAAAAAAAACCCACCAAGTTTCTCTAGTTCTTAATTCACATTGTTGTCAATGTTTCAGCTACAGGTGTGACAAGACTTTGCTTTCCTCATCTTGGTATCTGAAATTTGGGCACAGTTCAACTCTGATAGGGTAGATACATATTAGTGTTTCTTAACATCTTGAAACTCTTAAGAAATTAATAATCATTAAGATCACTGTCTTCTGATTACGTTTACAAACGTTAATGACATGCTGATTCCCTAAACCAGTATTTATAAACCAGGATATGAACAGTAGATGTTGAAAAGGTCGTAAGGTAAAATGTAATTTAACTGATAACAAATTGTAACATACATTGAATTTTTGAATATATTTCAGTTTGAGAGTTTTCGTCATTTAGGCACATCAAGAGAAAAAAAAAACCAACAGTTTTTAATAAAAATTCATAATATATTTGTTCACTACTTTCATACAGAAATCTCTCAAATTCAGTCACTAATGAGCTACACCACAAGATGCTGAGTGTGCGGTCTGTGGATTCGGATGAAGTAGTTCGCTGTTTTTGTGACTGCAGGATTTCTATCACTGGAAGAATTCACAGTAGTAATACTGACACTCCTCATGAGCTGAGGTACCAATCCAGTTCTGTTAACCCTGTAGTTGAATCCTGCATGCTTCCTTGACTTTATTTTTATGACTACCTGTCATCTCTGGTACTTAAGATCATCACACTTACCAACACTCTCTGACATTACTCATCAGAATGTTTTATAGTTCGCTTTTGCAACATTTATTGGCGATATAGGACTGATAATGTGGTGTATGCTTTTTAATTTTTAAATTAGGAATCAAAGCAATATTTTTAATATAAATCAAACTGTACTGTACCTTTACTGCTGTTAGGAAACTGCACAAAGAGCCTCCGAAGTCTGTAAAAGTCTCCGTATAGGAACCTTCATGTGCAAGGTTGGGCCAATAGCGCACAGAACCTTCGCTGGTAGCAACCATTATCGACAGAGACTTGAAGTGAGATGACAATTAATAGAACATGAAAGATGATAATAATAATAATAATCATTAGACTGCAGCTTTAACTAAAACATGCTATTGTATGTATCAAGATTGTGGGTGACAAATGCACAAAAAAGTAGTAAATACGTAGGGGTGCACGCTGACAAACCAAGAACTGAATAGCAAAATGATTCTATAGTATAACTTAATATGTGTACAGAATGTTAAACTCTCTTACTTTCCTAACAAAAATATTTTCTAGTAGTTCTTGTGCCTGATAATTCAGGGTCAGCTACTGAAATGCAAACAAAACTTACAAGACAGAAAAAAGCCTGTGGAGAATTCCAGATGCCAAGCTCCCATAGAAAACTTGAAATGTAGACTATAATTTCACACAGAAACTGCTCTAGCATCATTAAGAGAAATATCAAGTCACACCATGGCTCTTCTCTTCATAAAGACATAAGGCCATATTGTACCTACATTAGGGCTTCTGACTCAGGAAGCCATTCAGATACAAAGTATAGAATGGTTTGGGCCAGAAGGGACCTCTAAAGGTCAGCTCGTCCAACCCCCCTTCAGTGAGCAGAGACATCCTCAACTAGATCAGATGACTCAGGGCCTTGTCATTTCAAAGCATGAAGTAAGATACTGGGTTTAAGTAGAGATTTAGATATAAAGCATTTTGTACTGTTGCTGAAAAAAACCAAAAACAAAACAAGAAATCAACCTAACCACAGAACAACAAAAGTGCAGCTGAGAGCTGTTATTGAGCTCCTTGGAGTTTTCTATCCGATTTTTTACTAGATCCGTATCTTTACAAAGAAAAGCAGATCACTAATGAACATCATAACAATTAAAGAAACACCACAGAATGCACTGCCCTTTGATTCCTGTCCATTCTTTAACAATTTTCATTTTAGTAATATTTTGTACCACTAATATTTCTACATCTTTCTATAAAATCATAGTATCCATACAGAGCTCACAAGCTGATGAAAGATTAAAAAAAAAAAAAATTGTTTTAGGTGTATTACTTTCTTTTAAACTTCTCTAGGAATGAGTAAATCATAAAGCATTCAGCGTTTTATGAGCTCATCACAAGATATTAAGATTGCTTGCCACCATCTGGAGGTGTAGCATAATAGCAAGTCAAAAGAAAATATATTACGTGTTCTGTGCTGCTTCTACCTTCTACAGAAAACTGTGTATCCAGTTTTATTAGAGCACTACATATATTAACTTAAAACTAGACCCAAGCTGAAAATGAGAGCTTCATTTCTTCATTAGACACATTAACATACTGTCAAAAAACTTAATTCATCTTCAAACCACATCCTCTAGCACGGTACGTTATGAAAAGGCACTTAGGAAAGTAATCAGTTAAGACAGATAAATCATCTGTCCTCCCAATGCCAGCTTCTTTATGAAAACCAGCCCAGGGAAGGTGCTGGTGTTTTCTTCTCATTTACTTGTACTCAGAATTAAACTGCTGCTGAACAACTTTCTCAGCCAGCATGCATTGAAATTGCACTTGCTTGGACTGAATATTAGATTGCCCCGGTGTTTATTAGCAGAATATTTCTTAATTTACTGTATTTTTGCCTGTTACGAAAGCACACCAAGTAATCCTTAGGAAAGCTACTATTTAATCTGATCACAGAACACCTAAATGGTGTAATTTTAAAAGGCCAGCAGAATTTTGTTTATTTAAAACATATTTACTGCAAACTATTAATCCTGACCTTTCCAAAAGACAGTACAGCACCAAAAGCAGATTTCAAATAAGTACTTGATAAAACAAGACATAGGCACAAAGTTACTCCAAAAGTATTTTTAAACACTAAAATTTAAAAGTTGATCACCTGCAGAGAAGGTGCTTCACCTGAGGAACTGAGACAAAATATAGCTGCTAAACTAGAACTCCACTGGAAGTCACTGGGTGGTAGCTGCAGTTCCTTGCACAGAGATAACTGTAAGAAAGAAAGAGATGCCATAATAAATATGAGACTGGAATGTACTCCTCTGCCACAAAGTCTTTAGACTTTTTGACCCTGCTAAAAATTAATTTTCAACTAGCCCAGACACTGTGTAAGGGAACCAAAAGAACATCACAAGACATTTTCAGCAAGGTTGTCACAATCAGCAAACAGCTAAAACCCACCTACTTGTACATTTTCAAACATCACTCTTTTTCCTTATTTCTGAGCGGTTCTCACAACACTACAATATTGAATTGTTTCTTTCAGAGGTGCAAATATTTGATCATTCTTTAATACATTACGCTAACAAGGCAGCAAAAAAAAAGTTAAACTAGAAGTGCTTGATAAAGCTCTTTAGGTATTAACATAGTAGAGGGAGGAAACACTTCCCTCCACCAAAGGAAAAGAAAACCTAGTAGTGCAATCAGAAAACTTTTAATCCCTTGAACTACTTCTACAAGTACCAGAATGTGTATACCTGACAACTCCACCATAAATGCAGAATCTGTATCATTAACATATAACCTAAAACTATGGGTTTCCTCTGACTCTTACTACTCATTGACATGATGCTGAAATAAACACTGCCCAGAGGGAAAAAAAATAAACTTGATATAAAAATAAAAATAATATATGAAACATATGTTCAGCTCGGCTGAAAATAACCCTTTTTTTTTTCTGGACAAGTTGAAAATCAGTCCCAGAATAACTTAACCAATCTGTAACATATGAACTAGTTTTTAACCATCAAAATAAGCTTTATCAGGAATATCTAACATAGGAGACACACCTATTAAAATGCAAAGAATCAACCTTAGTGTTAAGGTCACAATTAAAGTGGAGAGGAATATAAAGATGTTAAGCTCCCACAAAACCTTGAGTTTCAGTTACCATTGTTAGTATGACTTCATATCAACCCTGATGCTTTTAGAGGAAACCAGACAAACTCCAATTTATAAACTCTTGGTTTAAAAAAAGCCCAAAACAAACAACGACCAAACAACCCACAATAACTTGTTCAACTATCACAAAATACTGAAGTTTTCCTGTCTTGCTCTTTCAGTTACCTTAGCTACTGGAGACTGACCAATCTTCCAAATAATTAGCCGCTCTTTATGGACTAACCAGGCCCATCCACTTTCATCCACTTGAACGCTCAGCTGGTCATTAGCTACAGAAAAAGCAACTTTTTTAAAGCATTCAGATTTTTAAAGCATTGCAGAGAAACTTCAAAACCAATAAACTTTCATTCTCCTATTAAAATAAGAAACATATTCTCTATTAAATAAACACATGGAGACTCTAACATGGAATTTTAAGATACCAAATTACTACATATATTTTAACAATCCATTTAACACTCAACTATTGAAAGTGAAAAGCAAGACAATCCTAGAAGCCATCTCCATCAATTTACAGCAGATTACAACTGCTTTAGAAATTGCTCAGCAATTTTTAAGATTACTTTTAAGATACACATATTTGGTTCCTCTTGCACCTACTAGAAAAAGAAAACTTATCCATAGAGAAAAAACACTTAGGAGACCAACTTCTTGAACTGAGGGAAAGGGGGCTTTCAGAAGTAATAACAAATGTGGATTAGTAATAAAAAAATAACACAGAGCATCCACTCCAGGCCATACCAGAATCAAAACAAGTGAAAAAGGTGAGAAAGAGCCAATAAACAAAGTTTACTAAAAAATACTATTGGCTTTCTTTATAACCTTGGATTTTACAACATATTGGTTAAGACAGCACCTGAAAGATATTTACATGCATTCATACCTACATGGGTGTTAATAAAATTATAATTACATAGTTAGCCAGGTTAGATTCAAACCAAGGCACAGACATTTCAGCTTCTATTCTAAAGTCAGTGTTTAAATGGAATCAACAACATAACAACACTTCTCACCTGTCAGTTTTAATGAGAAAAGTAACAGATTAAATCAGTTCTTACCATCAGCCTTCTTCAGGGCTTCCATAACCTTAACAGGCAGAGAAGATCCAAAAGCCTTAACATCATAGTTAATGGTCTCACTTGCTGAGGGATGCTGGATAACTCTGGTAGGAGTCCCTCTTGAACAAAACAGAAAGTTACAGTCAGTTTTTTATTGTTTCTCCATTGATTTAAACAGACGTTTATTTACCCCATTAGTATCTGTTGAGAAATAGACGTGGTGAAATCGGTTTATGTAAAATAAACATTCTGGCTCCAGGAGTATCATCTAAAGCAGGAATTTGGTGACCTTACAAGTTGTTATCTGTTATCAAATTCCTTTATTTTTTAAAGAACTGATTTTGAATATGCCTTCCTTTGCCAGTAACAACAACAATATATATATATATATAAAAAAAAAAATAAAAATCACTGTTCAACTTCACTACATTCTGGTTACCTACAGACTCTTAGTCCAAGTAACAACCGAGCAAAGCTCCCCTGAATAAGGAGGCAGATACCAGAAGCTGCCGTCTATCTTGCCGGCGGCTGTGAGAGCAGTGGAAGTGGGGGGGTGGTGGACCGATTGTGGCCGGCAGAAGACCGACGGGCGCGGGGGACGAGCCGCCGGGCAGCTCTGCGCGTTCCGGGCGGCCCCCTCCCCTCAGCGGGCCGGGACGCGGCTGCGCTACGGGCAGCGGCCTCCTCAAGCCCCGAGTGCAGTGCCTGCCACAGAACCCCGGCAACGGAAAACTCGAGGCTCGCTCCGGAAAGGGCAAAGGCAGGGAGAGGGGAGGCCCTCGGGGGCCGAGCGGTGCGAATCAAGGGGCCGGGCCGGGCGGAGGCGGCGGGACTCACCGGGCGGAGAGGGAGCCGCTCCTCCGCGCCACCGGGGAAAACAGCACCGGGGAGCTGGCTGCCGCCACGACGGCCAGGTTCTTCCTGCCGCCCGGCCGGGAGAGAGGGCTGGGGGCAGCGCTGCCGAGGTTCCTGCGGGCAGACCCGCCGGGGGTCCGCGGGGAGGCGGGCGCCGAGAACATCTCTGCGGACACAGGAGCGGCGTCGCTCCGCGGTTCCCGCCGGGCGCCTCTCCCCGCGTCACTTCCGGGGAGCGACAGGAGCGCGGCGCTGCCCCTGCCAGCCACCGGCGGAGACCCCGCGCCGAGTGTCCGCTGCCTGCTCGGGCCGCGGCCTGGCCCGCTCCTGACGCCTTGGCCGCCGCCCGTCAGTCAACACCGCGGCGGGTGAACGGCCCTCGCGAATACAGCGTCGTTGTTACAGGCTCAAGCGTTAACGCCGAACCATCCCGTTTCAGCCTTCGCTGCTCCAGTGCTCCGGTTCTTCCTCTCCAGCGGGGGGCAGCCGAAGGAGGCTGCTTCAGGCCCGCCGCGGCCTTCGGAAAGATGGCTGTTTGTGTGACCTGCCCACCGGCCCAGCCATGGAGCCTGGGCAGCCGCTTGCCTCACTCAGAGGCTTAGGCAGCCAGCTTTGTCGGGTTGTCTCACGGAAACACGGGGCCCCTCGCTCTGATCTTCAATCTGCTTGGTCCTTCAGGACCCTCCCAGTGGGAGTCACAAGGGTGGATTTCAGAACTGTTTTTCAGTGACTTCAGGCAGTGCTGGCACTAGCCTACTTGAGCAGAGAAAGGCAAAGGCATAACTCAGCTGCCATTAAAGAGAATAATTAGTGGTCAACACTGAAACATTGGGTATTTTTGGTGTATCTTAATATCTGGTTCTAGTAAAACTCTATCTAAAGATAAAATAATACCTGGATGTAACTTTATCATCATTCCCTAGCATAGGAATCACTTTAGTGTTTTCACTGTGTTCCACAAAGTGCCATTTATGGCACATAAGATGAACATTTTAATCTTACCCTGCACTATGTATCTCACCTATTGCAAATAATATTTTTCCAGCAACAAGTTTTAATGTGACCTGGAAAGTTTCCAGCTTTTTTCAATTACCTTGTGTGATTTTGCATCTTCAGGAGGTCTAGACAGAATCTTCTATTGGAAGAGATTCCTAAATTAGAATAATTAAGACTACTGCCACGTGTTCCCTCCTGCAGTTACTCAATTAACGTAGTACTGTCACTTTACTAGTTGTCCTCGAGAAGGCAGTTTACTAGCTGTCCCTAATAAGGCTGGCAGGCAAAACCCAGGACTTGTCTTGGTGAAATTTCAAGTAAGAATAATAAAATTACATATGCCTTAAAAAAGCGACAAAAGTGTACGTATATAAAAGTGTATTCTTTTGGACATCATCTTAGGAAGTGAAACTAAAGAACTGGGGAAACAGGGAAGGAAGAAAACACATGTAAATTTTAGATTTTCCTATGCTGACAACATACTAATACACATCCTTTGTCCTTTGTAAAGTCAGTTAGGTTTTGGTTGCACTTTTTTTTTGTTGTTGTTCATTTGTTATTTTAAAGAACTTTTCTTAACTCTTCCTTCAGTACTCTCTAAGAATGTGTTCTTGTATGTTATTCTCTACAGTAACTGTAGATGGTGATCGTAATCAGCTTTCACATTTCGGAACAAATGGTAGTTGATAGGACAGTGCAGTGGAAGTCAGAACTTGCATAGCACGTTAGCGTCACGCATTTTTGAATTCTAGTGTTTTAAGACTACTGACAAGCACAGAAAGCAAAAGTTCCCTGAAAAGGGAAGAGACAATGATATAAAAATGGTAAGATTGTCATTTAATTACCCTTAATATACTGGAACATGAGAATGCAGCACATCATCATACAGTGCAAGCAAGATTCTAAATGGTCTCGACATAATACAAAGCAGAAAAAAAAAATCTATATACTGAAATTTTATCAATGTGATAGACATTTTAAAAAGTGGCAATCATTATTAAAAGCTTTCAATAAAAAGTTTAAACACATCTATGTTTCAAAAGAATATTTTGTACATTTTGGAAAAATATAACATTTACTTTACATAACTGAAACATAAGTTATATTCTTTGTAGTTTGTAAGTTTCCGTTATTCATACATTCTCTCATACATTTTCTTTTAATACGTCTTTTTCTCTGGATTGTAAATCTAATGCAAAAGTATCACTGTTCTGAAGAAAAGCTTGTTTCTGCATTAGTTTCCTGAAAAGTCCATTTGGATTTGCAAGTAGCTCCTCATGTTTTCCACACTCAAGAATTTTACCCTGGCCAAGGACGGCAACAAAATCAGCATTCTGAATTGTAGACAGACGATGAGCAATAATTAGGACTGTCCTCCCTTCCATCAGCCGGTCCAGAGCTTCTTGCACCAGATACTCATTTTCAGCATCCAAAGCACTAGTAAGAAATGGGAAGTGGGGAGAATATTTGTTATTTTAAAACAGGTTAATTTTGAGTGCAATAGGCTTATTTTGCAAAAACTGCAAACCCTTGCTGTTGCTGGTGAAGATGAACCAACGGAACTGCAGGAAAGTTTCACGAATATGTTTGCTGCACACATCCAAGTTTTAGACATTAAATATTCTCATGCAAAAATATGCATGGAGAAGTAACACTAAATTAATTCAGTGGAAAAAAATATGAAGATATATAGCAGTATAATCTCTTTTTACACTAAGATCTTCACTTAAAGATACAAACAAAGCCTTAAGTAGATGTTTCAAAATCAAGTTACATATTACAATTGTAATATGTATAATAATAAATTAATTCCATGAAAGATTCCAACACAGTGTACCAGCTGTCCTTTCCACTTGTCATAAACAGCTTTTACCACCGCTCTCCTCCTAACCAAGTCACACATTCTAGAAAGCACATTCTTTTTGTGGGTAGAGAAAAATAAAGAGGCTAGATCACCTGTGCAAAGGCACTCAGAGAAAGAAGGAATCAGAGCTCCCGATTCAGAGCTTTACAAAGAGATCCTTTCTGAATTTATTTATTTGCTTTCTTACCTTGTTGCTTCATCTAACAGTAGAATTTTAGGATTCTGAAAAAGAAAGTAAAATCAGTTATAACAATTAGACAAGATCTGGTTACTTCTCCAATAGAGAACAGGATTTATACAGCGTAAAACTCCCAAGGAAGTCTTGCTGCATTGAGAGAACTGAGTGTTGTTCAAAGCATTACCTTTAAGAAGTCTAAATGCTAAGAGGACAAAACAGAAACAATGCTCTTCTATACTCAGATTTTCCAGACTGAACTAGCAGAACACTATTACCTGGTAACTACTGGGTAGATATAAACTAAAGATGGGAGATGATTTTTAGTGCATGCTTAGCAACACTGTGGTCAGAAATTCAGTTTCCTATTTACTGCTCTTATTTCACAGAGGCTCAGTTACCTTCTGCTTGCAGTCAGTCTGTTATAATATATAACTGCTTATTAATGAAAAATAAGAAAAACCTACTTCTAGCTGAGCATCAGCACCAAACCGCCCTGCTGCAAGGCCCCACCGCTGTCCCTGAAATAAACTCCCTGTCTAGAAGATCCCCAGAAGCCTCCTCACATTTGTGCAGCACAGAGCCTGCTCTAAAGCTAGACACCCCTGCCAACCCTTGAAGAAAAAAACCTGACAATATTGTTCCCGAAACAGCATCTTTTCCTAAACCCTGGTGAGCTGCCCTCAAAGCCAAGACAGGGCATCTGTAGTGCTATTAAGCTGCAGTTCAGAACGATAGCCCAGAGTCAACCCATCGGTGACAGAGATCTGAACATGCAGACAGAAGTGTCATATGAGTTTACTAGCACCACATAAAGTCTTCCTTCTTCCTTGACCCATTCTTGTGAAAGTGCACCATTATACAATGATTTACCCTTGGCCTTGGCAAGAACTGTTGAAAAATGTGACTGAAAGATAGGAAGAAGCACTTACATAGTAAACTGTCTTTAGTTAAAGTACTCAGCCCTTTCCAACTTCTTCATTAGCATAAAAGATACAATTTTCTTTTTTAAAAACTACTCTTCTACTCCTCCCATTGAAAGACCACCTCGTTTTTAACTCTCCCTGCTTCCCCACAAAGGACGTGAACAGCTACTTGGGTGCTGACTTACCTTAAGCAGAGCTCGAGCAATCGCAATTCGTTGCTTCTGTCCACCTAGGGGATAAAGGTCATTCAATTCAAATAGAAAACAGATGTGAAGCAAATTTAACTGAATGCCTAGGCTGAGAAGAATGAAGCATGTGTACTTTTAGGTGGGGAATGGAGATAAAGGAGGGATCTTTTATTTTAATATTTATGGCAGACTATGACTTGGAGAAAAAAACAGTAATGAAAACAACAGAATTTTTACTTCAGTCTATAGCATAAAGATTTTTAAAGTAAGCAATATAAAGATGTACCTGAAAGCAAAATGCCTTTTTCTCCAACTACAGTGTCAAACCCTTTTGGAAAATCTCTGATAAAACTAGCAGCATTAGCTATTTCAGCAACTTTCTGAATCTCCTCCATAGTCACAGTAGAAGGATCCTCTGCACCATAGGCAATATTTTCAGCAATCGAGCAGGAGAACAGAATTGGTTCCTGATAAATTAAAAAACCATTAATATGGCAGACCTGTAACTGCATGTATTGTTTATATCTCAAATAACATAAATCCCACTTGGAAGACCCAGCATTAATTTCTGTTATAGCCATACAAGAGAATATGTAAGCTAGAGTTAATAACTGAATTAAAACCAAATAAAAACCCCTCTCCTAATGCCAAAATGGGCACTGAAAACCAATTAGTAAACAGAAGATCATAACCCTCAGTTCCTAGTATTTGAGGAAGAGTTCACAAGGAGCTATTCATCCCAACACCAGAAACACTCCCTTTGTACTTTACTACATATCATCATTTGCAACAATGATAATACTTCTAATATCTACACAGATTTCATGGCATTTTGTGCATTTAATTTATATTAAAGCTTCAAACAGAGGAGAGGGCTGGAAGATAGGACAAGTGATGCAAAATGGGAAAATGAAACAACGTTAAGTCCACTCTGTTTATAAAATAGAGACACGCTATAGCATGAATACCAGCATGAACCTCCTGGTGGTAACTCAAATGGAATACATACATTGAAAAAGAAAAATGATAGCGTGCCCTCAGGAATGTAAGTTTTGCACAAAAGCTTTTGGCAGTATTATTACATAAACTAAATGTTTTGAAGTGCAACATATAGCCGGTTGTCATTATATTTTTTAACCAGAACATCAACCTAACAATTGCACTGTGAAACACATGGGGAGGCGAGGGAGGAAACATACATCTTTTAATTGGTCAAAAAGTTTATTTTTAAGAGTCAACTGAACATCTCTCCATACATCCAGAGTTTGGGAGTTGCTAGGGAAGAGGCACTACAAGAGTTAAGTCCAACGGTATTATTTTCCTGCTTTCTCAATGGAATTGTGTTTGCCTGGAAACAACACAGAGCACAGAAGGCCAATTTTCAAATGGCTGTGTAAAATATGGTTGTCTAACTTCCAGTAGTACAAAATTGTGACTAAATGTTAAGCTTTGTGTTACTTCAGCAAATCACAGCAACCATTAAGATGAACATACCTATACAATTTAACACAAAGTACTTTCCAGTCTCCGCGAGCACACTTTTCTTCTAAGCTAACAACTTGAATCTCTATGGTTATGTAAAAAACAGACTATGGGACTAGTGCTGATTACTTATTTCTAGAACAAAGCTTGCCCAGCAGCAGTTTCAGTGAGATGGAGGGATTTCACTGAGAAATGAGATTATAGTTTTAAAAAGAAGAGTGAGGCACAGCTAGTTGATCACTCAAAATAATTTTGTTCACTTGAATTTTTTTTTTTCTTCCTTACCTGGCTCACTGTCCCAATCTTTGTCCTGAACCACAGGGGATTTAACTGACGGATATCAAAGCCATCAACAGTGATAGTACCTTAAAGTAAGAAACAAAACAGTAAAGTCAAGTGTGTTTGACGAGTACTGAAAAGAACAGTTGAGAACAATGACCCCTGGGGAATCACATCCTGGTGGATCAGAAACGCAAAGCTATGCAAGCACTACGATAAGGTACCTATACACCCCGGGGGGAAGCACAGAGCATCATTGGTATAGTCACAACAGGACCTCAAACACCTGAAGCCAAACTGTTTATAAGGCGTATCAGAGATGCAAAGCATCAGCTGTCACAAACGAGAGCAACACACAAAACATACCTGAGATAGGATCATACAGCCTCAGCAGAAGGGATACAATAGTTGATTTCCCTGTACCACTTGGGCCAACCAGAGCCATAACAGAGCCAGCTGGAATGGAAAGGCTAAAATCTTTGAAAATTGATGTCTCTGGACGTGTTGGATATGCAAACTCAACATCCTTGAATTCCAAAGCACCTCTGAATGTGTCTTTGCCCAACGTGATTCCCTCTATACAACAAAGAATAAAATACGGAAAAGTGAACAGAAACAAAAATCAGTTCAACCCTCCTAAAACTTGCTTTGCAGACACCCAATGGAAATAGCTGTCTCCATGTTAAAATCCAGGGATAGTTGCAAGCCACAATTCAGGATCACAGGGGTTATATTTCAACCATGACCGAATCAGCGTGGTACACCACTTGTTCCTGAACGCAGTTTCAGGGTGCTCACCAGCAGTGAACCTGTAGGCTACCTACAGGAGAATTTGCATCTTGCTAATACCTAAAAGCTAACAATGTTCACTTCTACCAGAATTATCTGAACATTTAAAGTTAATGTAAACACTTGAAATTTTCTCAATTAGGAGCAATGAAATAAAATGGCATTTTTGAAGGCCACAGTCCTGTTGCCATAGAACACGTGAAAAGATAAACATTGCAAGTCCCTTGCTGCCTTTTCACCTAGCCACAAGTCACTTGAAACACCCTCCTCTTCAAACTAAAGGAGTTCCCTCTCCCCTATGTGCTACCTGAGTGGCTTTTAAGCAGAGGCTGTCACCAAACTAAAGCTGCTGCTAGGTCTCTTGCATTAATGGCCATTTTTTAGATTTTTAACTGGGAAGTATATTAAGTACCTTTAGAACAACAGTGTATTCAAAGACCAGAGGCATAACTCTTAGGCAACAGTTCACTGAAACTAAAGTTTCATTTTGTGAAATACCGTAACAAACCACCATGAATGTACTATTGCTCAAGTTAAATAAAACCAGCTTCTTTCTGAAGAGCAGCATTTCATTTAAACAATTATCCTAAAAGAATATAAGTACTAGAAAAAGCTCATAAACAGGTAAGACAAAGAAACACTATTTATTCAAGCCCTGTTATATCCCAGCAATGCATATCCATTGAAAGCAAGCTAATCAGACAGTGGTGCTGCATTCCCAAAAGACAGTCTCACTGATGAAGTTCCAACCAATCTTGTGAAAACTGGCAGCACTAGAGCAACACTTGACTAGTGTCTGTTCATGCTAAAAACATGCAACTGAAACCCCTTAATTCTTTTCAGACACAGCACACAAGTAACCAACCCTGAACCAGCCACAGCACATGGTAGCATACACTCATGTTTGGTTAAACAGTAACTGTGGATGGGAAACACAGACACCCACCAGCAGCAATCAAGATTTCACTAGTCCTGCTGTTCCTAAAGCAAATAACTTATTTTACTTTTCATTTTCTCAGATTCCCTCCTCTTTTCTAGGCTTTCAGTTTAGTGGTCATAGCATAGAAATGGCAAAGGCAAGAGCATACAATTTCACTCCTTCCTTGACTTTAATCCATGAACATGCACGTTGCAACTTGTTTGTCAGGTAAGAGCACAATGGTCTGTAAACCTTCCTTTGGGAAAAGAAAGGTATTCACTTAATCCTGTGCTAGGAGCATAATACTTACTATTACCAAAGTAATAAGTAATCACTTATCTTTATTCTCATTTCCAGTTATTGCACAGTCTATTCCATGGCCTGAAACACTGAAATCTACTGCAAAACAGGAAGTCTGATTCCACAAGTCCTTCCTCTATTACTGCAAAAATGTCTAAAAGTTATGTACGAGACTGTACTCATTTCTTGTTTGGCTTTTAGGTACAGTTGAAAAAAAAAAAAGAATATTATAATTTGTTCCCGAGTTATTTGCCATCACCAACAGCAGCTGAAGTTCCACCAAAATAAAATGTTCAGTAGCCAAGAGAGTAGATGTTTCAGGTGGGTTTGGACAGTACTCCAAAATAGTCTCTTGGCTTTATTGTCTGATGAGCCAGAAGCCAACTATAACTGGGTTTTGAGACAAAGGTTTATATCCTTTCCTATGTATTTAGCTTATATTGGAAGGAAAGTTAAAAGGAGCTTTCTGTAAGACTGTGTTACATGGATGTCTGAAACTTCACCTTATTTACATGCCATCTATAAAGTACTGGTTTCTGGAGGGCACTACTGGTATGATTAAACAACTCTATACCTGCAGTGGGAGAGACAACTTCTGTCTCAATACTACTACTTACTCTGCACTGGTATCACTGTAAAGATGAAGACCACTGAAATAATTCAGATTAAAAATAAAATTAAAAAAAAAATCCATCCAAATGATGATGAAATCAACAGTTGCGCTAGGCCTATGAAGGGCACAGCTCAGTGCAGTGTGGCACTGGATGTCACAGCAGGATGTCTGAGCCAGCTTCCTTGATAAAGATACGAGTGTGTAGTTATCCCTTCAATCAGCCAGTTGGTGGCTACCTTTTGGACAAACGGCTGCTATTCTAAATCTGCCTTCATCCACTGGAGACATTACTACTTTTTACTGCCTAAGTCAAGTCTATGTGCATTGAAAAGCATCCAACAGACAGTCTCACAGCTGTGAAGAGAAATGAGACAGAGGACAGACTGTGACTTGGTGACCATCAGATTAAGAACCTGAGAAATTCCAGCACATGGAGACAAAAGCAGAACAGAAAACTGAAGCGCAGTATTTCAAAAGAACCCCTCTGTAGTAACCACCTCAAAAGACAGAACTCTATTCTTTCTGTGCTGCTGTAGCAAAGGAAGCCAACAGGATGCCAGGCTGCATCAAGAAAGGCATCACAATCACAGACAAAGAAGTCATTATCCCACTCTACTCAGAGCTTCTCAAGCCACACCTGGAATACTGTGTTTGGTTTTGGTCCCCGAAATACAAAAAAAAGATGTAGACAAGCTGGAAAGGGTCTGGAGAAGGGCCACAAAGATGACCAAAGGACTGGGAAGCTGCCATCTGAAGGAAAGGCTGAGAGAACTGGGCTTGTTCAGCCTTGAGAAAAGGTGGCTTAGGGAACACCCTATCACTATGTTCCACTATTTAAAGGGTGGCTACCAAGAAGATGGAGACTCCCTTTTTGCACGCAGTCACATGGAAGAGAGGAGGGGTAATAGATAACAGTTACGCCTGAGAAGACTCCTATTGGACACAAAAGGAAAGTGTTTCACAATGAGAACAATCAACCATTGGAATAATCTCTGTATTCTCCAAAATTGGGCACTTCTAAGATTCATCTGGACAGGGTGCTGGGACATCTTGTCTAGACCATGCTTTTGCCAAGAAAGGTTGGGCCTGTTGATCCTTGAAGTTCCTTCCAAGCTGGTATTCTATGATTCCCAAAAGCCAGAGCTCACTCAAAGAACCTGCTATTTCCTTTAGATGTTCTTTTCTGACTCTTGAGAGCAGCCCTTAACAAAGTTTCCAAAACACTCAGAGAAACTAGTGTTGACAGCTCACCTGGACGCTGCTATATGTTGCATTTCCTAACAACATAGAGAGCTGGTGAACTTGTGTATGACTTTTGCTTAGGGGGATGCATTTGATTAAATAAAACAGCAATTCACATAGAAAGTATCTTCTACAAGCAGCTCATTCATCCACTTTGATGAGGCAAATGCTTTTACATGCTACTATATTTAAATGTAAAAGGCAAATTTATATATGAAGTTTGCGTATGTTCTTTTGAGGAATTTACTACTACATCAGCAAGCTTCCATAAAAAATCTAACATCTATCAAAGGTAACTGCATTAATTTATAAACATACTGATAAACCCAGATATGATTTCAGACTCACAAACCTATCTTTAGGCCTAAAGCAGCCTGTGAAAAGAATTCTGATGTGAATGACTGATTTGCCATGAAAGCTGCTTGTTTCTCCTCGTGCTTCCAACAATGTTAAACTTGATTAATAAAGATATAATTGTTTTCAAAAGCTTCTCTTTTCAGATGGCTAATTTCTTAACCATTAGAGATGAACATGGTAAACATCTTAGTGGAAACATGAAGGCTCCTCCTGCCCCCTCCTCTTTCTTCTTTCCACTCTTTTCACTATAAAGCCAATCCAAGAGAAAGGACTGATGACATCCAAGAAATACCCCAGAAAGCTAGAAATGGGCATATTCTCAATCTTGAAACTTTCAAGTAATGTATTTAAATGCATATTCTGAACTAAATAAAGAAAAAAATTAAAAAACCCGCAAACAATCAAGCAAACAAAAAAGCAAACCACAAAACAAAACACCACCAATTTTTCAGCTTCTAAAATTTCAGATTAAAGGATATTTTTATCGTCTGTTTCACAGTTAGGAAAAGTCAGAATTATGACTGTACCTAGTTTATTTCAAAAGAATGTAAATCGGTACTACCTTTAAATAGTATATGCATCCTTCTGAAGTACTGGTGACCAAAAAGAGAAAGATCAACCTATGAACAGTAGCAAACCAAGGACCCACCATTAAATGGAAGTTGGGGCTTCCTTTCAATGAGTTCCCACAGACGTCCACCAGCACCCAGTCCTTTCATTAGCTCAGAATAAAAGGAACTTAGACCTAAACAAAAAGAACAGTTTTATGTAGCCATATGAAATGGAAGACACAGGAGACATAAAATTTGCGTTATACTTTTCATCACCAACTTTGAAGCATCAGATGTGTATGGGATCTTTTACTCCACCACCCTATCAAATATGTTAATTTAAATTCTATTTAGTCTCACTTGAGAGCTACCAATAACCCTTCTTCCCCATTCTTATTTATATCTCTAAAACAAATCATTCTGACGAAAACAGAAGAAAACATTAATACTCTGTAGCTTGTGTATACTCAAAAGTGAAGCAACTGTTTCATTCATCTGTCAGGAAGAACAGAACCCAACTTTAAAGAAACAGCCTTACGTACAACCAGCTATATTTTCAAAATCATTCAGCAGAATGGAGCAGTCTAAATGCCCTTCTTTGTCAGACAGGGTTATACTACCACAGGGGAGCCTGGCTGAGTCAAGTGCAGGAGAGGGAGGTCACAAAACCTAAGGCTGAAATGACACTTGAGAAGCTATGTGGAGAATGGGCAATGCAAAGATGCCTCCCAAGTCAGCGTCCTTCAAACACCGGAGAAAGCAAAAGCTAATGACAAGGCCTGCATTATAGTACTGGGTTCCAGCTCTCTGTGTCTGTGTGAATCATCTTGGAGCTGGCTTGGCTGAAAGGCTTTGCAGCTGAAATAAACACAGAAAACAACCTAGAACCAAAAATGGAGTAAGATGTACATATAAAATTTTATTTCTTATTTTTATTTCTTTTTTTTTTTTTGTGTGTGTCTTTCAAAATAGGATAGCTGATCTCAGAATCTCTGAATTCCAACAACATAAACATAAAGAATAAACCACTTCTGCCTTAAGATGTATATAGTTTTAAGAGGGATTTCAGGAGGGCAGAAAAAACAAGGTACATTAAAATAGATTTACTGGTTTATTCTTGCAGAGCAACAAGCCTGGCACAAGGTTATGAGTCTGTAAGCATAGACTGGGCATTTAATCACACTGCTGCTGAGCACTACCTCAAAGCTTGCAACACAAGGCAACAGCCACAGTGATAAGCTGTCTGCTTGGAAAAAAAGAGCAACAGCACCTGCATCCTAGAGCAGGGCATGGGGTAGAAGGCATAAACCTCACAGAACACACTGAAACTGAGACACTGAGGTTAGCAAATTCACGACCACTCATCAGAAAAAAAGCGCATTACCTATCGTGGACAGCAAAGACTAATCAGAAAATGTTAAATGTTTTTAATTTTCATAACGTGTTCAGTGTTTGGCAGAAAACACAGCAAACTGTTACAACAAAAAAGGACAAAGTCTCAAATTATGCAGTGAACTTCACAGTTCATTGCATGAAATCCTTTATGTATTGATGATGACATATACTGAGAGGACTTAGTACTTCAAAGATTTCTATGCCTTGCAGGCGTCAAAGAAGGCAGACTTTTTGTGGCAAGACACCTTGGCTTCACTGTCCCCATGAGAACGAGTGCACAACTACAATTTTCAATAATCTTAAGTAGAATTTTAAAAGATGTTTTCACAGCAAACAGAAGTTAATTCAATGACACTTTATCAGTGCTTCTAACCTTATTTTTCATTTATTTAATATTAGTCACATGGTTTCAAAGTGCCAGGTATCTGTCTGCTGCCCAAATTTAGATGATTTAAGCAGAGAAGAAAGGGGTTTGGTAGTTGGAATGGGTTCCACTGTAATTCTGATGTTCAAGGCTTTGTGGATTTCGCCCTCATGTGCATCTTTGTGCTTCCCACGATACCAGGCTTAGCCTTAGAAGAGTACAAACGAGATGCATTGCCCTGTCAGTCTATCAGAAGGAACAGACTCATTTTGAAGAAGAACCCTTCCAAGCAGTTGTCAAACTTCAAAGTACCTTATCTTCATTTTTGCCTGTATGCAGTACTGAAGACTGCTCTGTCAAAAAGATAACCATTCGTTTCTGGACCAGCAGATTACAGAGTCTGAGCTTCAGGGAGGAGGCAGTCAATAGGGAAAAACAAAAGGTTAGCACCAGAGAGTAGTGTTCTGCTGACACTTTGTTCACTCTTCCAGCTCAAGACACTCTATATCAAGTTACAGCTAAATTCTACATGCCTTTCTAAAAAAAAGGATGCATGATTTATTGGGAAGATCATCTGGAAGAGACTTTTTAGGAAAGTCAGATCTTTTAAGAGCTTCTTTCCTCCCACCCCCAGACTGACTGTAATGCTTTGAAGTGAAGAAGATCTAGTTTCTCGTTCCATACCTCCAATGCTTATTCCAACCCAAAAAGCATACATTAGGAAAGATGAGAGTTCACCAACTGTCATGTAGGCACTGCCCATTAGTAATCCTCCTTTGTATAAGACTGAGAGGACAATTAAGTTTCCAGAAAGGCCAGTCTAAGGAAAAAGAGGAAAAGGCAGATTTTGTCACATACATCTTAAATTTTGTCCTCTAAAAATGTTTCTTTTTTGTTTTTTTCCCCACGACGATGGAAGTGAGCATCAAACATTCTTCTCAACCATCACTAAAGGAAAGGAGCTGATGACAGTCTGCAGTTATGCTGCAGTTTTAGAATCCTATTAAGCAAACTCACAGCAAGCTGTTACGGAAATAATGCAATCCCATCCTCCCTCCCCAACCCAGTTTCCTTTGAATTGATGCTCATCTCATCATGAAGCCAAACCTGTAAAATGCTAAGGGTGGGGGAAGGTTTCCAATTGGTTCAGTTCCCTGAATAGGAGGTATGGGCTCAGATAAGTAGTACCAAGCTATGGGGTGTGGGGCAGAAATAGAGGCTTCAACTGGCTTTATCATACCACTGTACCTTGAGGTGCAGTTTCACAGCAATTGAGACTCATTTAAGTTCAGTATTCCCACAGTTTTATGTGGCTTCAACTTACACTCAACTCATTTATTTGCAGATTTTTAAGTATCATCATGCATTTTAAAATAACTGACAGTTGGCACAACACAGTTAGCTTACTTTAATCAAAATATACTTACTGCTCCGAAGAAGCCTGCCCGAGCTAGTGCCTCTTTTTTAGCCAGCTGTAGCACATAATCAACTTTATTTGTATACTTCTCCATTTCAGCCACTTCTTGCCCAAAAGCTCGAACTGTTCTTATGTTTCCAATACGCTCTTCAGCTAACTACATTAAAGCAAAGAACAAAACAAATACACTCAGACACACAATTTGGAATGCTCATATTACAGAACATTTAAAAGTTAAACCAGTATCACTACACCAATCTCCAGATACATTCCTTTGGATACCACTGGAAAATTTCTCATGCCTTCCTCTTTTTTTTTTTTTTTTTTTTTTTTCCCCAATTCTATTAAGTTAAAAGTAAACTGCATGTCCAGGCAGTTTAAAGAGAACTTCAAGATTGTCTTAACTTAAGTGCTAGCAGAAATAGAAAAATATAAAAGCCATTAAAAAGAAAAAAAAAAAGTTGATGTGAATACCACAAGTAAGAAAATCACTATTCGTAATAGCTTGAAATACCAGTCTGGGTAGGGGAAAATAAAGAATATTCTATTCTACACTAAATCATACAAGAAAGCCTGCAGTTATTTCCTGAAACAATTTCACTCATTTGATCAAAGCAACACTGGGAATTAATTTAGTTCAACTACTAATGTCTCCTTTCAACTCAGTATTTCATTTTCACTTCTAAACTGCAAAGTATTATTTCTAAAATTACAATTGTAACCAATCAGACTAGGTTGTTGACAGACACTGTGATGGTCTTACAAAAAACGAGGCCCCACTTTGTTAGTAAAAATATGATATAAAAATGTAATTCTCCTTCCATTCCCCCTTCAACCTTAAAATTTGAGTGGGACACTGAAATTGCTTGTTCATGTGAAGTCCCACACCTAAGTTTACAAAGGCATGAGCTTCCCTTCAACACAGGATGAGGAAGATAGAGAGAAGAGGGCTAATCTTCCTTCTGCACAGCCAATTTGCAGAAGTCCTACAAAGGACATCCCAAGTTTAAAACAGCTGACAACTGGGGCTATTTTAACTAGATTTTTCCTTATTATATTTCTATGGTTTTAAACAGTATTTCCCCACCCTCAGACTGTGAGGAAAAGGTCACTACCACCACTATTCTCTGATAGCACTTTGCACTATTTCAGTGCAGTCAGCAAACACAGTGAGGGCCCCTCAACAACAGACTCTTTAGAAACAGCAGCTTCTTCCACTTCTCTCCCAAATATATGGGTACATGCCCAGAAAAGTTTTAAGAAATGTCAACCTCATAAACATTAAAAAGATGACAACAGGATCAAATGTCAAGGATTCGTTCCACAGAAGAACTTGCTAGCAAAATTTTCTTAAAAGCCAGATCCATATAGCATGCTTCTGATGGCTTCCAACTCATAATCACAGCTCAAAAAAAGACTGTTTTTCAAATCCAGGTACCAAATTACACAGGACTTCACAGGTTGTTTTTTTTTCCTGGTCTCACAAAACTAAAGCCTAACCTCCGTATCCTTTCCTACACTTCCAAATTCTCAAGGCCTGGTATACCTCCACATTATATTGTTAAAGGTAATCAAAGCATGGTTAGTTTTGAGATCTATGAGCAAGTGTTACTGACATTTACCTTTCATACTATTCACCTGCAAAATTACAGTATGGCTTAGGGCAATGAACAGTACTGTTATCTTCAGAAGATCTCTAACTTGAGAGATATTAACCTAAATGCACTAGGGCAACTTTGAAGTTAACTAGAAAGTGTCTGTTAAAAGCTTACCTGTGTTGCTTCTGCAAGAGAATCTTGGGTCATTTTAGTAAGCTTTCGCAAGTACCTTCCATAGATCACAGCCACGACAGCCAAGGGAGGCACGACACTCAGAACAAATGCAGCAAGGCTAGGAGAGACAAAAAACTAGAAGAAAAAGGTATGTCAGAGGTTAGCGTTCTGACTAGAAATAACCACTAGAGTACTGAAGTGCAATTTCCCTCACTGAAGTTTTCTAAAACTAGTAGGAGTGTAATTTAGTGCCGCCATGCTTTCATTTATCATGTTTTATTTCTTCCAGGCATAATATTCATTCCTCCACAGCATTTGGGATGTATTCCATGGTTAGAACAAAGGACTGTAAGTGAAAAAGTCTGGATTTCACTTCTAGCTTTCCCACTGGTTTGTTGTGTGGTCTTACCCAATTATCTCAACCTGCCAGTAAGCAGGCCTACCAGGAAATCTCTTGGAGATGCTGAAAGACATAAGCTATTATATGGTTTCTAAAGCGCTTTCACAACTTTTAAAGAGGTGGTGTAATACAGCAAGTATCACTGGAGAAATACTGTACACCACTTCTGAGTAACTGAGCAGCAGATGGAATCACCAGTGCTGCCGAGCACCCACAAATGCTTGTAACCTGGAGTAAGGGATCTATTTACTGTTGCAAAACCTTATCACTTGTAACAACCATCATCAAAGCTCCTAAATAGGTTTTTTCCATAATTTATATTGAAATAGGTCTAATGCGTTTCAATTTCAGCTTGCATTCTCTATTGAAGACAAAAATCTCCAGAAAAATTCAAAATTGACTTAACTGACAGGCTTCATGATTATTTAGTAATATTTCTTCTTTCTGGACAAGCTTTTCTAGTTCACTTTTTAACACCATATCATGGGAGCATTTTTAAGCAAATTACATATTCCATTTAATCTATGGTAAGATAAAACCTTAGACTTAGATTTGCTTAGATAAATACAGAACGCTGTAATTCTTATCAGTGACAAAGTATTAAAGCTTTAAAGCTTCACGGTGAAAACAACATAAATATAATAACATAAATATTGGAGGCTTATTCTGATGAGGAGACTTTTTGCTATCTGTTTTTAACTACAGGTAGACAGCAGAAATTACAGCACCTTCACTTAAGATAATTATCACCAATGTATCTTTTCTCAGTTAAGCATAACAAAATTAATGCCACAAAAAAACAACAAGGGAAGTAAGATTTTTATGTAAACCAACTGATCATCAAGGAATATTAACTGTTGCACTTCACTGAAGCTTTCATTATCATGCTTCCTACCAAATTACATTCTTTGCTGACAGACTAGGACAGAAAGACTGAAAACAGAATGACATGAGTCTTTTCACACCCTATTTTACCTACAACTGTGGGAATGTTATCATTGATTTTAATATCTTCAGTAAGAATAGAGTTAAGCTATTTGCATACTATACTTTACTTGATAAATTTCAGCAGCAACAGTATTTAATTTCAAACTTTCATTTTCCATATTTTGGCTTGTAAGTAAACGTCAAGTGTCCAGAGGCACATCATCTATTGCAATGTAGTACATAAAAGTTACTGTAGATAGCCAATGAAAAACACTTGTATCCGAAAGCACCCAACAGTTTCTGGACTGAATCACGTTCACACATTACCTAACAGAACTGAAACAAACTTGAAACTACAAGCAGTGACAAGCTGGGAAGAGACCACCGTACCATCATTCCAACTCCCACAGATGCTTGTGCTCCTGCCCTGAGCCCATCTGAAAGGTTTTCAGTCACTGAACGGCCCAAGAGGGCTGTATCTGATGATAAGCGGTTTATCAGCTCTCCTGTTCTGGTCTTATCAAAGAAAGCGGTTTCTTGCTTCAGAATAGAGGAGAACATGGTTGTTCTCAAACGTTTCACAATTCTTTGTCCTGTCAGAAACAGAAGCCAGTCAAGCATGGCACACAAGACTTTATGCAGACACTGACAATATAAAAAATCACAGGATTGCACAGCACTGAACAATTCACATTACAGAGTTTCAATGTATCATAAGAGAATGAATTTTAAGATGCCATGTAACAGTAAATGAAAAATGAACGATTATTCCAGCATACTTGTCTTTGCTCTGTTAGTTTACCTTTGATCTGGTAAAAAAAAAAACCACTACTGATTCCAAGAGGATCTCTCAGCCAGTGCCAAGAATTTATTTTAGATCATTAGATATCCCGAATTGTGAAAAAAGGTGACTCTCAGTACCACTTTTTGCCTCTGTTTTTACCTGCAGTCTGCATGAGGTAGACACGAGTAGCATTAGCAGCAGCACCACATAAAAAGATCCCACTTAGCAAGGCACACAGGCTGGTCAGGCTGTCAGTGAAGTCTTCACTGGGATTCGTATAGATAACATCAATCACTTTCCCCAGAAAGAAAGGGGCTGACATGGTAATGACACTGGAAACTGTCAGAAAGCCAACAGCAGCTGCAAATCAACAAGGACAAGGAAAGAAAAAATACTCTGAATTTGCAAGATCATTATGAGTACATATGAAATAATTTTCAGTTGAAATTTCTATTAAGCTTGTGAGTGCCAGTATGAAATAATCAACCTTTTTTTAGGCCCAATTCTGAATGGGGTATTTTGAATCACTGCATAGATTAAAACAGACAAGCGACATTTTAAGATCCTGAAAGCCTCGGTATGCAATCACTGTCCTGGAATTGCTTCTATTTGTCCAACCTTACGTACCACCATCCAACAAGGTTAACTTTTCACATGTGTCATCCTTAGAGAGCATTAAGAGATACCAAATTTTCCATATCTCACAGATGATTGTTTGGTTTGGGTTTTATTATTCATGCTTGTTACTGTATTAAAGCTTCCGATTGTCTGAGATAGCAATGGACTGAAGTAAAGATCTGAGATCTATCTAAAATATACAGTTTTATTGGGGGGGAACAACAAAAAACTATTTGATTTACTCCTGACTGGCAAGATTTATATGCATTTGTTTTGCTTTACTCTTTACTATTGTTCTAAAAGAAAAACAGTGTAAGTTTGAATTGGCTGATGAGCAGAGCTCTTGAATTCCAGTTGCAAGATCACTCATGGAACAACCTGCATAACTCAGGTTTGACACTATCACAGAGAGTATGAAAATTGCACTGGACCAAGACTTAGCCTTTTGAACTTCAATCTCCAAAGAAATTTCTTGAGCCAAGAACACAGCTTGATTCTGAAACCATGAGCCAAACTTGGAAGGCTGACAGCTAGAAAAAAACCCATCTGAACTGAAAACTGAACAAACTTGATATGAAAATCACTGAACCACAACAAACAATGCCATTTATACAGCATCATTTTTCAACAGCCAACCACTCACTTAGAGCAGCCATTCATATGATTGCTACAAAACTACTAGCAGTTAATGCCAATAAAGGCAAAAAGGCACTGTACTAAAAATCCTGAAGTTGCCCTAGTTTTAGTTCCATTCTACTGAGCTTACTGGACCATTTCTATGATGAGGACCCCAGCGAGCCTCCCAGCAGTGCACTGCTGTAAACAGTATGTCTAACATCTGTCACAGACAGTTTGATGCCTCTTACCATCTCCACATACATGTGGAAAGTATTGCTTCAGTTTCTACTTGAAGTGTAAATACAGCTGTGCATTTACAATGAAGAATTCAAGGTACAAAACTGCCTACCTGCCACCAGCTGAAGCAAATGCTGCTCTGGACCCTCACTGCAGTGCTCCAGAGCTGTCCTGGGAGAGCACCACATGCTGCCTAAACAGGCTTTATACTTGTCAGTGCATCCAGCCTGCAGCGTGTGGTTCTTAGTCAAGATTCGTCTGCAATCTTTCTGTTGTCTTGCACTCAGGCCAGCAAGCATGTGAACCATAAAGGACTGGGATCTTTAACTTGAAGCTACAGAAACTGGAAGATGCCAGAGCAGAAAGGGTATGACTTCCTGCTGCAAACTTAGGTGATCCATGCCACAGACACATCTCATAAGCAGGTTATTTACTACCTAAAGCTTCGTAAGAATGAGTAATTCAAGCTGCAAAGCAGCAAAAAAAGAGATCTACCAAAAGCCAGCTCATCTCCTGTCAGGAAAAGCTGGTCTATAAGGCAGCTGGAGATGATCAAAAGCATTGCTTATAAGCAGTGCTGCATGGCAGCTCAGTCTCCACTAGTTCAGATAATTTCTCAGCTATGGATGGAACTGGACATAGAACTGCATGCATAAATATTCATCAAAGGAAGAAAACTGTATGGCTAAAAATCCCGTATGTCTCTGTCTAGTGGTACAGTCTTCCTGACTTGGATTTACCTTCAGCTCTTCTTTATTCAAGCCAGCATGGGTTTCACTGTAACTACTTCTAACAGGCTGAACTGAATTAAAACCAAATACTAGTACATAAACCAAACTGAAGACTACTAAACTACTTAAATATTAGACAAAGTGCCAAGAATGAAAGAATGTGGTCCTGAAGATGAAAGCTTATATAACCCAGATGTCACTTTTCATTTTCCCTTTAAGCAATATATCTGTCTTTATTAATTTAGGTACAAATCACATGCAAAATAAGGTTCCCTAATTGAAATTCTCACTTTGGTCATACCAGCAGAACAACTAGAAAATCACACAGATGCCAAGTTGTTGCTCTTTTTTTCTGTTTTAAATTGTTGACTAATTGAAGAAATAGGAATCAGCAAACACTCACTCCATCTCATTCAAAGAAGAGCTGTCATTATGGTAAGTGGCTAAAGGGAGGAGAACGAGGTGTTCAGCAACCAGATATGAAAACACTTCAGTGACACTGAAGGTTGTTACTGACAGGAAAAGGTCAGAGTAAATAGCTTCACAAAGCTTACTCTGTTACCCAGAAAATTATGTCAAACAAAAAAAAGTGTATTTTGGAAACTTCATTTTCTTAAATCTGTTTTATAGGTTATGAGATGAAAATAAAGAAAACGTGAGGCAGATCAGTGGAACTTCTAAAACAAGGGTTGTATCAAAGTGGCAACAGAAGGAAAGACAAGGCAATCTGGCTCCAGCAGCAGCTGAGCAGTCCTCTTGGAAACGCTAGGCAAACATTTTGCTTGTCTACTTGCAGAGAAACCCAGATTGCTCCACAGCCAAAGTGATGCCTTTATCACTATTAAGATCAGCATGCTCTGTTAAGGCTAATGCGAACTTGCTTCTTCACAGCCAATCTGTGACTTCATTTCATAGTAGATGGCAAGTGGAGACAAGGAATTGTCACCAACTGATAAACCAGGACATTTACAAACGATAGCGAGTCAGAGCTATCAGAAACCTCTCTCCAGAACATGGACTAAGTGACTCCAAAGATTCATAAACCAATTTTCTACACACAAGAACATCACCAAAAGACTGAAAGTTCCTAATTTTGCTGATTCTTACCAGAAAATACTTCTCATACAGTACGGTATGTGGAAGTGTACATAAAGTTGCTTGCAAGACTGTTAGAAGAAGGGCTATTTTAAACACCAATACATAAAGATTTGACCTCAGATGAATTAAGATCATTCAAGCCAATCTGAGATGAAGGACAGAAAAATGAGGTAAAGATGTTTGGCAGTGCATGGTAACACAGTAACAGGGCACTACGTAGTTTTTACTATCCAATAAGGCTATGAATGCTACCTCCCAGAATCTTTTTAAGTATTTCACTCATTTCATTTTAAGACTAGAGCTGGCAGGTCAGAAAGCAAGCTTTGGATTTGTGAGCAGTACCCTTCTACCAGTAACTGAGAATGTCCGTCCTGTACCAGTTATCTGTGCAGTTTTATTCTAATACAAAGTGACTTTTTTAGCTTAACGCTGAATATCCACAAGGACATTTGGAGTGACGAATAAAGTCTACTGTGCATGCACAGTGATTGGGCTCTTCAGTTGTTCTTTTATGGGAGAAAGATGCAGTGATAAATTTTACATTTATTGGTTAGGTACAGGTCCTTTCAGTAAGTTGCACAACTTACTGAACATACCTCCAAGACAACTCATGAAAAGTCTAGCGTACTGTGGGGTCATCTGACTGACCAGGATTATACACAGTCTGGAGAAATTAACAGTTGCAGAAAATGGCTATGGAACAGAATTAAACAAGAGAGACAAACAAAACATTTGAGATAGAATCTCAAGAACAAGACCAGAGTCCAGGATTTGGAGGGCACAGCGAGATACCAGCACAGGACAGAACCCCAGAGTATCTGGTGGCATCCCTCGTGCTCAGAACGTTTACATGGTACAACTTTCAAAAGAAGTCTATCACCTTGAAGAAAGCCTACTCTTTAAATGATGAGGTGTTCAGGATTGGCAGAATTCACCTCAGTAGCTCCTCAGTGAGGCTCCTATGACCAAAACGACAGACTTGCCAGGAGTCCTTTGCAATAGAACAAACAAAATATCAAGAAGCCTCTGCATAGCAGGCTACAGAGGGTTTGTCATAAGAGCTTTTAGAGAAGATATTTTAATAGCAGAAGTATCCTTCCAGGGAGAGCAGAACACAGTGATTTGAGGAAGCCCAAGAAAGGGAAGAGCAAATAAGACTGCCACTTTGCACAGGAGGAGGAAGAGGTAGCAAGGCACAGAGCCTGACAGAAGGCCTATGCAGAGCTGTGCAAAACCTCAGCTTAAAAGCAAAGACGGAGGCTTGACTCTGACCGTAAGCAGGTATCTTCACTTTCTGTTAAGAAAGACAGTATCTCTATTTTACAAGTTGTTATTGTTGATACAAACAGTACCACAAGCTAGCCTTCTTAAGACACGCAAAACCAGCTTATCAAAAAAGGCCTGATGAAGAACTCGTTGAAATTGTTCATTTTTTTATGCCATTATGGAAGATATTTGGAGAACTCTTTATGCACGCACAAAATGTAAGAGCAATTCAGGCTGGGGGGAAGGGGAATGCTATCATTTTTGTTTCTAAAGGTTTAGTATCTTATCAAAACACACAATAAAAGGATGGTTCATATAGCCAGGCTAGAATCCTCTGAATGTTTTCAACAGCTTCCCTGGGCTATTGTTTCAGGACAATGCACCGGTCTCTAGTTCAGATATGAAAAACAGCAGCCACATGCATGGACTTGAGAGGTAAACCCTGGCCAGGAATTTTCCAACTACTGGTGACAGCACAGAATCATCAAGATTTACAGACTGGGGTTCAATCCGGGTTCCCAAGAGAAGGGTATTCTAAGGTCTGTAAGCCTCTCCTCTGCTCCCACTAGCTTCCATCCCAGTACACACACTACAGAATTAGACCCCCACAATGGGTGTATGAAAACTAATTTTTTGAAGAGATGCCACTTGTCTGACTTCTAAGTATTTTTTAAATGGAGGGGGTGGGAAGCATATATTTAACAGTGCATGGATTGCCTGCTGATGTTCAATTTCATGCCACAAAGCTTGGAGGAGCAAAGGTTTCCAAATGAAACCATTTAAATGTTACTACAAACTAAGTATATATTATCTGCTCAATTTAATTTTCCAAAATAACTGAAGTTTTCAAAGACACTCCTACTCATGTACTTGACATAAAAATGCCAGCTTGTGCAAATATAAATAACCAAAAGTATGACTTTCTAGTAGCAATACACACAGTTGATGTGTTCTACATTTGCATCTTGTAGAAAAAAATTCAAGTTGCTCACTAGTCCAATCACCCCCAATTAAATGATTTATTAAAATAGTTTCTGAACTACATTACAAAGAACACACCTGAAAAATTCAGGTAGTCTTAGATACAACAATTGTCTTTCATTAAATTGTCTTTCATTAAGAATGGTTTTCCTAGGCATTTGCTCCTTATTGGAAACTACAAAATATGAATCTACAACAAGCAACTATTTCTCGTTGAAGGATGAGAAAGCGCATCACCTAGTGCAACTTTAAAGTATAATAAGATTATGAATAACACAGTAATCTTCTGATTTCATGGCATATTTAAACCTATAGAAATTACATCCAAACTTCTAAAACAGAACTTAAACTACATTTCTTGCGTATCTCTAGAGACAACCTGCGTTCAAAACAAGCCTCCTTACTCAGTGCAGGAAGTGTTACACAGGGAAAGGGCAGGCTTCGCTAGTGGATTAAAAATTTCAGAGTTCCTTGTGCTTACTTTACAATTCAATAGAACTATTGTTTCCTTCGAGTGTGGTTTGGATAAAGTGCAACAGACAGATTCTCACGGGGAGGGAAAAAAAAAAAGAGGAGGCAGAAGGAAATAAAACAGATTATTTTGAAAAGGCATTTTTGTGGCCTCTCATGCACAGCAGGATTTAATCATTTCAACAATGGCCCTGTCCTCCTCCCTGGGAATTGAGTTTAACTGAAGACACAGGTTTACCTGACCTGACTGCACAGGATCAGACAAAGAATTCCAAAAATAACTTTCCTCCTTTGCTAAACCTGGGAGGTAGTACAGAATATACAAACTTTTAATTCAACTGCACAAAACTGAGGCCAGTAACAGAGTGAATTCCTGCCACAGTATTTAGCCATCTTTTACCACTGTTAATAAGAACAGCCAAACTTAACACGCACGTCCAGTTTAAAATGTATTTGCAGCTCTACTCAACTCTAGAAGTAACTGGAGATGAAACATGGAACATATTATGCTGTTTTTTTCACATTTATTATTTTTTAATTAAGGTATGTGGTATGCTTTTCATGTTTAACAGCCTTTGGAGCATCAGACCCTCTTTCTGTGAGGAGAGCACTGCATGAGGTGCTGTGTGCCAGTGCACTGGAACTCCTGGCCAGAGCACATTGCTTCTTCCTGAGCTAGCAGATGGTGAGGAGGCCCTGAGTAAAACAAGATGTGACTGCACCTTTTGGTGCCAGTCACAACTGGAGCAGGTCATCTTCACCTCTGTAGCTGCATCTCCTCAGCTGATACCACTTTTCCAGCACACCAAGATGGATGATCCTAGTCTTGCTCAACTTCCTCATAAATCATCCTCTGCTCCCCAGACCTCCACAGTCAGCACTGCAACTACCTCACCTCCTGTGACCATGAATTTCAATATACAGCTACGAAGAGCAGAATATCGGGACCTGTGCCACGTGGAATCACAGAAAAGGTATGTCTCATTTCTGTCCACAGTGGTAATGCTACACACCTATGTTACCAACTAGGTTATATAAAATGCAATGGATCTGAAAGAGCTCAACTTTCTTGCAGAACAAAACAGCACCTGTCAGCCTCCATAGGGATCCCACAGCATTTGCTTAATGGCTATGTGGACTTGAAGAGGAAACTGAAGGTTTTACCCTTGGTTCGTGGTTTCATATAGTGACACCACTAATATTCCTCTTTGAATGCAGGAAAAAGAGAGATACTGAGTTTTTAAGGACTAATGTCTCAGTACGAAAATGCAACGGGAACAAAACACAACAAATTTTAGATACAATGGGCAGATGTGATTCCCCTACAACCACCTACAAGGCATTTTACCCATATTTATCCCTGCACTCTAAAATGACCCAAAATATTTTCCTTGTTAGCTTTTCCCACTTTATTACAACTTAATGACAGAAGTTTTTGTTTAAGCGTGTTGATAAAGAAGAAAAATTACATGAATTCACTTTTCTTCCAGAACCAACAAAACATCGAGACGAAAGTTATTACATTTGCACATTTTTTCCATCCCCATGATTTGATACCAGCAAGTTGTTGTGTTGGGGTTTTTTTTAAACTTTGATTGAGGACATTTTGTTATCTCAAAAGACAAAAAGTGCCATGTAGCTGATTCTTAGTAACGATGATAATCGATTTACTTAGAACCATCAGCAGACTGCACAGATTAAGGATACTTAGCTCTATTTTAAAACATAATTACAAACAAGCATACCGTACACTGCCTGTGATAAACAAGTCAACCAGAAGCACCCAGTAAAGGGAACTCAACGAAATTCTCAGGAGCCTTTGGCTCAGTTAAAACAACTGCTTTCTTTAAATTTCAATGGGAAACCCAAAGAACTTTGATGTAAAATCAGCAGCTGATCTGTCTGATCAGATACTCACTTCTTCACCAAAATCTGAATAGACTGAACATTGGTTATTCGCAAAGGGCTTTTTACTTTTTAGGCCATAAGCCAATGAATAAAAGTAACCCTGAGCAAGACTGAAGCCTTACTGAATATTACACCTTCTCCTCCTTCGACCCAGCCCTATCCCATCAATTTCCCCCTGCTTTTATTCTACACACTCAAAACAGTGGTATTAGCTGCATGAAACAGGTGTTCACAGCATAGAAATAATTCTTATTTCTTATAAAAATTTATTTGGATCCAAGGTATTATGGCAACGTAACACCAACATGTAGCAAAGCTCTGTAATCGTGAATAAAATCTTGTACAAGGTATTTTGCATTTCTCAAAACCACCTCTTTATTGAAGTGTAACTACCTCACCTCTTTTCTCTTGAACACCACTTATCCATACCACAGGAACCACCCAAGTTCCTGTAAAGGCCTATAGGCCTCACACTACCATGGCAGCACATATGCTGTCCACCAATAAAGGTGACTTAAAAAAAAAAAACAGCACATAATAATTTATTGTTTTGTTACTAACAAATATTAACCCCATGAGAAGCAATGTCAAGGAAAAAAAATTTTTTCAGCTCTCTGCAGAAAATATCTCTGTTAGGGACAGAATTTATGCCACCCTGGTGTTTGACTATACCATATAGAAACTGTAAGTAAATAAGTAAATCGTTCTCAAAATATTTTACAAGAGTTTTAGGCAAGAAATTCTTGGGGGGCAGAACTCCAACTTTTATTTTATTTAAAAAAAAAAACCAGCTTATAATCCCCATTTTTCCTTAATTCCATATAGTCTCAGCACCTCAATTATTGCAGGCTGGTTGAGAAGCACCGAACCACGAACAGAGGCATTAACCAACACTACTAGTAAAACAAAAAAGTTCTGCAACTTCTAAAAGTTCTGCCTTCCCTTCAAAACAACGAATTAAAAGAGGGCTAGAGGAGGAGGAGAAGGAGGAGGAGGAGGGAAGGGAGAATGAATGGTTTTAGCTTTTGACACGGATCAAATGCTCGCCCAAAGACTGGACGCTGTGCTCGGATGCTACGCGGCCGGCTCGCGAGGGAACTACGACCTTCTCCCTGCACCCCGGCCGCGGGCAGCTTCGGGCTGTGCCCCCCAGGCGGCGGCCTCCGCTCCGGGGACAGGCGGGCAGGAAGAACCCCCACGCAGGCTGCGCACCCGGCCCGCCGCGCCCCTCGGCCCCGGGACACCCCTCCGGGCGCGGCGAGAGGAGCCCCGCCGTGCCCCGCCGCCCCCTCCCCGCTCGGACAAAGCCCCGGGGCGACCCCCGGCGCGGCAGCTCCGGGCCGCGGCCGGTACCTGTCAGTCTCCAGCGCTCGGGGTGCGCCAGGGCCAGCAGCCTCCGAGCCTCGAAGCGCGGCGGGGTGCCCGCAGCCCCCCGCGGCGGCTCCGCGCCCGCTGCGGCGCTCAGGCAGCGCGGAGCGCTGCTCGCCGCTACGGGCGGGAGGAGAAGGAGGCGGTGGCGGCGGCATGACGGCGCCCGCGGCGGTGGCGGCAGCAGCAGCAGCGGCGGAAGGGACGTCCCGCACCTGCTGGCCGGACGCGGCGGGGCGCGGAGGCCGGTGGCCCCGCCAGCGGCCCGAGCCCAGGGAGGTGGCAGCGCCGCCCGCCGCAGCAGCGGCAGC